>OY856410.1:209651906-210004406 GCA_963693085.1 Alisma plantago-aquatica | reverse complement strand
CAGTCACATAGAATCTGGGAGTCCTTGTAGACCGACTTGTAGGGAAGAGGAAAATCTTTCCAGCCCCCAGATTGTGATCCTTTTCTAGACACCTCCATCATTGGAAAATCCTCTCATAACTCCCTTGGATTCTAAAGAGTTTGTAAAATTTAATAATTATTAGAGATTAAATGGAAAACCATGCTCTTATACCAATTGTAATGACCCAACTTCCCGGTAACCCCCAATTAAGGAAGGCTAAGAAGCTGTTGCCATTATCCCAAAATGGGATCAATGGTTTTGCAAATAATAAAAAATAATTAATAAATTCTACTAAAGACTAAGCTTAGAGTAGGATAAAAATTTACTTTTCACATACCTTTCAAAAATAGGAGATTAGAACTTTGCCCAATGTAGAGTTATATCTAACTAAATCCTCCTTTCTTTAATTAGCTTTATTCTTTAAATATCACTTTACTATTTGTCTTTTTAAAGTATTCCTAAAATGCCGACAAACAAAACGTCAGTCAGTATAAAGAATATACTGGTATGTGGCGGCAACCAATATCTTGCACATATTTCATAACAACCCAATCACATCAAATAATTGTTAACAATTCAAGATTACATTTTCAGTATGACTTCCCAACCATTTTTACTCATCCTCTGGGATACCCTCTCTTAGGGTTTACTCCTTGCAAGGGACTTTAGGCTACCTTCTCCATCCCGAGCTTGGTACCTTATGAGTCACCTCTCTGGGTGCCCTGTGGTCTTCCCTCTGGGGCTTGACCACCTATGACCTTCCCTCTAGGGCTTTGTCTTTATAAATCTTACATCCAGAGATGGTATGTGGGTTTGGGAAAGGCATAAATAATTACATCGTGATAATCAAAGTCAATTTATAGATTGCAAGAAATAAAGTCATCCAAACTATTATTTTCAAGCAATCGATGAAACCTCAGAAATCACCGTGAAACTAAAGCGAGTAATCATAAATTAACCACATACCTGATTTGGAGATCTAAAATGAAACAAGAAAAGTCCAATCCAATCAAGTAATCCAAGCAACCAATCAAGCCAATCACACAAGCACAACATAATCCTAAAAAGCATGTATAACCTAATTACTACATACTCATCATGAACTCACTACTACATTGACTTGAGAATCCCTCCTAGGGTTTTCTAGGTTGAATTAGGGTTTCCTTAGGGTTTTTTATATCACTTTCTCAACCTTTATCTTTTTAGGTCAACAAACCCTAAAACAACTTTCTACATCATAAAACCCTAATTACATCAATTATCCATATTAAGGATCCTTTATTCTCAAATTGGCTTTAGAGCATAATATCTCTATCTTAAACATGGATTTTCACAATTAAAACCCTTAAAGACATATTCACCTAAATTAGGGTTTCTAAGTCCATTAATGCACTTTATATACATGAAACCCTAAATTGAGCCAATTACACATAAAGATTATCTTTTTAGATCTAAATATTCCTTTTTTTATTAACAATAGGTTAATATCAGATTAAATTATCCAAAGAACGTTACTAAATCCCATTAACATCAAAATTAGGGTTTTCCATTCATAAATTCATTAAAGGTAACAACTTTAGCTACTTTTCGAATTGTAAGCAGATTCAAGATTCCATTATATTTTTATTGAATTTCTTGAGTTCTCATGATCTAAATTCATATATAATATGTCTTGATCTGAGTTACCAATTTATTTTTATAATTATTCTAAGATAAGTACTTGAGGACCATTGATGTGTAGCCACATCAACGGTTGGATTTTATCCTACTTTTTCCACATGGCCTAGGTTCAATGAATGGGCTTTGGCCAAGCGGGCAACCCACTCCATTCGAGCAAGGCACCCCGCTGAGGTTGGAAGACCCTTTTTCCCATACATCCCTGGGCTTTGGGCCTTGCGCGTAGGGGGTAGAAAGGTAATTCCCTCCGTCCCCTTCTCCTTCCTTGGACCACATGGACACCGATGCCTACCAATGATCTGTAGCAGTCAACACCTCCATTGACTCCTTCTTCTAGAGCTGTGGCGATCGATCTGGCCCCTCAAGCACCTTCACCTAAGCTCCCCGGAGGCATCCGTCCCATCAGCGATGAAGAAACATGGTTGGGGCGGCGTTATCCATGAGATGACTGGAGGTCAGGAGGAGGCAACAAGGGAAAATGAAGCCCCACTATTTCTAGGAGAAATTGGAACGACACAAAAGGATAGTGCAGTTCAACAGAGTCTCACAATGCGTGTGATGATCCCCCAAAGTGAGTATCTTCCTATTTATAGGCATGGCTTATCAAGCCTGCCTTCAATGAAATCTAACTCCAGCAGTCCCTTAGGGAAAGTCCCTAATTCCTACCAAAACACAAATTTTTAGGGATGTTTGGGTCTGGTTTCTCACCCTGAATCTAATGGCACCAATTCTAGGTCCTCATCTGAATTGAAGAGGGAGAACGATATGAAAGGGGAAAGGGGCTACTGTGGCCAACCTTCCCATTTGGACTAGAGATGGGAGACGACCACAGATCACCTAAGAGTGCGTGACACCTAAAAGGGCCGGGGCCTGGATTTCTGTTGCAATTTGAAATGTGACAAATCACATTATTATATTAGATAACTCTTCACTTTAAGGAATATTAACAACTGTATAAATCTCTCTTCTTTTATTCAATCGGTCCCAAATTTTAGAGGAAAGTCCATGATGACATAAACTACATGTGTGCCAAGTTTGGAACTCAAATTCGAAAGTATGAGAGACTTTTCTTCATATGCAAGTTATCACTTTAAAAGGCATATTTTATTCACATTTCTTCTCTCTTACTCTTTTATTCTTTTTATTTGGATTCCTTTTACCATTAGAAACCATGTGGATTAGAAATCTAATCTAGTATAATCAATTATACAACTTTCTAGAGAATTCCACATGATTCTCATCATTATCTTAATTTATTTCCCTTTTTATGCATTATTAGATTTCCTTCAACTTTTCTTTCCTTTCTATCACACTGGACTCACTAACTTGATATGGTCCACGAAATCATTCATACAAAAAGGATTATTATCAAAGAAATCTACTCATTAAACATAAATCATACAATTTCCATAATCATACATTTATTGGAGAAATTGCATTTCAAACCATACAAGCCCAAAAATTAGGGTTGTAACACATACCCAAAGTTGACTTTTGGTGGTCTATCTAGACAATGTGCTAGGTAGATGTAGACCTCAATATGCCAATGAACCATCAGGATTGGGCTAGATAGAGGTTCCTAGAGATGCTTTACCCTTCAAATTTTCTTGATTGTAGGTGATTCTCAGTTGCGTGGTTCTGCTCCTTGAGAAAGAGTGTAGTAGCTTGCAAATGGGTTTGATAAGGTTTCTCCCTTTTCAATAGAAGTTTTCCTCCACAATTTTGGTCACTCCAACAAGATTTAGTGTTGCTTTATCTAGCCACTTATCCCATCTCATAGGAGATGAGTAACATATAGCTCCTTCTCCTACTACTATTAAGTTTTACTTGTGGGTGTCCGACATTGGTATAACTTTGATAGGATTTAGGTACAAATTATGCCCTTCTTTTCATTTTATCTTGCCTAATGATGTGCGGCATTTCAATATGCCCTTCCAAAATGGACCAAAATTAGTTCTGGAAATGCATTATTAAATACAAAGATGGAGTTCTACTTATTGTTAGATTAAAAATAGAGAATGGGCAGAACATTTCACTTTGGCGTGATCCTTGGATCAATGGTTCCTTTTTGGAAGAAGTCATTGGATCCAATATGAAGCTCAAGAATGGATTTACTAAAATAAAAAGCTATGCTCCATCATCAACAAAAAGGCTGGAACATCCCATATGCCGAGGGTCCCAACCTCTCAAAGATATATGTAATAAAATCAAGATACATGAGAAGGGTTGTTGCTATTTTTCTAACCTTGAAACCTTCTCCCTCAAGGGAGCATGGAACTTAAGCCGAACTTTGTACCAAGAAGTGGAACGTGCACATTGGATATGGAAGGCACAAGAACCACGTAGGTGGAAAATCCATGGGTGGAAGTTTTTTTCATGGGCGCCATGCCACTAAAATACTGCTAAATACAAGATGCATTAACTTGGCTTCGAGATGTTGTCTATATGAAAGAGAGGAGGAATGTTGTGATTATCTACTTTTGGCATGTCAGTTTACCAAGGAATTATGGATCATTACACGTACAAAATTGGCCACAGTGGTAAAAAAATAGTAGAGACGGATATAAGTCAAGAGAAGAAAAGATAAACTTCTTGCTATAGCCATACTACATCAAGTTTGGCGTTTTAGATGCCAATTCATTTTTGAAGATAAAAACTAGTTACTATTCAAGCCCGAAGGAACATTACCCATAATTGTGATAGCCAAATTATGTATATATAGTTCACATTTTTGGCCCACCTCTTGATTTACATGTAATTACTTCTTTATTTTTCCATAATAATAAAAGGGAGGCCCACACTTAATGATGGGTAAGGATATTTCAAACTATATTACTTTAGTTGATTATGTCGAGTATGATTTTTAGATTAGATGAGTAAATTTTGTCTTCTAGTCACACATTAAGTTTAGTAACCATATGCAAAGGTATTTCTATCATTTTACTTGTTTGTTTTGTAATTATGATGAATAACTTAATATCTAAAAACCCAAAAATAATTCTTGCAATATTAAAAAATTACAAACACATAACCACTGGAATAAAAAGTATTTGATACCTAGTTGTAGGAATTTTACAACCTATACCTTTAGTTAAAAGAGGTAAAATTTTGAGGTTTGAATAATGCATATAATTCGCCATCAAGATATTTTTTTTTGTAATTTAGGTATGCTAATACTCTAAGTTGGACCTAGAATTTATTTGATATCTTTTTTATGAATACTAAGGCATATTACATTATAATTGAGTCTAAATATTGGGGCAATTCATCTCTGATATATACTTTTACCTAATTAAGGTATCTCTCTTGAAATTCCTATTTCATATCCTAGTTGCTTAGAAATGAAATTGAATCATCCTAGACTTGTATGTATATGTATATTTCAGCCCTAATAGTGCAATCTTTCTCATATTCTCTCAATTTATATCTTGTATTAATAAATAAATTATATTGATCTAGTTTTGTGATGGAACCCAAAATGATTCACTTATGTGACTGAAATTTACCAGCCTCTACATTTGAGCATGTTTTGATGCAGTAGTTCTAGATAAAAATATTTGTATTGGTTTGTGATGGAGATTATTGCCCCATACCCAAGTTTTATGGCCAACATTTTTATATAAGTGGGGGGTTATGTGCTAATCAAAAGTTTGGTTACGTGCCATGTGTGGTTTTGGTAAAATTCAACAACCACTTTGAATGGGTAAATGCCGATACAGGTCAGGAAAATAAACTGGAGTCGCTACCATGTTTATAAGAAGAATGAGAAAAACTACAAAATGCTTAGAAAAGTAGGTGGATAAGACATGATATCAACCAAAGAGCATCATGTTACATGTATTAAAGATGTTAGGCACCCTACTATGCCTTTTTGGATTACAAAATGGTGTAAATCAATAAGAAACATCATGTAAAAGAGAGATAAAGTATAATAATATGATATCAATAATCATTAACCCTGAGTGCTCATATCAAAAAACCACTGGGGGTTTGTAAAGCGAGATCATAAAGATATCTACATGGTTGTTAGACCCAAACTACTTTACTTGAACATTGTATGAGGTGGACGTGAATCTTTTCTCTCTTGGGTTTGGAGGTTGGAAAGGGAGGACCTAGATGTTTGGGCAGGGTGGCTAGTTTTCCACTTTTGGGAAATATATGCCTCTTGTATTCTTAAGGGTAATATCTATCATGGGGCTCAACCACTCAAGTGACATCTGGAAACCTTTCTCTAAGCTTAGACCCACTAGCTTTTGTTAATAGGTTACAATCACAGTCTCCGGTAACCAACATTTATTTAGATGGTAGCTAGGGGCTATTGCTAGGGCGTTACCTATGGTTACAGTTTAATTGAAGCCTCACCCAAGTCAGGAGGTAGATGCACATGTAAAAAGCGATTTCTCTACCTTATATAGGATTGTTAAGTATGGTCAATTACATTTCACTGACCAGTCAAAGTGCGATAGGGTGCCTTATGCAAGTCCTATTATCATAGAACCATTTGTTACCCTCATCCTACCCCACTGACTACAAAGTCTAAGTGGTAGTACGGTTTTGGAATCCATCCATAGAATGACACATGTTTCATACAAGCAATATGCACACACACACACACACACATGCACACACGCACGCACACACACACACACATGCACACACGCACGCACACACACACACACAGATATATATATATATATATATATATATATATATATATATATATATATATATATATATATATATATATAGGCATTAACAACACAAAAGTGATAATAAGATGCATTATAGGGTATTCTCAAGACTTCATATGATTTATATCGTTCAAATGGAGCCTTATAAGGAGGCATAATAGTCAACATGGGAGTTTCCTCTTATAACAAGTCTTCCCCATCTTGATTTAGGGGTCCAAAGACATATCCATACCAAAGCATGTGGCATGATACATATCAATAGGGAGAGGTTTTCTTGATTATGTTTGAGTTTTGAACATAATAGAGAAAACATAGGTTTAATCAATAGGGACCTCATCAACCATGAGGTGTAAAATATGATTTCCACCTTATTTCACAATATCAAGAATTTTCCTCAAACATAGAAAGCACTTATATATGATTTGGTATCATTGGGTTCACAAAAACTTTACAAATGAGTAGATCACTTTCAAGAATACTTTCATACATCAAAATAGGGTTTTAGGTTTACAATTAGATCATGACATTACCATCTTAATCAACTTTCAGAAATTCAAATGAGTTTTAGTTTTCCCATGAATAAGCTACCCACAATAGAGAAATCATGTGATTATTATTCATGGGAGAAGAATTACATGAGGAGACAAGAAATATAAGTAATAATCATCTACTTGGGTGTCTTAGGTGGTTCTTAGAGAAGAGATCATATGCTATAAGACTCTCTAAGCTTGAAGGGAAGAAACTTTATTCGATCTTGGATCCACTTTGGATAGGTAGGTGTGTAGAGGAACTTGAGCCACCACACTAATCAGATAGGAGGTGATTATTATCAAGAACCTACATGTTTCACACCACACCCATTGCCTTAGTTTCACCATTATAACTTTGGTACTCCCTAGTTTATCATAATGTGCTATGCCAAAACATATATACTGAATCCTATGTGTATACCTATGATACATAGCCAGGGGTGAGTGGACTTAGGGTAACAAATGTTCCATGAAAACTACCTTGTAGAGGCTTCTGGGTGCATTTCATTGGTGTTTTATGGGCTGGTCAAAGTAGAAAAAGAGGGTCATGTGCTTAATGTGCACCCAATCTCTCAGGTTTAAACTTGATTTGAATTGATCATTCGCTGGGGTCCAGCCACCCAAAGTGGGGCATGCCTGGTAGGCATCACACTTGACCTTAGTACCCATGTGGATTTTGGTCAGGATGTGGACATCAAATCCTAGATATAACTGACATTAAAAGGTTCGTGGTTGGGGTATATTACACATGTTTGGAGCTAAATAACTCATTTTGGGTGACACATATCATGTTATTAAGCTATATTGGATCGGGGATGTCACACCCAAATTTTTTGAAACGTAGAAAGTACAATAGTAAGTTATTTGAAAATAATATATGATTTATTTATGGTTTCAATAAGGTTTCATCCCATTTTCATAATATTTGGATTTAAGGGAAAATATGTGGTGATGGCTGTTGGCTATTTAAGCAACGAGTTTCAATCAAGTTAATGATCTTTTACCCGATTCAACCAAACTCCGCAAGTATACGGAGGTAGTATAGTCAGGATCGAACACAAGGAGCTTTAGTAAACAACTAAACGCAACAGTCCTAATTTTCAGCAATCTAGATCGGTTTTAAAAGAAGTTGGTTGTTTAATTTCTAAGACAATGAAATGTATAAGAGCTAAATTTATACAAGTAGAAGAGATTAACAAAAGGTTTCTAGTCAAATGATTAATGATCTTGGACATTAGGGATTTCATTCTCATACCATAGCACTTAGGGAACTAAGCAATCTAAACATACACAAGTTCTTATCTCAAAGGATTGATGTGTTGCATTTCATCTCCCGATATACGTGCAACGATCACAACTTAAAACAACATTCTCATGTTTGAATTTCATTTTAGATCACAAGCAAACCTTCAACTCGTTTCTAACTACTCTCGTGGATTAGAAAGAGTTGTTATGAAAGATACCTCCATACATTCATACTTATTTTCTCAAATCAAGCACAAATGCAGAAAACATGCACATAAGCGGCCAACATCATATGCAAGAAGAAGGAAACCGGTATTTTCATACATAGAGACAAGAAACATAGGTATTTAGTATGAGATCACATAGTTCCACACATGCTACGGCATGGGAGCTACTCTCCCATGCCCAAGAAGGAGAGAACTACTCGTCCATAACTACACCTTGCATAATTTCAGCAGAAAATGAAGTTTTCGACATGAGTAAGAGAAGAAAAGACAAAAAGAACCAAGATGTAACCAAGAGAAGAGGGAATTCCGTCTGAAGGACGAAATTCCTCTTCTAAAACTCCTCCAGAACGTACTAGCTTCTCGCCAAAGAAACTCCTCGGAGTTGGGGAAGCTTTGCTGCACCTTGGAGCTGCAAATGAGAAAGGAGAAGAAGAGAAATGGCCTTCTTTCTCAAGAAAATCCTTGGATCTCTTCAAATTCGCCTCCTCCTTGGTCTCCTCTGCCTCTGGGACGAGCAAGGAGTCTCCAATGACCATCCGTAACTCTCCCAACACTTCCCTCCTTGTTTTAGGCTCGAATTCTCGATTTTCAAATTTCTGAAACTGCCGGCTGAACGACGTGCAAAGTGTTTGCACGCCGTGCATTTAACAAAAGGACGACAGTTAACTGTGCAGTGTATGCCGTGCACGGAGCATGTGCACGCCGTACGACTTTCCAGAAACATTTGCTGAACTTCTGCGCTCCATGTGAACGCCGTGCAACGCCTTTGCACGCCGTTCATTTCTTTATGCATTCTACAGGAAAGTTGTGCGCCGTGCACCATGAGTGTGCACACCGTACAACAGTGCATCAGGGTAAGCAGTAGTCTTTTTGGAATGTTGCACGCTGTACAACAAGTTTGAACGCCGTTCACTTTACTGTTTCTGCACAAATAAACATTGAAATGAGTGATTTCCATGGTAAAATGGCAATGCAAGATATGGCAAAGTATTTTAACGAAATGATGGCAAAAGTAATATGAAAAGAGACTAAATCTTGTCAAAATGAATAAAATTTGTGTGTGAAAACATGTGAAAAGATGATATATAATTCACACAACAAATCCCCCTAAGCTTGAATTATTGCTTGTCCTCAAGCAAAAAGAAACAGGACTATATGAAAGAAGAAAAAATTAAATCATGTATGGATGAAAAGAGAAGCAGATGTGCCTTAAGCTCAGAAACATATGTGTATTGAGTTTGTGTTTGTAGAAGATATCTTCAAATTCTCAACATCAAGATAGAAAGAATTATTTCATTGAGTTTGATCCAATAATCAAGCAAATATCCAACTAACAACATTAATGAGAATTTGGATACTCAAACCAAAGGTTAGTGCATTTGCATAACAAAAATTTTCAGCTATATGGATTTTAGAATATCAAATGACTGCTATCTTTAACCAACTTAATTGAACTCTTTTCCAAAGGTATAGCGATAAGGATTTTGGGTTTCCAGCATTCGGCTGCTAATTTAGGCTTATGCTCGCGTGGAATGCTGGTTGGGGCGTTTCTATTACCCTCTTTTCATTTCTCATATCACCTAACCGTCGTTGCCAGATCGGACTCACACTAGGCTAGCATAATATGTGGGCCATTGGGCCATCTTTTGCTGGGTAATGAGTGTGTAATACAAACAAAGAGTCAATTAGGAAGGTCAAGGCTAGCAAGATTTGAATCATTCTTTTCAAAATTTTCACTGTAAAATTTTGTTTTCAGATGCACTAAACATTTGGTAAAAGTATCCCATATTCTAACTAGTGCTGCAAGTTGGATGATTTGCAAAATTTTTTGAACCATTACATGTTTTGAGCAGTTTGTGATGTAGAAAAATGAGATATCAATTACAAACACACCTCATCAATGTACATGAATAACTTTCAGCTTTCATTTCATTCAAACATATTCCAAATTTTTCTCTTAAATATAGCCAATGGATACATATAGGAAATAAAAGGAAAGGGGGTTCATCTCAACAAGATAATCTCTGATCATATGAATTTTGCCATCGAAAAACAAGACATGAAAAGGAAAAGACTGACACAACAGACTCAAAGAAAGAAAACTGAAATAAAGATAACACTGAAATAAAGATAACAATACACAAATACCGGCTGGTTGTGCCCCCCCTGAGCTTGAAATCAGCAGTGGCCTCACTGCTTCATTCAAAACTCAAGAGGTACACAACCGGGTACATGTCATCATGGATGAATCAAATAAAAGATCCGTCGCCCCCTTGGTCGGGGAAGAAATGGCTGACAATATCAGGAACATCCATCGGCTGTGTGGATGGATCATGCTGCTGCTGCGGTGACTGGTGTGGCTGCTCTGGAAAATCAGACTGTGGCTGGGGCTGCTCGTGGAACTCGGGCTGCTGCTGAAAGGGCTGAGGTGTAGGATAGTGGCCCTGAGAGATGTGCCAACTGTCCATCCGGATGACCATATCATATGTAGCTGTATACTGTGTGGCCAAGTTGTCATACCGGGCGTCGAAGGGGCGCTCGTCAGATAAAAGCGCGTATCAATGTGATCAAACCTCCGCTGAACATACCCGAAAAGATGCTGCATGTCTGGGTTCGCCCAAGTGTACTCAGTCTGAGTGCCGGTAGAAGGAAGAAGCGGCGGTGAGTCTGCAGGAGTAGGTGCTGGCGTAGAAGAGCTAGCACCATGAGTAGCAGGTGCCTCATCAGGATCCGGCCCAACCCATTTCCAATTTGCTTTGTTCTTGATGTCATTCTTCGATGTGTCGGGAAGAATGAGAAACTGCTTCTTTGTGATTTGAAACTTGTACTTGGCATCATTATTACCATATCGATGCAGAACACCACAAGAGATAAGATAAGAAATGTCCGACAGGTTCTTTCCAGGAGTTGGCTCTAAACATGTAAGATCAAGATTAAGCTTCATTGCAATTAGAGTAATCATGCCACCACACATGATGTCACCTCCTTCTTTTCCCTCCCTCCTCTTAATGGTGTTTAAGAGTTTTTGCACAATATAGAAACCAGAAGATATTTCTTTGTCATGCGCCATACACCATAGCAAGAAAAGGTCGGTCTTACCCACAACCCCTTGTGTTTCATTCTTAGCAAACAGACTGACACTAAGAATACGATGCAAGAATCTGAAAACGGGGTTGTGGATGGAAGTAGCACGTGCCTTATTGGCATGGTGATGTGTTTCTGAAGAAATCTCAGTCCAAAAATGGTCGATGTGGAAAGCCGGAGGGTAATCAATGTAGCCACCATAGCTGCAATCAAGTAACTCAGAAAAACGACGAAGATCCATAGTGTAAGGATTGTCCAAAAGCCGAAAACTAATGTGCGGATACTGTGTCAAGCAGCGCTCAGGATGTTGTCGTGCTTTAAAAGTAGTCAGAAACTCATATACTAGACGAGGATAAGTCTTGCATACTCTTGTGCAAAGGGTATGAAGACCAGTAAAAGTCAAATGG
Source organism: Alisma plantago-aquatica (assembly GCA_963693085.1). Classification (NCBI taxonomy): domain Eukaryota; kingdom Viridiplantae; phylum Streptophyta; class Magnoliopsida; order Alismatales; family Alismataceae; genus Alisma; species Alisma plantago-aquatica. Next base: position 209,992,524 of record OY856410.1, on the reverse strand, counting down.
GAGTATACCTCGTTCTTGAATTTCAGCCGGTCGAGGGTGTCCTCACAAATATAGCGGGTGGGGAGAACCCGCCTAGCGATGAGGTACTGGTAAGCCACGTCTTCCTCTGGAGTTACCCTAAACTGGGTATAAGGTATGAAATTTCCTGGAGCGGATTGGGAACCCTCACCCGGAGTTCCTGAAGAAGACTTCCTAGCTGGGCACTTGGTTGCTCGCTTGATGGGTGCCATTTGAGTTCTGCAGTAACTTTGCACGGGGTGCAGATGTCTGAACGGCGTGTAGAAAATCGGAACAGATGCCTGCAGCAGCGCTTTGCATGGTGTTCAAATTGATTGAATGGCGTGCACTTCGACAGATCTTCAAGATGCAGATTAGGTGAAATATGTACGACGGACGGCTAGGCGTGCAAATTGTGCACGTTAGGAGTGGACGATCTTGCACGGGCGGCGACTCTTGAGCTTGCACGGCAAACAGTGGGCGTGCAGATCTGATAGAGAGAAATCTGCACGGGCGGCGTGGCAGCGTGCAGATGCTGCTTGCTCGAACAGCGACGGAGAGGGACGGGGGTGAAGAAGATGCATGAACGCCGTGTAGATCTGGATGGAGGAGCGGCGGTGCGGTAGCTTGAAGGGGGGGGGGTTTCGCACGGGCTGCGCAGAGGTGCAGGCGGCTGCACGGAGAAGAAGATGGAGAGCAGCTACACGGCGGACGGCGGTTGCACGGCTCCTCTTGCACGGCGGACGGAGAAGAAGAATCGCACGACTTTGGAGAGGCGGCTGCACGGTTCGAGTGGCTGAGAGACAAAAGTTAGGGTTGATGGTTAGGGCGTACACGCAGCTGACTTTTGTTCAAAATTTTCAAACAAGTGCACGTCGTGCAAAAGGCTGTACGCCGTGCAAAAGTCCTGAAACTTGGTTTTCTACAGCACCCAGGTGCACGCCGTACAAGTCCAATTTGCACGTCGTTCACTTTTCCATAAAACTCTGCTGAAATCTGACACTCAGATGCACGCCGTTCAGATGAAATGCACGCCGTGCAAATCTTATCAGTTAGGCATTCTGTAATCGTTTGTCCAGATTGCACGACGTTCAAAGTGAAATTTCCTGCAGAAAAAAAATGCAACAGTAAGCACAAATTGCAACGTATTGAGTCTAGATTAAGTCTACATTATTACATTTATCCATGACAACATATTAAGTAAACTAAAGAAAGTTCTTGACTCAGAAACTTAAAACAAATCTATCCTAATGTGGGGTCAACTCCCACAAGGTCCTCCGTTTAGAGTCCGGAGTAAGACTCTTCAATCATCTCATGCGTCTTGGAGGGGGCAAGAGGCTCCCTAGTCTAACACTTTAGAAGAAGAATAAAGTTTGCATCTCTGTCCATTCACTTTGAAGCTTCCATCCTTTCCTTTTAGTTCCACAACTCCATACGGGAAGATCTTCAATACAAGAAATGGGCCGGACCATTTCGACTTTAGCTTTCCTGGAAATAATTTCAACCTTGAGTTAAACAATAACACTTGGTCTCCTTCTTTGAAGTCCTTCCTTCTGATTCTCTTATCATGCCATGCTTTTGTCCTCTCTTTGTATAGCTTCGCATTCTCATAAGCATCAAGATGAAGTTCTTCTAATTCCTGCAATTGTAAAAGATGTTTCTCCCCTGCTTTCTTCATATCAAAGTTCAAGAGTTTGATAGCCCATAAAGCACGGTGCTCTAGCTCCAGCGGAAGATGGCAAGACTTTCCATAGATCAGCTTGAAAGGAGTTGTCCCTATGATAGTCTTGTAGGCTGTGCGGTATGCCCACAATGCATCATCTATCTTCAATGCCCAATCTTTCCTTGAACTAGAAACGGTCTTCTCAAGAATGTTCTTCAATTGCCTGTTGGAAACCTCCACTTGCCCAGATGTTTGAGGATGGTAGGGCGTAGAGATTTTATGAGTGACGCCATATTTGGAGAGAAGATTGTTGAATTGTCTTTCAGCAAAGTGTGTCCCTCCATCAGAAATAATAGCACGTGGGACTCCAAACTGGGGGAAAATGATCTTCTGAAAGAGCTTGATTACGGATTTGGCATCCGGTGCTTGGGTTGGAATGGCCTCAACCCATTTGGACACATAGTCAACTGCAACAAGAATATATTGATGAAGATGGGAATGGTCCCATATAGTCTACACCCCATATATCAAACACCTCAACCTCTAAGATAGAGTTGAGTGGCATGTCATCACGGCGGGATATGCCTCCAGTTCTTTGACATTTATCACAAGACTTGACAAATAGATTCACATCTTTGAACAATGTAGGCCAATAGAAACCGGCTTGAAGTATATTTGCTGCAGTTTTCTCTCCTCCAAAGTGGCCTCCATAAGATGAATCATGGCATTCAGAAATAATAGTAGGAATTTCCTCTTCAATCACACAACGGAGAATTAACCCATCACTCCCATGTTTGAACAAGAAAGGATCATCCCAATAGTAAAATTTGACATCATGAAAGAACTTCTTCTTTTGTTGAAACGTCAAACCCAGTGGAAGCTGTCCTGTAGCAAGGAAATTAGCTATGTCGGCAAACCACGGTGCTTGAACGGATGACAACGCATAGAGTCATTCAATTGGCAGATGATCATCAATAGGTAATGAGTCTTCAGCCTTTATGGACAGTCTAGAAAGGTGGTCGGCAGCATTTTTTTTCAGTCCCCTTTTTATCACGGATTTCAAGATCATATTCTTGTAGAAGCAATACCCAGCGGATGAGGCGTGGCTTGGCATCTTTTTTACTCAACAAGTATTTGATTGCAGCATGATCAGTGTACACTATCACCTTAGATCCCACTAAGTATTGTCGGATTTTTTCAAAAGAATACACAATGGCCATCATCTCCTTCTCCGTAGTTGTATAATTGATTTGTGCATCATTAAGGGTTTTGCTTGCATAATAGACAACATGAAGTTTCTTGTCTTTCCGCTGTCCTAGCACTGCTCCTACATCATAATCACTTGCATCACACATCAACTCAAATGGAGCGTCCCAATCCGGAGGTTGAATGATAGGGGCAGAAATGAGAGCCTCCTTGAGTGTAGAAAAAGCCTTTTGGCATTCATCATCAAACACAAATTCTGCGTCCTTTGCAAGAAGAGAACATAATGGCTTTGCAATTTTTGAGAAGTCCTTGATAAATCTTCTATAAAAACCTGCATGTCCAAGGAAACTTTGGATGTCTTTGACTGAAGATGGGGTAGACATTTTCTCAATAGCTTCAACTCCTACCCTGTCAACTTCAATACCCTTATTAGATACCACATGTCCTAGCACTACACCGGATTGTACCATAAAATGGCACTTCTCCCAGTTTAGCACTAGGTTAACCTTTTTAGCATCTGGCTAAGACTAAAGACAAATTTGACAAGCATTGATTAAATGAATCACCATATACACTAAAATCGTCCATGAAAATTTCCATTATGTTTTCAATGAAATCCGAGAAAATCGCCATCATACACCTCTGAAAAGTAGTGGGAGCATTGCAAAGACCGAAAGGCATGCGGAGATAAGCATAGGTACCATAGGTGCAAGTAAAAGTGGTCTTTTCTTGATCGGGCGGATAGATAGGAATCTGAAAAAATGCGGAATACCGGTCCAAGTAACAAAAATATGAATGCTTTGCAAGGCGTTCTAACATTAAATCAATGAAAGGCAATGGGAAATGGTCCTTGCGGGTTGCCTTGTTTAAACGCCGGTAGTCAATACACATACGCCAGCCTGTGACCATGTGTGTCTGTATTAACTCATCATTATCTCCTTTTATGATAGTTGCACCCCCCTTCTTAGGTACTACATGAATAGCACTAACCCAGGGGCTGTCACTAATGGGATAAATGATTCCAGCATCCATTAATTTAAAGATTTCTTTCTTAACCACATCAAGCATGTTTTGATTTAAACGCCTAGGTGGTTCAACAGTTGGTTTGGCATCATCTTCCATGTTTATTCTATGCATACAGATTTTAGGATGAATGCCTTTCAAATCATCAATAGAATAACCAATGACATCTTTATATAACCGCAGTTCATCAAGCAATTTATTCTCTTATTCATTGGTTAATTCATCATTTATGATAACAGGAGATGAGGAGTTTGGATCAAGAAAAGCATACCTCAGCCCCGGTGGAAGGGCTTTTAGTTCTACCTTATTCTTTGTTGTTCCTTCATCAACCTTTTCTTCATCATGTAGAGCTTCCACATTATTTGCTTGTGCTTTGAAAATAGGAATAGCTTCAGAATTTTCAGAAACGTGATTTTCAGCAATAACATCATCACAATAGTTTATCATGAATTCAATCATGTCATCAACAAACTCTTCTATGGGATCAACAGTGTCAAACAAACAGATTTCTTTGACTTGTGCGGGTGCTTTCATGGCATCAGAAATAGAGAACTCTATCTCTTCTTCACCCACACGGAGAGTTAGATTTCCTTCTCTAACGTCTATGAGGCAACTGATAGTCTGCAAGAAAGGTCTTCCAAAAAGAACGGGATTGCGGGGAGTCTCCACCATATCAAGAACTACAAAATCACATGGTATATAGAACTTGCCAATTTGTACAAGTATATCTTCTAATACACCGTTTGGGTGCTTAAGAGAATGATCGGCTAACTCTATAACCATCTTGGTTGGCTTTAGATCACCTAGGTCTAATTCATGCCATAGAGTGGTTGGAATGAGACTAATGCTAGCCCCCAAATCTACTAGACCTTTATCAAACATGACATTGTTGATCTTGTATGGCAATGTGAAAGGTCCCATATCATCCAGCTTTTCCAGAATAGTTGGAGTGCGGTTTTGAATAATAGAACTCACACGTTCGGAAAGCTTAACTGTTTCTACTTGATCAACCCTTCTCCTTCTAGACAAGATATCTTTAAGGAACTTGGCATAGGAAGGCATTTCAGCAATAACATCAGTGAAAGGAAGATTAACTTGCAACTTGCTAAGAATGTCCATAAATTTCTTGAACTTGATATCATCCTTATTGTTGACAAGCCTATGAGGGAAAGGTGCAGTAGCTTTAAAAGATGGTGGCTCTTCAATTTTACCTTTCTCCTTGCTGCAAATAGGAATACTAGGCTCTTCTTCATCAAGTATCTTCATGTCCTTTTCCTTAGATGGCGAAGGTCTTTCAATCTCAGCCCCACTCCTTAGAATGATAACATTGGCCTGCTGTCTCGGATTTACTTCCGACACACTAGGGAGAGAACCGGATTGTTGTCCTTGTTGAGAAAGAGCTTGTTGAGCTATTTGGTTCTCTAGCATCTTTGTGTGAGTGGATATGCTGTCCACTTTGGCGAAGAGTTGAAGAATAGCATCTTTAAGTAGCTTGTCATTCCCCCTAAGCTCTTCATTTTGCTGAGTTTGTGTGTTTATGAATTTCTCCATCATAGCTTCAAGAGAGGAGTTTTGAGGTTGTTGTTGCTGCTGCTGATAACTTCTGTTGTTGTAACACTGCGGATTACCTTGGCGGTTGAACTGTGATTGCTGCGGTGGTTGTTGTTGCCCTTGCTGAAAATTTTGAGCATTGCTAGTATTCTTGTAAGAGAAGTTGGGGTGATCCCTCCACCCTGGATTATATTGATTTGAATAAGGATTATATTGCTTGTTCCTCTGCATCTCAATAGCATTAACCTGTTCAAGATCTCCCTCCATAGTGTTGGGAGCAAAACATTGTGAAGAAGTATGCCCTGGATTACCACAAACTTCACATGTGGCTTCAGCAGATTGAACCGACAATGTAGTCAGCTTCTCAAACTTTTGAGTAAGAACATCTAGTTTTGCAGCAATGAGATCAACGGCATCAACGGTGTATTTTCCTCCTTGCTTTGGGGTTGAAGAACTTGTAGTAGACGATGATGATTTAGATCCCCTATCACCTCCCCACTGGCAGTGGTTGAGTGATATGTCTTCAATGATGTCATAGGCCTCCCTGTAGGACTTAGTCATAAGAGCACCACCAGCTGCGACATCTAGAGTCAACCGGGTGTTGTAGAATAGTCCGTTATAGAAGGTCTAAAGAAGTAACCAATTTGTAAGACCATGGTGTGGGCAAAGACGTTGAAGGTCTTTAAACCTCTCCCATGTGTCATAGAGAGTCTCACCATCGTTTTGAGAAAAGTTTGTAAGTTGGTTCCTCAAGTGAGCAGTTTTGCTAGGTGGAAAATACTTTGCAAGAAAGACATTAAGAAGCTGATCCCATGTTTTAATAGACTTCTTTGGTAAAGACAAAAGCCAAGCCTTGGCTTTATCTCTTAGAGTAAAAGGAAATAACATAAGTCTTATCACATCAATAGATACACCGTTAATTTTGAAAGTGTTTAAGTACTCCAAAAATTCTGCAATATGAAGACCTGGGTCCTCATTGGCGGTACCTCCAAAACGGTTCTGTTGAATCATTTGCATCATAGAAGGAGCAATAGAGAAATTGTCCGATTCTACGGCTGGCAAGTCAATGGCTCCACATATGTTGGTGGCAACCGTCATAGCAAAATCCTTCAATGGACGATCGTCTTCCATGGTTGAAGTTCTTGGTGAAGCTCCTTCAACGGATGAAAAAGATGGCGTGGATGATGATGAAGATGGTGATGGTGGTTATGGAGTACCCTCTAGTAGTAACTGTTCCTTTCTCCTTGATCTCCTCAAGCTTGAAAGACTCCGCTCTATTTCAAGGTCTAACAACGGGGTTGTTTGGAGACCTCGTTGCGAGCGACGCATGCAACCTGAAAATAACAAGAAAAATTTGAGAACAAAACTAAAAGGTATGTGGAAATTTCGAAAATGAAAATGATGATCTAGTCTCGAATACTAATCAACACTTATTACTCCAATTAATTTACCGTAGCTCCCCGGCAACGGCGCCAAAAACTTGTTGGATATTTAAGCAACGAGTTTCAATCAAGTTAATGATCTTTTACCCGATTCAACCAAACTCCGCAAGTATACGGAGGTAGTATAGTCAGGATCGAACACAAGGAGCTTTAGTAAACAACTGAACGCAATAGTCCTAATTTTTAGCAATCTAGATCGGTTTTAAAAGAAGTTGGTTGTTTAATTTATAAGACAAGGAAATGTATAAGAGCTAAATTTATACAAGTAGAAGAGATTAACAAAAGGTTTCTAGTCAAATGATTAATGATCTTGGACATTAGGGATTTCATTCTCATACCATATCACTTAGGGAACTAAGCAATCTAAACATACACAAGTTCTTATCTCAAAGGATTGATGTGTTGCATTTCATCTCCCGATATACGTGCAAAGATCGCAACTTAAAACAACATTCTCATGTTTGAATTTCGTTTTAGATCACAAGCAAACCTTCAACTCGTTTCTAACTACTCTTGTGGATTAGAAAGAGTTGTTATGAAAGATACCTCCATACATTCATACTTATTTTCTCAAATCAAGCACAAATGCAGAAAACATGCACATAAGCGGCCAACATCATATGCAAGAAGAAGGCAACCAGTATTTTCATAAATAGAGACAAGAAACATAGGTATTTAGTACAAGATCACATAGTTCCACACATGCTATGGCATGGGAGCTGCTCTCCCATGCCCAAGAAGGAGAAAACTACTCGTCCATAACTACACCTTGCATAATTTCAGCAGAAAATGAAGTTTTCGACATGAGTAAGAGAAGAAAAGACAAAAAGAACCAAGATGTAACCAAGAGAAGAGGGAATTCCGGCTGAAGGACGAAATTCCTCTTCTAAAACTCCTCCATAACGTACTAGCTTCTCGCCAAAGAAACTCATCGGAGTTGGGGAAGCTTTGCTGCACCTTGGAGCTGCAAATGAGAAAGGAGAAGAAGAGAAATGGCCTTCTTTCTCAAGAAAATCCTTGTATATTTTCAAATTCACCTCCTCCTTGGTCTCCTCTGCCTCTGGGACGAGCAAGGAGTCTCCAATGACCCTCCGTAACTGTCCCAACACTTCCCTCCTTGTTTTAGGCTCGAATTCTCGATTTTCAAATTTCTGAAACTGCCGGCTGAACGGCGTGCAAAGTGTTTGCACGCCGTGCATTTAACAAAAGGACGGCAGTTAACTGTGCAGTGTATGCCGTGCACGGAGCATGTGCACGCCGTACGACTTTCCAGAAACATTTGCTGAACTTCTGCGCTCCATGTGAACGCCGTGCCACGCCTTTGCACACCGTTCATTTCTTTATGCATTCTACAGGAAAGTTGTGCACCGTGCACCATGAGTGTGCACGCTGTACAACAGTGCGTCAGAGTAAGAAGTAGTCTTTTTGGAATGTTGCACGCCGTACAACAAGTTTGAACGCCGTTCACTTTACTGTTTCTGCACAAATAAACATTGAAATGAGTGATTTCCATGGTAAAATGGCAAGGCAAGATATGGCAAAGTATTTTAACGAAATGATGGCAAAAGTAATATGAAAAGAGACTAAATCTTGTCAAAATGAATAAAATTTGTGTGTGAAAACATGTGAAAAGATGATATATAATTCACACAACAATGGCCTTTTGTGCAATTTGGATAGTTTTGTAATATCCTTTAAGTTTGGAAACTTGATATTTAATTCAATGATACGAGGTGACAATCAAGGTAAAATAATGAAGGGAATGGAATGACTATATTTAGTGGATTTGATCCCTAGACGTAGTCTGGGTCTTCATATTAAGCAAGCAAAGTAATAATGATCACATGTGTCATAAGAAAGCTTCAATTGAGAAATTATGTTAGTTCAAGTATGGATTTTGTAACTGAGACTATGATTGAGCTTATTGACCTTTTAGAAGACCAAGAAATAGACCATAGGACTTATAACTCAACTCAAGCCCAATTGGGCCAATCACAATTTATGCATGGATCCTTGGAGTACAAGTTTGAGTATGGAGTATTTCAAGATCATAATAAATACTTGAGATATTCTTTTCGATAGATGGATAATTCAAATGTAAGATTATGAGTGAAGATTTCATTTAATTCTGATTATTTAGTGGCCTATGCAATTAACTTAGTAATTGTCCTACTTTTACTTAAAAAACAAATTTGGAGTGATTATCCAATTAGTTTTGACTTAGTATCTTTTTGAGAAAAAGATAACGACAATTTATTGATAATCCTAAAATTTGGAATTAAAAGAGGTCAGATGTGTCATATATCATTATTTATAGAAAATGGACTTTTATATAAAAGTTATATGATTAAAGGAAACGGCCGAGACTCTAGTCCAACATGGATGGAAGATTTCATTTAATTCCGATTATTTAGTGGGCTATGCAATTAACTTAGTAATTATCCTACTTTTACTTAAAAAACAAATTTGGAGTGATTATCCAATTAGTTTTGACTTAGTATCTTTTCGAGAAAAAGATAACGACAATTTATTGATAATCCTAAAATTTGGAATTAAAAGAGGTCAGATGTGTCATATATCATTATTTATAGAAAATGAACTTTTATATAAAAGTTATATGATTAAAGGGAATGATCGAGACTCTAGTCCAACATGGATGGAAGATCCAACACACATGTTAAATAGGGGGCAAACGACCGATTTGGTATCAAGAGAAGGAGGCTATAAAAGTTTAGAATCTTGTAATCTCTAGGTTAGCTGTAGTCAGTAATAAGGTTTTGGCAAGAGGTTGTGTGAGGGAGTAGAGATTCTAGAAGGAATTGGTGTGGTGGTAGAGAGGGATGGTGCATTAGGGTTTCTCAACCCTTACTTCTATTGCCAAATAAGTTTGACGCGGCAAGGCCCTATTTTGTCGTGGAATAGGGAAACCGCAAGTCCCCTTCCCGGTGTGTGCATTCATGAGGAGACACAAGAAGGCCCCCCCATCTTTGTTGGTGTGTAGTGGCCGCTGGCTAGGCTATGAGCAAGTGGACAAAAGGTCAGATGTCTAAGAAAATAAACAAAAGGTTAGCCAAATCATTTTTGATTCCATGATTCTTAGAATAATCATAGGAATCACCTTGATTGTTAGAATAAGACGTGTAAAGGCTCATTAAAAAGGTTTTGAATAGTAGATTTCTATAAAAATACGAAATTCAGGTGATTTGATGATTTATTAGGTGACATATTTTGTAAATTGAAATAGGTCTTATAATGACCTATATGTAATAGGTTGAGATGGAATAATGAAATTTGATTCCCTAGTCTTATTTTGAGGTATAAATGATAAATCTAAGGTCTAATATTATTAATTTGATGAATAGAACTTCTTCTTTTGAGTTTATCATTTTGGATTGACTGCTAATTTGAGTATCCAATGATGATGAAAAATCAAGGAAATTATCAGAAATTCTATTGCAAGGTGTGAATAAGTAAATTATTGTTGAATTCAAGTATAGAGTACGATTAGCATATTTTATAGATTATGTGTTATATATGTTAGGTTATGGTCTTAATCAATGATATTCATGAATCAAGGATATTAATATGATTTTATTTGAGGATACAAGATATATTGAGGATTTATGAGCATATGGAAGTTATTAGAGGATATGCTAGTATATAGCATGCAAAAGGAAACCATAACATGCACAACAAGACATATAGAGCCTTTTAGGATAACACATGATTTTTGAGTATGGTTTTGATAATACATATCAAATTTGCTTACATGAAGGCTGTTACTTGACTAAGACTTGAAAGTATATGATGGTTTCATCAACCTCATGAGAGTTGCTCTAAGAAAGGTAAGTGGGCTATGTCCTTGAATTCATATTATATATGTCGGACTAATAGTCTAATTATCCTACTCAAAATACTCCATCATATATGTAGTATGATGTTTGTAGAATAATTTCCTTATAACACAATGGAATTATTGCTAGTTCCAGGTTATTATCAAATTTTCTCAAAAGTTAGCATGCAATTATTAGAATTCAGAATTTAATGATGAGAATTTACTTCAGTATGCTAATTCCTTGTTATCATTAAGAATTTAGAATATACAATTCCTTTAAAATATCCAAACTAGATATAAAATCTATAATTTAGATTTACACATTTATTCACTATTTGGACTAAAAATTCAGAATATAGTGTACGCCTCACTGCGTGACCGGAGGCTGGGCTCTAGCGACCAAGTGAGTTTGGCCATGTCGTCTTCCTCCCAGGGCAAGACGGGCCCCTCCGTTCCGTCCTCCACCCCCTCGAACTCCTCCGACAAGGCGGGGACGACCAATTCTCAGGTGGGCCAGTGAGACGCTCTGAGGGATACAACCTGGAGTGATCCCTTGGTGGATGTAACAGTGAAGAGGTCTTGGGATGGCACTCTAAGGAAGCCCATGGAAGTCAGACGGAGCTTCAAACCGATCTCTCTACCGGAGGATCCCCGCTGCCCAGAGTACAAGAAGGACGACGACATACCTTGGATGAGGTTCTCTGAACCAGTGGTGGTAGTGATGGATGAGTTCCACAAGCATTTCGTGATTGTGCAGATTTTGGGCAACTCGACAGTCATAGACCAGATCTATGGCTAGATGGTCAGGTCTTGGAAACCCAAAGGTGAATTGCAGTTATCCCCACTAGCGGGAGGGATTTTCCTGGCGAGGTTTGCTAATGAGGAGGACATGAACGCGGCAATGGAACAGGGGTCGTAGTTCTTTGACTACAAATTGGTTCTGGTGAGGAAATGGACATCAGAGGCTGATCTGCGCATGGCTTCCCTCTCCTCTGCGCCCATCTGGGTGACCCTACCCGATGTGGGGCAGCACTGGACTATGGGAGCGATCACCATCATCGGCTACGACATTAGCGTACCCAAGGTGATCAACTTTTTGTCTAAGGGGAGATATGTGGGAGAGGCACACCTGTGCATCAAGATTGAAGTAGATAGGAAACCACCACCTGCCGTGATGGTTGAGATGCCAAACGAGAATGCGTTGGAGATCAAAGTGATATATGACGCCCTCCCTAATCGCTGTGAAGACTGCGTTGTGTTTGGAAATTCTACGGGCCACTGCACTGGGGAGCGTCTTGTCCTCTCTGACCTCCCTTCTTTTTGCCATGGATGAGAGATTGATAAGGGCCACACAACTAGGAGGCATAAGTCAAGAAGTCAGAAGCTCAGCAGAAAGGAGGGGGAGGTCAAATCCAGACCAGCGTCTAGACCGGCCGTGACTGGCTCATCTACACAGGAGAAGGGGATAGCAGTTACCGACGAGGAGGCTGTGATCATTATTGTAGATCAACTGCTCGACGATAACCCTGTATCGGCTATGATTTTGGAGGCTGCTAACTTGGCCCCTGTGAACTAAGGGGGTGGAGCAGTAGACACTGTAGAGGAACTCCCCCACGTGAAAGAGAGGGATGGTAGGGAAACTGTAATCACAACAGAGGAACCCCCCTTTGTGGAAGTGAGGGGTGGGGCAAAATCACCCCCGAAAGCCCGAGAGGGTCATAGCCTGTTTGCTGAGCACAACAAGCACGTCAACATGTTTTCTGCTCTAGATGGAGGTAATGGTGATACTGAGAATGAAATGGGAGATGGGAGTAAAGCTAACGTCTCACTTAAAAGAACGAGGAGTAGTGGAGCTACCCCTGGAAGAGGGGGGCATCTTAAAAGATTGTAATGTGTATCCTCGCATGGAATGTGCGAGGTGCATCAAGGCATGGGAAATAGAACATGCTGAGGAGGATCATCATCGAGACCCAAGTGACTATTCCTCTGTGCTTGGAGACCAGAATCAGGCATGAAGTTGTTGAGAGAGTTACTGGATTGTTCCCTATTGGTTGGGATTATGCTTGTGATCCTGAGCAGATCAAAGGAGGGCGCGTCACAATTGGTTGGAATCTACAGGTTTGGGATGTCCAAGTCATATTTTCCATGGACCAGATGATGACGTCCAGCTGCATAAACCAGGGGGTCTTCATATCATTGTGTCCACGGTGTATGGACATAACTCGGAGGTGTGTCGGAGAAGGCTTAGGGAGACTATTGCCAACAAAAATCAGAGAGAGTTGCCTCAAATTTTCATAGGTGACTTCAATCACATTAGGAAGGCCAGTGAGAAGGTTGGGGGTCTCCCAGTGTCATATTCCTATTTGGCGAGATTCAATGATGCTGTGACCGCTCCCAGCCTTATGGAGCTGAATATGAATCGAGGGTTTATCACCTGGCATAATAAGCAAGCTGTCCATAGAAGAATATCTAGCTACCTTGACCGTGCTATTGTTAATAGTGAATGGTTAGACATCTTTCCAGCCTCCAACGTCAAGCTGGGGGGACACCCTAATAGTGACCATGCTTATCTCGTGGCGAGGTTGCAAAATGAGGGTAATAAGGTGAAACCGTTCAAAGGACAAATCTTGCCCAGCTACGAGAACATGATCCACAACGCTTGAAGAGAACACGATCCACAATGCTTGGAGAGAGGGTGTCATAGGTAACCCCCTGTATGTGGTTGCTGAGAAATTGAAGAGGACAAAGCTTGCCCTTAAAAACTGGGCAAGAGGGTTATATGACATCAAGAACATGGTGAACCGGGCTAAAGAAGAGTATAATACTGCTGCTAAAATTCTCAGATGCAATCCAACTAATGCTACAGCTATAGATGAGGAGGAAAGAACAGCTAGAAGGTTACTACAATATGAGAAGGCTGAAGAAGTTTTCTACTGGAAGAGAAGCAGACTCAAGTGGATACAAGATGGGGACAAGAACACTAAGACGTATAATGATGTTGTAAAAAGGAACTGGATGAGAGATTCCATTCACACCCTAACCAAAAGTGACGGGTCATCGACTTACTCTCCCGTCGAGGTGGGTTCGGAAGCTGTGGATTTCTTCAAGAAGCTATATAACAAGAATATGGTTGAGCCTAGACCATATGGCAGGTTGCCCGGTAGGAAGGTGACAGATGTGATGAACCTTGCTCTCTACGGACCTGCTTCGGAAGCTGAGATTAAGGAGGCCCTCTTCTCCATTGGTGCATCCAAATCTCCTGGACTTGACAGTTTTAATGCAAGGTTTTTCCAAGCTATGTGGCATATCATAAAGGAAAACATATGTAGGGTTGTGAGATGGTCATTGTTGGAGGGAACATGGTCTGAAGTATTAATCATTCCTTTTTGAGACTCATCCCCAAGAAATAGATGGTGAATTCCAGGGCTGATCTGAGACCTATTGAGTGCTGCTCAGTCCTTTATAAGATAATATCGAAGCTCCTTGCTAAGAGGTTGAAGGCCATTCTCCATGATATCATCTCTCCAGTTCAATCTGCTTCCGTCAAAGGTTGAAGTCTTTTAGATAGTGCTTTTCTCACCTCAGAGTTTCTTCTCAATTTTAAGGTGAGAAATAGCACAAGGAAAGCTTGTGTTAAAATTGACCTGGATAAGGCTTATAACAATGTCAGGTGGGACACTCTTTGGGATATTATGAATCATATGGGGTTTTTTATTAGATGGATAAGACTTTATGGACCCACACACAAATCAAGGTGTAACCATCGGTTATAGCATATTAGGGTTTCAACAACAATAAGAGAGCATTCCATGATTGTATTAATCATTCAAGGACTATTCATACCCAATTACCATCATTTAGTTATATTAAAGCTAGGTATAACAAGATATAACTCATTAGGGTTACATATAAACACAATATGGTTATCATCCCTTCTATTCATATGAGTGAATATGTAAGACTACCTTATTAAGGGTAACCCTCCATTTGTTCCATCATCATTCAATCCATATCACCATACCACAATGTCACCCAGAACCATTGGATGTTTAAAAGGTAAGACCTTTGGTTGTTAACATAACTAAACACCTTGGATAAACCACCAATGAAGTCCTTGATTTATGTTCTAGAAAGTGTCACCATATAACCCTAGACATCCCTTTATTAACAACACAAAAAGTTCCATTGAGAGTAGGGTAAAAACCAAAATTGAATGTTCATTTAAAACACGCCATCCATTGTCAACAAGTAAGCTCCTTAAGTTGATCATATAAAGGAAACCATATAAATCACATTATTAGGACCAAAATATTACATTAGCCATCATTCCACTTTATTGGAGGAATAAACATTAGATCTTGACCATTGGGTCAAGTTCATATGTTAAAACCATCAATTACAGTATAGGTCTGACCATTGCATCAAGTGACCCAAGAAACCATTGGTCTAAGGCTTAATTGATGCTACAACTATATGATTAACTCACCATGGGTTTTGGAGACCCGATACACCATCATTAATGACCATTAAGTCACCATAGGTTGTTAGATCAACACTATATTCATTAATCAACATCAAATATTAAGCTAATGCCATCATTAATTGATAACATCAGTAGGGTACTTAATGGTTGATCATTAAACTTCTAATTGATCCAAAACCTGACCTAAGGGGGGAACCATAGGTTGTCACCATCACCTGACACCTTTGATCCTGACCATCAGTTGTCATGAAGACAACACCATAGGGTTGTTGCAATAGTACCATAGAAGAAATCAACTTTAAACCCTAAAATTGACCATTGTTTGATAGGTGCTTAGCACCATAGGTTGTCAAACCAACCTGATCCAAGTCATATTATACCTTAAGAATAATGTACACATGATCACAAGTTCAAATAGAACTGAAATAAGAATAGGGAACATTATAAAAATTGAAATCCAAGTCAAGCATAGCTTTTTAGTGCATGGATCATCATTTTCAAGCAAGAACATGAGCTAGCATGCTTATGGTAAGCAATAAACGTGGATAAAGTTATAAAACTTGCCTATAATTAGAAGATAAACTCCCAAATAGAAGAAAATACGAGCATGTAGGGTAGGAAATCCAAGTAGAAGCTGTGAACTCGTCCATCTAGCACCTTTCTTCATCAAATGAGCAAACCCTAAGCATAAGGAGCAAGAAAGGTAGGGTTTTAGAGCTTTAGAGCAATTTCTACCATGGAACAACAAGGTTCTGACCTAGAGAAAGGTAGGAGGAAGGATAAAAAAGAAATAAATAGAGGAAAGAAGGGTATTCTTTCTCTTTAGGTCAAGATCACTAGAAGGAAGCTTTTCAAACTCTAAAAATAAGTCAATTGCAGCCCTAGATTCTTTTTCCAAGAAGATCCCCTCTTTCTTCTTCCTTGGACATGAAATTCACAGTAGCACAGAGGGAGAACGAGGTTCATAGAAGGAGGGAAGTGTTGGAGATCAAATGGATCATTTTGATGCTTAGGGATAAGTATATGAAACTTTAAGATAAAGAAAAAGAAAAAGAAAAAGTTGAAGTTCTAGTATCTTTCGAAGTGTCCATGGCCTTAAACTATTAAGAATATACAAGCACACACACAAGTAGTTCATCCACCATCCATAGAGACATGCTTATCCCTAATTTCTTGAATTTCCAAGCAAAACAAATAATTCATTAGTTGATAGCTACTAAAGGTAGCTCATCCATGAAGGGGTAAACCCTAAAATACCCTTGGAGAAAACACCTTCAAACCAAGGGTTAAATATGTTCCCCATGGCTAAACAAGCTCAATAATGATGAGAGAATATCCAAGGAACATAATGCAAGTGATAAATTGCAAAGAAAACCTCTCAATTGGGTAAATTGTAGAAAAGTCCAAAATGTGCATAAAATTGCATAACTTGCTCAAACAGTTTCCAAATTGGACCAAATTTGACACTTAAGCTTGTATTATGATTTAAAAGAATATAAAAATGTTATATTAGGGATATAATAATTAAATTATGATAATTACACTTATTGAAATCATTAAGCAAGTTTAGGGGCCTTACAACTATAAACCCCTAATAGTGATTTTGCCCTCGAAATCCAAGATAAACAAAGATGAGTACTTCCTTTGCACCTCATCCTATTACCTTCACATGATTACTTTCATATCATGGTGACATCACATCATTCATACATATCTCATCTTGGGTCAGCACAAAAACCCCCACATAAGAAGACATTTGCAAATATGGAATATAGAAACTTGTTGTGCCACCTGTACAAATCTAATAGTAACTTTCAAATTTAAATTATATCTATCATCCTAAAATTATATCTATTGTATCAACAAACCATATAACCTTGATAATGGTCTTGCCCAACTATCACTAGACCATACACAACATTATAGAGTCACTTTTGTTTTTTCCTTCCAAACAACATTTATAGGATCATCATCAACTCTCTCTCTCTCTCTCTAAGGGGGAGTAACACTTGGAATGTTAATTTAATAAACATCTCCAACCTTCACATATTTCTCATACTGTTGATACATCTTGGATGCTAGGATTCATTACCTTGGTATCAACCTCATGTGCTATAAGGAACTCACATCATTATCTCATCCACTTTTACCAACATAAAAAATATCAAGACATACAAGAGGAGTCTTCCTAATTATTGGAAGGCTCAAAAGCAAAATCATCACAAACTTTATGATCTTGGAACCATAGTCCAAACAACCTTATGCTATAATAAGCTATCCACCCTCATGTTTGTAGCAAATCCATACGTACCAAGTGGCAATGATCCACTTGAAAGTTGTGCCCTAGAAAGGAAGGACACAAAGGGAAACACACTTCCCATACCATAGTAGTTTTTTCAAGGGTCACTAGAAGAAAGATAACCAATTCTATTTTCATTATGCGAGTTATAGCTTATTATGTATCATTTTACCCTTTTCATTTTTGTTCCTTGCCATTAGCATAGGAATCATCATGATTAACATATCTCATTACTCCTTCCTTAATGACTATTTATCTCACTTGAGTATGTTCTCTTATTTTATTATGTTTTTCAACCACTTATCAACACGTAAATCATCATATTCCACATTTTCTTCATTAAACATGGATCATCTGCCTTAATTTCTTTCACATGCTATTCTGATTTTACATTAACACTTTCTTACACACATAGGTTGGTCTGAGATTAACTCAGGTTCCACTTATTTCTTTACCATTGTTCTCATTTATCTTCTCATTTTATACTTATCATTGGAGTTCTCTCCATCTTATGTGGATTTCATACCTTGAATCACTTTATAAGAATAAACTCATCTGTCTTTTACTTTATTATCTTCTTGAATCACATCTTCAAGAACTCCTCTTTTCCCTATTTGTATTCAGATTTAGATTTCATGGTGTTGTATCTTTCTTTTATAGTTACCAAACATTCAAATTTTGATAGATAATGAGGCAATTCTCATCTTCTTTAAGGTAGGATTGAGATATTCACACCATGATTTCTTATTCATTATTCTCTTTAGATTGTCTCAAAATGACTACTTGATCAAAGTAATAAAAAATATAACAATCTAAGAGTTCTTCACACCATGATTTCTTATTCATTATTCTCTTTAGATTGTCTCAAAATGACTACTTGATCAAAGTAATAAAAAATATAACAATCTAAGAGTTCCATACTTACCGTTTCTTCAATAATTGAATACCTGGCCAGGGCACCCAAATACTGAGATTAGGCAGTATGCACCCTATTTTTATGTCATATTCCTAATTTTGACATCATACTAGTCCTAAGTCCTAGTGTCCCTATAGACTCAGTGAACCTAAAACTCTGATACCAACTTGTGAGAACCTGTTACACTAAATGAGATTACTAAAAACATAAAACACAATCAATCACTCATTAATCACATACAAAAAAAATGGGTAAATTAAAGCCAATTTCAATGTCAGCACCCGCTCAAAAACATTTGCATAAGAGCCCAACATCTTTCTTATATCCATACTATGCCAAGAATTTGATACAAATTGTTCTATCACCTTAACCACAACATATATATACAAGATAACAATATTTGTATATGCCACACAAACAAGCATTAACATGCTAATAAAATTTTGATTCGTTTGAAACACCATATACAAAATTTTCCTGCCCGAACCTGAGAGTACATGGACGACTCTAGGACACACTAGACATCTAATCAACTTTCTCAAAGATTCATTCTATAGCTCCTCTTTACTTCCACGATTCTGTTTCCATCACTACCGATTACCTAAAAAGATGTGGCAAACCACAAGAGTGAGGCCCATGTCCCACCAAGAGATATAACCTCCAACAACGCTTATTGATTACAACATTTTAAATGTAGATAACTAAGAAATTTGAGTATTTAATAATCAATTGAATAGATTGAACAGGTCAAGTATACTAAACAGATTAAACAAATCATCTTAGCAACAAGTATGATCATCAATGCATATATAGATAATAAATAAATCCATTTCTCTGGATAGATATCTACTCAAATATCATCAAATTGCATCTAATAACAATCATGATCATTAATCTAACTATCATCATATTCCTTGCTAATAGTACAAGCAATCTAGTAGCATAAGCATCCCTGACATCATGAATATGTCTAGTAAGATAACATGGCTATCAATATTGGCATCTCAAACAAAGTGAACAAATCTATATCATAAGTAGAACTAACATCATAACATAATGAACTACATAGGCATGATTAACAGTTTAAGCATTTCTAATTGCATAGGCATGGCTAGCAATATTAAACATAGCTAGCAACAACATCTTAACCATCAGTGTCAGTATATTTGACAACATAAGCATGTGTACAACATGAGCATAACTATAGTATAAGCATATCTATTATCTCTTATTGTACTATACATGATCTAAGTAAAAAGAAAGCAAACAAGGGTTATCATACAATATGAAGCATTGTGTATAACCCTAAATAGATATGCTAGACGGCCATCTTACATCTTTTATTATGCCCTGGGGAATTTGAATCGTACCATCCAAAGTCCAACCGACCCCTACAAAGGGCTATTCGGTTCCGTACAAGATCTAGGAGTGCCAGTATCCTAAGATCTCTTTCCCTTGGTCAGTACGAGTAAAAAGACAGTGACATATCAGTCAAAGATGCCACCACAATGACATATAGTCAAGCTGCTAACCACTAGTCCTCCCTTAGTACAGGCCACGACACTAGAAACCAGGGTATATAAAACCCTCTAATCCAAGATACAACCGCAATTATCCTCAATCACATCATATGTATGAGGCATGACCATAGCCATCCTCCACAACCTACATTGTGGATGAAAAGGATATATCCTCAACCTGCCGCCACCACATACTCAATAGTATGTGCTCTGAGTTTCCCTTAGAAATACTCGTTTCACCATCCAGTAAGTGCTGACACTGAAGATGGCTCTATGACATAAGGCACTACATGATTATAGTTGCACTTGATTATTTATGCCAATTGGGTGAATTAAGGATGCATCAAACAAGTGGACATACAAACCCTAATTCACTTCTAGCAAGCATATAAATATCAAAACTTAAAAAGATATAAAATGTATGAAACATAATTTCTCATCTCATCATCACATGGTACTATTCACTTGCCATTCATGAGACTACACTAGTCATCATACTATCACAAGATATAAATCCTTTTCAAAATATCATAGGGTATCAACCATTATCAACACAAGAGGATTACACCTCATTCAGGGCTCAACCATGCCTAAAGGTCATTAAGACCATCATACTATTCCCTGCAAGATCATCATTATCTTTGCATGCCTTATAACAAGGCTCAACAACATCACTTACATATAATACACCAGATCATCACAATATTGCATTAATGAGCTAGGCGATATTCATAAACAATCATAGCAGGGCTATATTAACATTAAGAACATTCCTTTATTACATCAATATGCAAAGAATCTAGATATGATTAACCCTCATCATATTCATAATGCACATGTTTAGCATAAGAAGGTATCAACCATGTGGCTATAATAACCACCAATTAACACATTAAGGTTATGATCATATTAAGGAGGTTATTTCACCATCATTCCATCATATAAGAAGGTTAAACATGAATACTCATCTTTATCTATTTGCATTAGAGTTAGGCTCAACAAGATAAATTATATTAATATTATTAATCAACATTCATACCCAAACCCTAACTCACATCATCCCCATTGGATCATGGAAGCATAAGGTGAAGCATCACCATCACATTCCATACTATTCTCGAGCATGGAACCATAAATAAATCAAGGTGTAACCATCGATTATAGCATACTAGGGTTTCAACAACAATAAGAGAGCACTCCATGATTGTATTAATCATTCAAGGACCATTCGTACCCAATTACCATCATTTAGTTATATTAAAGCTAGGTATAACAAGATATAACTCATTAGGGTTACATATCAACACAATATGGTTATCATCACTTCTATTTATATGAGTGAATATGTAAGACTACCTTATTAAGGGTAACCCTCCATTTGTTCCATCATCATTCAACCCATATTACCATACCACAATGTCACCCAGAACCATTGGATGTTTAAAAGGTAAGACCATTAATTGTTTACATAATTAAACACCTTGGATAAACCACCAATGAAGTCCTTTATTTGTGTTATAGAAAGAGTCACCATATAACCCTAGACATCCCTTGATTAACAACACAAAAAGTTCCATTGACAGTAGGGGAAAACCCAAAATCGACTGTTCATATAAAACAAGCCATCCATTGCCAACAAGTAAGCTCCTTAAGTTGATCATATAAAGAAAACCATCTAAATCACATTATTAGGACCAACATATTACATTATCCATAATTACACTTTATTGGAGGAATAAACATTAGATCTTGACCATTGGGTCAACTTCATATGTTAAAACCATCAACTACAGTATATGTCCGACCATTGCATCAAGTGACCCAAGAAACCATTGGTCTAAGGCTTAATTGATGCTACAACTGTATGATTAACTCACCATGGGTTTTTGAGACCTGATACACCATCATTAGTGACCATTTAGTGACCATAGGTTGTTATATTAGCACTATATTCATTAATCAACATCAAATATTAAGCTAATGTCATCATTAATTGATAACATTAGTAGGGTACTTAATGGTTGACCATTAAACTTCTAATTGATCCAAAACCTGACCTAAGGGGGTGACCATAGTTTGTCACCATAATATGAAACCTTTGATCCCGACCATTAGTTTTCATGAAGACAACACCATACGGTTGTTGCAATGGTACCATCATCGGGTCATGGGTTTATAGAAGAAATCAACTTTAAACCCTAAAATTGACCATTGTTTGATAGGTTCTTAACACTATAGGTTGTCAAAAAAACCTGATCCAAGTCATATTATACCTTAGGAATAATGTACACATGATCATAGGTTCATCTAGAACTGAAATCAGAATAGGGAACATTATAAAAATCAAAATCCAAGTCAAGCATAGCTATTTAGTGCATGGATCATCATTTACAAGCAAGAACATGAGCTAGCAAGCTTATAATAAATGTGGAGAAAGTTATAAAACTTGCCTCTAATTAGAAGATAAACTCCAAAATAGAAGAAAACATGAACATATAGGGTAGTAAATCCAAGCAGAAGTTGTGAACTCATCCATCTAGCACCTTTCTTCATCAAATGAGCAAACCCTAAGCATAAGGAGCAAGAAAGACAGGGTTTTAGAACTTTAGAGAAATTTATACCATGGAACAGCAAGGTTACAACCTGGAGAAAGGTAGGAGGAAGTATAAAAAAGAAATAAATGGAGGAAAGAAGTGGATTCTTACTCTTTTAGGTCAAGATCACTAGAAGGAAGCTTTTCAAACCCTAAAAGGAAGTCAATTGCAACCCTAGATTCTTTTTCCAAGAAGATCCCCTCTTTCTTCTTCCTTGGATAGGAAATTCGTAGCAGAAAAGAGGAAGAATGAGGTTCATATAAGGAGGGAAGTGGTGAAGAGAAAATGACTCGTTTTGGTGCTCAGGGATAACTATATGAAACTTTAAGATAAAGAAAAAGAAAAAGTTGAAGTTCTAGTATCTTTCCAAGTGTCCATGGCCTTAAACTATTAAGAATATACAAGCACACACATAAGAAGCTCCACCACAATCCATAGAGACATGGTTATCCCTCGTTTCTTGAATTTCCAAGCAAAACAAATAATTCATTAGTTGATAGCTACTAAAGGTAGCTCATCCATGAATGGGTAAACCCTAAAATACCCTTAGAGAAAACACCTTCAAACCAAGGATTAAATAGGTTCCCCATGGATCAAAAAGCTCAAGAATGATGAGATAATATCCAAGGAACATAATGCAAGTGATAAATTGCAAAGAAAACCTCTCAATTGGGTAAATTGCAGAAAAGTCCAAAATGTGCATAAAATTGCATAACTTACTCAAACAGTTTCCAAATTGGACCAGATTTGAAACTAAAGCTTGTATTATGATTTCAAAGCATAGAAAAAGGTTAGATTAGGGTTATAAGAATTCAATTATGATAATTAAGCTTATTCAACTCATTAAGAAAATTTAGGGGCCTTATAGTATTGAACCTCAAGTTATGGTACATCTTGATTCTTCCTGGATGCATAGCATACATCGAGGAGTGAGCCTCCTCCAAAACCATCTTTCTAAGACTACCAACATTAGGAACCACTACCCTACCATGGAAACACCTTTTCCCCATCCTCTATCTCATGGAAGCCCTCACACTTCTCATTGCCAAACTCAGATCAGATCTACTTTATCATAATATCATCCCACTGCACATCTTTGATATAATGCCTAAAAGTAGGCTTCTACTGCAACTATGCTAGCAAGCCTACCAACAAGGAAACTTCTAACTCCATGTTCATCTAACACAATGTCACCAACATATCTCTCTTATGGAACACCAAGGAACACAACTGTGCTTTATTAATAGGTGATGGCAAAGAAGACTTCCTACTCAAGGCATATGTCACCATGTTAACCTTCCCTAGATGGTAGTATATAGTGCAATCATAGTCATTGATTAACTCCATCCAGCATGTTCAACTCCTTCTTTGAGAAGATGTACTAAAGTTTGTTGTGTTTGGTGAAGATTTGACACTTCTCACCATGAAGGTAGTGTCTCCAAATCTTCAAAGCATGGACCATAGTTGCAAGCTCCAGATCATGTATTGGGTAGTTCTCCTTGTGTTCCTTAAGCTATCATGAAGCAAAAGAAATCACGTTCATACCCTGCATTAGCACACATCCTGAATAATTCTTTGACACATCATAGAAGATGATATAACCTTTCCCTTGCTCTGGAAACTCTAGCACCGATGAATTGCTTAGCTTCTCCTTCAAAAATTGGAAATAATGTTGACACTTGTCATCCCAAGTGAAAGGTACACCTTTCCTTGTCATATTTGTTAGGGGTAATGCCACTGATCAACCTTAAACGTGGGTCCAAAAAGGAGAAGGAAGAAGGTCTAGGTCATCAGACTTTTATAGTTTATAATACCCGAATGATTAAGATGCCTACAACTAGCATGGGGTCAAAGTAGTAGTTCGGGGTTGAACATTAGGACTAGGGGTAATAGCACTTTGGAACCTGAGTTCTATTTGTCTAAGTCATCGAAAAGCCAAGGGATAGGGTTTGTTGTAAGAAAGTGTAACTAGAAAGAATTTGAAAGAATTAAACTAAAATCTATCTCCAAGGGGAGTTACCGGGAAGATAAAGGGCTTAGGTATTTTGGGGTTTAGCAGTTTTTTAGGGTAGTTTTGCATACAAGAAAAACTAAAGAGAGAGAACAATCATCTGGGCAAGCACGAAGAAAGAAATCTTTTATCAAAACAAGCGGTAACGGTCTACACTCGATGCTTTCTTCTATCAAACAAAGTGCCAACCAACCATGTACTGGAAACTTCTCTCAAGGGGGCCAGATGCAAACGTGTGCGGGAAATAGACTAGATGCAACTCTGGTCCCAAGTACTCTTATACACCAGGACCAGACCAAGCTCTAGAAGTTCATGACTCTCCTCTCTCAAAGATGTCAACTTAGGAAACATGATTCGATAGCTAGTAAAAAATGTATAATAGAAGGAGGGAACTAGATTTCAGATGATAGAAAGAGATCATTCAATGAAATAAAGCCATACACAGAAAGATATAAAAAATGCTCCATAGATTCCAATAATCAAATAACAGTTTGGTTACAATGTTGTACTAAATGAAAGTAAATGATGTAGAAAAGGGAAGATAAGTATCTGTCTCCTTGATCTAGGAAACTGATATGCACAACAGCTGATGCCCGAGACAGTGCTAACCCGATACTGGGTTGTAGTTATATCGGGTTACCATGTCAGATTGTAATCGTATCGTGATATGACTTCAACACGATACAACCGTGTCGGGCTACAATCATGTCGGGTTGCAATCGGGACAGATGAAGGGACTGTATCAGGTTGGCACTATCCCATCTCTCGAGTTCTTTATGTCGGGTTGTTCTATCTAGGAAAACTGTCTCAGGTTTGAGCTCATACAGAAACCTGACATGCTAGAAGAAGCTTCAAGGATCATCAGGCATTGCCTGCTGCTACCAGAACAATCTCTAAGTGAACTCCTTGCATCCCTTTTGGGATGGGAGTATGATCACATAACTATCACTTCTCAACTCCTGGGAACTCGACGCACTAGCTCCCCCTCAGATCCGGCCGTCATCCCATCGTAGGCCTGTAGATGCTATTTATAGGGCAACAGGTCGGTGGAGGTTGTAGCTTTATTGGTCCACATGTCTGGGCAGTCATGACTTTAGTTGGAGCTTTGAAAGGGGATGTCACGAGTTGTCGCCCAATATGCTGTGTCGGGTTGTCTTTGCTGGTAGTCAACAAGACAACGACCATGCCCGGTTGTTTTGGTGTCGGGCATTAAGGCATATCAGGCTACGACACATGACGGGCTGAAGTTGTATCGCACAATGGTAATGTCCATGTTTGGTTGTGATGGGATGGAGTCATATAGGGCTATAGTACTGCTAGGTGATCATGTCGGGTTGCTGACCGTATCAGTTTGCAACCGTGACGGGTTGACACCATGATAGGTAAAAGCTATAGCGGGTTGTGACTTGTCCCGTGCTTTACGAATAGTTGAGCCCACATGATGGTTTCTTATAGCACATTGGGCAGTAAGAACATGGGAACCGATATCCTTTGTTGATGGGCTTATTGATCCCATTTGTCCTTCTTTTCTTGTAGAAAAATAGGAAAGCCCTTCGAAAGATGGGAAACATTGTCAGAAACACAGCAGACATGATTTTCCATGATAGATAGAACATAAAGGAGAGGAAGTCAAGTTTGGAGGCTAATCTAATGATGGAATATGAGCTCTGACAACCATACAATGGGTGTTATCAACCTCCCCAAAACTCAGTAATTTGATTGTCCTCAATCAACTAAACTGATTTTAGAACTTTCATTTGTAGTACTTTTAACTGCCAGGGGTGGTCAAAGGACAAAGGTTAAGTAGCTTTTTGAAATGTCCTGAGGAAAATTGCGTCCAACCATGAGAAAATTGACTTTTCCTTTGCCTTAATTGAACATAAATATCTTCTAGCTTTTATGAGATTTTTGGTGCATGTTATTTGAAGTTAGCTTTCACACCAAACTTTTGAATCATGGAGGTAGAAAGTGGGGTTTTCAGGAAGGCTTAAGGCTTTTGGGTTTTTCTTGCTTCTCATTGGGCCATCCAGGTATGGGTCCGTTAACGGGCAAGTGGTCCCTATAGTCCAAGCTAGTTGTCTTTAGAGCAGTGATTTCACATCCTACATACCACTGCCCCAGATCTACCATGCCTAAAGATGGGTACCTTTGGGAAGATAAGTTTTTGTTTGGGCACAACTCTCATGCTTTTATTCACTCTCATAAGGATTTTCTCTCTTTTGGGATTTTGGTGGGTGGGGAAGGGGGAGTTTTCTGTTTGGGTACCTCTTTCCTTCTCATGCACATCTCTTCACCAGAAGGAAATTATTTTTCAAGGTTGACGCAGAAATGTTATAGTCTTTGTCGTTTAAGACTACATTTTCAAGAGAGCATTGAAGAAATGTACATAACCTTAGACGTGGAGAGAACAAACTGGAAGTTGTACCAAGCATTTAAGATAAAGTAATTTTTACAAGTTTAAACAACATTTGGGGTGTGTGTATTTATTGCTTACTATCAAACATTTATATACTGTCTATACATGGAGTATGCTGAAGGAAAGGAAGGAAAGGAAAGGAGGAATTTTTTTAGAATACCTCCCTCATTGATGCTATAAAGTCCCCCCAAACACATCCCACAATCTGTCCTAGGGTAGTGAGATGAATAGGAAAGAGTAGTTATAGGTCCCTGAGGGTTTAGCGGATGTGTACACCTTCAACAGATAGGATCTCCATGATGTAAAATCCTTGCTGGCTGTGGTAGTCCAGGTCATGAAGTGTTTCAGGTCCTTATTTTAGTACGGACACATTGTATATCTAGTGAAGCATGTATATTCCACAGTCATTTGATAGAGGGACTTGTTGTGGATTGTGGTGGTAGAAACAGAAATCATGCCAGGTTGCCCTAGGATCTTTAGTATATGGTTTTACCATGGAAACCACCTCATGGTAGAATTTTCTTGCTACTTAGTAGGACATTCAGTATGGGTGTTTGAACTATTATATAAGATTCTGATGCGAGTGTGGGTGTAGAGCATAATGAGTGTCCAGTGATTGTCGTGCATCATTGGTAGAAAGATGATGTGCGACATCTTCTCCTAGATTTGTTGTTGAAATAGCTGGCGCACCCCTATTTCATCAGTTAGACAGAGATCGTTGAACAACATGGGATGGGTGATGTAGAGCTGACCGATCTTTGCTTGTAAAATAGGAATGTATGCTAGTGCCACTGTCATAGCTAATCATCCACCTATTTTGACTAAGTCTCAGAGATCATCAGTGGGGATCACTACAAAGTCTTTTTCATAGATGACGTCTGCAGTGTTGGAATCCGCAAGATGTATTAGGATGTGATTGACCTGTTCCTGAGATAGAGAGTTGAAGGCTGAATGGTCAAAATTGCTGATGGCTGAGGGTTTAACAGGTGCACCGTCCTTGTCATGCAGGATGTGAAGGTCCCACAGCTATTTGCCCAGCCTACCATGGTATAGGACATGAGAGAGTGTGGTCTCTTCCCTTAGTTGGATGCCTGGTTGTGAAGAGTGGACATCCAATTATGCTTCCAAGAAGTCCTCGGGAAGCTCAAGATCTAAGAAGTAGCGTCTGTCTTTAATTACCAACACCGCGTAGATGCTCCTCAGCCAGTAGAAATTCATGTGTTGGAGCTTCAACATGTATCTAAATATGTTTAGAAGCTCCATGGAACAAAGCACGATGAAGGCATTATTCCCGCTTCCCAGGTCTTGTTGGACATGGAAGTCTCTTATTGCATAGATATTCCAAACACCGCTGTGGCATTTGATGCTTTGTTTGATAACCCAATGTAGGCAGAGTGGCTGGAGTTTTAGAAGCTTATCTTCAGGATGAATGAAGTCCTGATCTAGGTGAGGAATATCCCATGCATAGCA
This sequence comes from Alisma plantago-aquatica, assembly GCA_963693085.1. NCBI lineage: Eukaryota > Viridiplantae > Streptophyta > Magnoliopsida > Alismatales > Alismataceae > Alisma > Alisma plantago-aquatica. Next base: position 209,964,098 of record OY856410.1, on the reverse strand, counting down.
GTTGAAGAGTGTGACATCGTGGGAGCGGAGGTCCATGACGTAGAGGAACCAACACTACCTGTGCTTATGGGGGGCTAGCACTATTCAAAATATCACTGTTCAAAATGTCTAACTTCGACAGACGTGCCATAGGATATCTGACTACCCGTAACCAACGCCTTCTAAACATGGTGCTTAGACCATAGCTGGATGGAAAGACTATCATTTGGAACAACGACTACTTCTCCCTACAATGCCAAGTGCTTAAAGTAATATTCCGCTCAGAGGTTGTAGTAGGAAAGATCCTCTTTCGCATCATGGAAGGTACAATGATTGAAAATATTGCGCTAAATATAGGCTGGCAGCCAATCTACAACATCACTCCCGCCATGGACAGGCGACTGCTAGTAGGAGCATACAAATCACAATCGATGGTCGACATGTTGAAGCATATTGGTTCAGTTCATTGTTTCTAGCCGATTGGCTAGACTGACCAGAGTTACCAGTTGACACTCCTACACTCCCAATCACTGCTGGAAAGCCTGAAATTTGTGGGTGAGGGAGTAAAAGTAGCACTATGATTATGGGTTACCTCCCTCATGCTATCGAACTCATAGCCGAAGGCGTACCCCAAAGAAGGAGTAGGCGAATGACGATGGCTTCTGGAGCGGCTCCCTCTTCTGGCCGCATGGCCCGTAGAATGCACGCCTTCTGACAGAGGTGATTCTAGCATGACAGTGCATGCAGGCGTGGCCTCCGGGCACAGTGTAGGTGCCTTTGCTGTGGTAGCTTCCACTTTAGCATGGGGATAGGGGGGAGTAGCAGTGTTTGGGGATGGTGATCGGCCGCATGACTCTCAGCCTCATCCTCCAACGAGGTGATCTCCATCGTTGCTGACTGAGTGGGAGTTTGTTGAGTGGAATGGAGCTCATTGTTTAGGAGCTAGATAAGGGCCTTCTCGCTGTTGCGATAGGTGTCAGGGTGCACTGTGGAAGGTTCAACCACCTTCGTTGTGACCGTTATGGTTGTTTCTATTAGTGCAGCTGTCATTGTGACCATGGCTGTTTTGGCTGGCACTACTGTGCTCATTGGCACAACTACTTTGATTGGTGTAGCAGCTTCAGTTGGCACAACTGATTCAGCTTCGAGGTGGTCTTTGGTGCTGGCTACTGGGGACCTTTGTCGGTGAGTAGCCTTGGAGGCCCCCTTTTTCTTTGCAACTTCCTTCTTGTGAATGGTGGGCGGGGTTGTGTAGGCTGCATCGACCTCTAGAGCCTCGATCTCTGCTGGCATAAATACCAGCTTCTGTCCATCATAGTTGATGCAACTTGGTAGCGGGAGTAGATTGTTGGTTCTTACAAACCTGTAGAAGAGTTGAGAGCCTTCTTTCTTTAGAATATTGGCTATTGAGAGGAACTTGATATCTATCTTGTCCTTGCCCTGAGTTTGTGATAGGCTCTGAGGTTCTTTTAGATATCCAATCCCTACCATGATCAGGTTGACAATGCCTCCCATGTTGTACTCTTTGGTGGCGTCCTTGATTGGATGGAACATGTTGATGAGGAAGCGCCCCAAATTTATTGGCTTTCCTGCCATTATGTACCAGATCATGTACAATTATTTAGTGTAAAGGTTGTTGGTTTTGAATTTGCTAAAGAGGAGGCTGGCCACTATCTTGTGGATGATCCTCCAAAAACAAGAGTGGACTGTAGCCACTTTACTGTCGGGCTTGATGACAGACTCGCCTATCAGATCCTTCCACAACTTCACTAGGTCGAAGTTGTCATCCTCGCTTATCCTAGAACCCTCATCACGCAATTTCTACTCGTCTTCGTTCTTGGAGAAGGTTTTGTTGAGCAGTTTCTTGGTGATCTCATACTCCGCATTGTATAATTGGGCCTGCAGCCAATTGCCTTCATCGAATCTCTTGCTCTCTTTTGGGGTTGTTCGACACCCATTAGAGGGGGGTTTTCTGAGCCATCTCAAATATCATTGTTCAAAATGTCTGACTTCGACAGACGTGCCATAGGATATCTGACTACCAGTGACCAACACCTTCTAAACATGGTGCTTAGACCGCAGATGGACATGAAGACTATCATTTGAAACAACGGCTACTTCTCCCTATAATGCCAAGTGCTTAAAGTAATATTCTGCTCAGAGGTTGTAGTAGGAAAGATCCTCTTTCGCATCATGGAAGGTGCAATGATTGAAAATATTGCGCTAAATATAGGCTGGAAGCCAATCTACAACACCAATCCTGCCATGGACAGACGACTGCTAGTAGGAGCATACAAATCACAACCGGTGGTCGACATGTTGAAGCATATTGGTTCAGTTCATTGTTTCTAGCCGATTGGCTAGACTGACCAGAGTTACCAGTTGACACTCCTACACTCCCAATCACTTCTGGAAATCCTGAAATTTGTGGGTGAGGGAGTAAAAGTAGCACTATGATTATGGGTTACCTACCTCATGCTATCGAACTCATAGCTGAAGGCGTACCCCAAAGAAGGAGTAGGCGAATGATGATGGCTTCTGGAGCGGCTCCCTCTTCTGGCGGCATGGCCCATGGAATGCACGCCTTCCGAAAGAGGCGATTCTAGCATGACACTGCATGCAGGCGTGGCCTCCGAGCATGGTGTAGGTGCTTTGCTGTGGTATATTCCACTTTAGCATGGGGACAGGGGGAGTAGCAGTGTTTGGGGATGGTGATCGGCCGCATGACTCTCGACCTCATTCTCCAATGAGGTGATCTCCATCGTTGCTGACTAAGTGGGAGTTTGTTGAGTGGAATGGAGCTCATTGTTTAGGAGCTAGATAAGGGCCTTCTCACTATTGCGAGAGGTGTCAGGGTGCACTGTGGAAGGTTCAACCACCGTCGTTGTGACCGGTATGGTTGTTTCTATTAGTGCAGTTGTCGTTGTGACCATGGCTGTTTTGGCTAGCACATCTGTGCTCATTGGCACAACTACTTTGATTGGTGTAGCAGCTTCAGTTGGCGCAGATGCTTCAGCTTTGAGGTGGTCATTGGTGTTGGCTACTGGGGACCTTTATCGGTGAGTAGCCTTGGAGGCCCCATTTTTTTTGCAACCTCCTTCTTGTGAATGGTGGGCAGGGTTGTGTAGGCTGCATCGACCTCTAGAGCCTCGATCTCTGCTGGCATAAATACCAGCTTCTGTGCATCATAGTTGATGCAACTTAGTAGCGGGAGCAGAGTGTTGGTTCTTACAAACTTGTAGAAGAGTTGAGAGCCTTCTTTCTTTAGAATATTGGCTATTGTGAGGAACTTGATAGCTATCTTGTCCTTGCCCTGAGTTCGTGATAGGCTCTAAGGTTCCTTTAGATATCCGAGCCCTACCACGGTCAGGTTGACAATGCCTCCCATGTTGTACTCTTTGGTGGCGTCCTTGATTGGATGGAACATGTTGATGAGGAAGCGCCCCAAATTTATTGGCTTTCCTGTCATTATGTACCAGATCATGTACAATTATTTAGTGTAAAGGTTTTTGGTTTTGAATTTTCTAAAGAGGAGGTTGGCCACTATCTTGTGGATGATCCTCCAAAAACAAGAGTGGACTGCAGCCACTTTACTATCGGGCTTGAAGACAGACTCGCCTATCAACTCCTTCCACAACTTCACTAGGTCGAAGCTGTCATCCTCGCTTATCCTGGCACCCTCATCACGCAATTTCTACTCATCTTCGTTCTTGGAGAAGGTCTTGTTGAGCAGTTTCTTGGTGATCTCATACTTCGCATTGTATAATTGGGCCTACAGCCGATTGCCTTCACCGAATCTCTTGCTCTCTTTTGGGGTTGTTCAGCACCCATCAGAGGGAGGAGATGAATTATCCGGTGAACTCTGTGTAGGAGTTGGAGAAATGGAAGCAGATGTCATAAAGACTGGCGGCACTGAGGATGTTCTTCAGCCTCTCAACAATCCCAATCTACCGAAAAGAGGCTTCATGGTAGAACCTCGTTGGGCGGTAGACCTTCACCGCCAGTTCAGTGTATCGGCGCTGATGCTCTGCATCTTTTGGAGTGAAGTGCCCTGGGGAGTGGGTCAAGACCTCAGGTTCTACTAGTGCGGCCTGAACCATCATATCTTCTTTGAGGCGAGGCCTCTTGTCAGCAGTGGAAGGCTGAGTTGTTGCTGGGTTAGGGTGCTTCTACCCTATAGTGGCCCCCGTGGTGTCTTCAGCGGGGATCCTATTACTGTCCTGGTCGACCTAGACAACGGTTTCCTTGGTGCATGCCATTATCTAAAAAGTAAAGAAATCACACATTAAGTGACATTTTGTATCATGTATCAGGTTAGGTGCTTAAAACTAGGCCACTCGACACATGAAGGCGGCAGAGGTGAAACTCGACATGAAATAGTCAGCCCGATACGACTTGGGCGATACGGGTAAACCGATATTGGTTTGCAGAAGAAAGCGTGGTGCTGGGTTAGCATTAAGGCAACTAGGTATCCTTTCTACACAATACATGTGTGCACGATATGGCAACGTGATACGGAGGAACACGTACAAAGTTGGCACGGTCCTACCCGATACACTTGATGCGATACTATCAAAACTCTATATGCATGGCTTGCATAATACTGGTGATTCAGAGTAGCCAAAACCCAATATCATGTAGCCTGTTACGGATGGGCATGTCACAGATGTAAACCGATAGGCCAAGGCCCAGCACATCGAGGTGGTGCACGATATGGCAACGCGATACAGAGGAATGTGATACGACCAATGCTGCATGATATCGACTTTTATCTTATTAGGGAAAGGAAGTTTGAATGTGTCAGGTGAAGAGAGTAGCTGGGAACCTAAGATGGGAGAGGAGGTTGTTCTAGGCAATACATGAGCTTGCACGATATGAGAATGAAAGCTGGTGACCCATCACGGTTAACATCTCAAGGCTTATATAGCCATCTACAAAGAGAGGTGCAAGAAAAAAGATAGGGGCACATGTCGTATAGCTACACAAATTGCCTTCCTAAGCAAGGCAAAACTGGACTAAACATGTCACGTCGTGAGGCTGAGAGAGTGACACGTTACCCGATATGCAGAACACGATACACGGTGGAAGACACACATTTACACGACACAAGCACAAGAAGGTTTACAACCCGACACACATATAAGTGATATGTAAAGAAGTGTGATATATCTTGCTTCCCAACACGGTTGGCCGATATGACCCAACACTCATATCAAGCTGAGAAGTTGACTAAGCGCCCAATATCGTGCAAGAAATGGGTGATAGGACGACAAGGGGAAGTCCCCGATATGCCTATGTGCACGACACGCTCATTGGCAACATGATACACTTGCCCGATATGCGTAAAAGTTGATATGGAGCCTCTTTTAGGCACCACCTCGCCTTGATCGTCTAGGACTATATATGGTGATTACTCAAGTAAGGAAGTAGAAAGCTTTTGATTTGTAAGACATCACCGACCTAAGTCGTAGATATCCAACCTCAACTAGTATTACCGATCAAGGTGAAGAAAACAAAGTCGATGGCCCAGAAAATGCGAGAGTCAGTGCACATAGTGGCACGTGCACATAATCGAGCCTTATTACAACAATAGTGTTCAAAATGTTTTTGTAAGGAAAGGAAATAACAGTCCTATTCCAGGAAAGTAAACTTGGGCTGCCTCCTAAGGAGCGCTATGGTTTTTTTCATTAGCTCGACATCTTCAATCCTATTCAGGCTTCTTCTTGGGATGCAGCTTCAACATCGGTCAGAGCGAATTTAGAGTGTCTTTTGAAAGCTTTGTCTTCATTGAATCTTTTCACATGGTGTCCATTAACTGGGAAGACTTTTATGAGGTCATCCTTGTTGAACAACTCCATCATTCCAGATGGGTATATCTTTGCTACCACAAATGGTCCTAACCAACAAGTTTGTAGTTTCCCTGAAAAAAGTCAAATAAAAGATTTTAAAAGTAAAACTTTGTCACCTTCTTTGACGTCCTTCTTCTTCACGTGAGAATCATGCCAGACTTTAGTCCCTTGCTTATAGATCCTCACATTCTCATAGGCATGAAGCCTAAGCTCCTCGATCTCTTGGATTTGCAAGAATCTTTTCTTTCCAGCTAGGGTTGGGTCCATATTCAGACGTTTGATGGCCCAAAAAGCTTTATGCTTTGACTCGAAGGGGATATGACATATTTTTCCATAAATCAAATGGTTCAAAATGGTGCCTATTGGTGTCTTGAAGGTCAACTTGTAGGCCCAGAGGGCATCATCTAACTTTGTAGACAAGTCCTTGTGGGATTTCCCAACAGTCTTTTTTAGGATTTGCTTGATCTATCTATTCGAGACCTATACCTGTCCAGTTGTCTGGGGATGATAAAGGGTGGCAACTATATGTCTAACCCCATACTTCTTCATCAACATCTCAAATTGCTTTTCGGTAAAATGTGATTTTCCGTCACTAATCACAGTTCTGGGGACCCCATATCTTAGGAAGATAACCTTTGTAAAGTGTTTTATTATAGATTTATCATCAAAAGTGGTGGTGGCCACAACTTCCACCAACTTTGAGACATAGTCCACTGCAACTAGGATATACTAAAAACCATATGACGAGGGGAAAGGTCCCATGTAATCGATTCTCCAGACGTCAAAAATCTCAACTTCAATCCAGTCAGACAAAGGCATCTCATTCCTGTGGCAAATAGTTCCAGTCCACTGGCATTCACTACATGCCTTAACATAGGCATTAGCATCCTTAAACAAAGAGGGACAGTAAAAACCTGATTGCAGGGCCTTGGACACTATTCTTTCTGCTCCCAGATGTCCTCCATAAGGAGAGTAGTGACATTCATATAGAATCTTTAGGGCTTCATCTTCGAGTATACACCTCGTATAGAGGTTATCGACACATCACATGAATAGTAGAGGATCGTCCCAGTAATAGTACTTCAAGTCAGACAAGAATTTCTTCTTTTGATTATAAGTAATTTCTAGGGGAAGCTGTTTACAGGCTAGATAATTGCAAATACCCACCTACCATGGTCCTTCTAGGATGTCTGTTCTGGCAGAGTAGATTGCCTCATCGGCATAGCTCTCGGTTACTGGTAGTGGGTGGTCATCCTCCATCCTAATTCTAGAGAGATGATTAGCAACCACATTCTCAGTACCCTTCTTATCCATGATTTCATGATTGAAATATTGACGTAGTAATGCCCAGTGTATCAGCCTAGGCTTGGCATCTTTTTTTTGCATCAGATATTTGATGGATCCACGGTCTGTGTAGACAACCACTTTGGAGCCCATGAGATATGAATGCAACTTATCGAATGCATAGATGATGGCTAGCATCTCTTTTTCTATTGTGGTATAGTGGATCTGGGCTTCATCTAACATTTTGCTAGCGTAATAGATTACGTGGTACTTCTTATCCTTTTTCTGTCTGAGGACTGCACCTATCGTGTAATCACTAGCATCACACATGAACTCAAAAGGGAGATTCCAATTGGGTGACTGGATGATGGAAGTAGAGACCAGTGCGTCCTTCAAGGCAGAGAATGCCATGAGGAATTCTTTGGTGAAATCAAACTTTATGTCTTTCATTTAGAGGTTGGATAAAAGTTTTGCTATCTTTGAGAAATCTTGAATGAATCTTCCGTAATACTCAGCGTGTCCCAAGAAGCTTCAAAATCCTGTCAGAGATGTGGGAAGGGGGAGTTTTGCAATAGCCTCAACCTTTGACTGGTCGACTTCGATTCCTTTGTTTGATATCTTATGTCCCAGCACGATGCCTTCCTGTACCATAAAATGACATTTTCCCAGTTGAGGGTCAGGCTTTGTTCTTTGCATCTCTTCATCATGAGGGACATATTCTACAAGCAGTACTCGAAGAAGCCTCCGTAGACACTAAATTCGTCCATGAAAACTTCCATTTTGTCCTCCAAGAAATCAGCAAAGATAGCATTCATACATCTTTGAAAGGTTGCAGGTGCGTTGCAGAGCCCGAAAGACATTCTCCTAAAAGCATAGGTTTCATAGATGCAAGTGAACGTTGTCTTCTCTTGGTCATCCTGGTGGATTGGGATTTTATAAAATCATGAGTACCCATCTAACCAACAGAATTACGAGTGGTGTGCTAAACGCTCAAGCATCTGATAGATGAAAGGGAGTGGGAAATGGTCTTTTTAGGTGGCATCATTTAACTTTCTATAATCAATACACATCCACCATCCTGTGACAGTTTTTGTTGTGACTTCGACACAATTGTACCCCTTGACCACCTTGATTCCTCCTTTCTTGGGTACCACCTGGATAGGGCTTACCCAGGTGCTATCGCTGATAGAGTAGATGATGCCAGCATCACGAAGCTTAATAACTTCTTTGCTGACTACCTCCCACAACTTCTCATTAAGCTTCTGTCGCGGTTGTGCGTATGGTTTGGCATCCTCCTCAAGATGTATTCTATGCATGCACATAAAGGGACTTACATCCCTCAGGTCTTCAATGGAATAACCCAAAGCTTTCTTCTGTGACCTCAACTCGACTAGCAGCTGCTCTTTTTGTGCATCAATTAAATCAAAATTAATAATGATTGGGTTCATTCTCTCCTCATCTATACCCTTCGGTAGATCTTTTAACTCAGGTGGAGTCTTCTTCTCTGGCTCCTCAGTGGGATTACTCTATAGTGTGACATACATTGCAGGTTTCAACGGGACCGTCAGATTCAGCCGACTTTATTTCATCCAGAAGATACAAGAGCTCTTTCACTTCTGGGTCCTCGATAAGTTTTGTGTTGCTAACCAAAGCATGCATCAATGGGTCCATCATAGCCTTCTCCTTTCTTACCTCATCACATAATTGTTGGTAGCTCTCAAAAAAGTAATATGATTCAAGGAATGAGGGGGTTTTCATTCAGTCACAAATTTTAAAATCGATGTGTTCTCTTCCAACTATTATGGTTATCATCCCTACCTCCACGTCGATGAATTCTCTCCCAATCGCTAGGAAAGGTCTCCCAAATATCATCATGCATCTAGGATCCTCTAAGGTGTCGATGAAAATGATATCACATGGTATAAAGAAACGCCCAACCCTGATGGATACATCTTCTACCATTCTGATTGGTTTTGTAAAGGTATGACCTACATTTGGATCCTCATGTTGGTCCTTACTATATCAGTAAGCCCCAATCTTCTTGTAAGAGAGAGCAACATGAGACTGATTCTCACCCCTAGATTAGCTAATCCTTTTTGAGTGACGTTATCTCCAAGTTGAAAAGGGATTACAAAAGCGCCAAGGTCCTTTTTCTTAGCAGGCATGCTTACCTTCATGAAAGAGCTGGATATTTGGGCTATCTTTACCGTTTTGACGTCCTCACCTCTCCTTTTCTTTGAAATCAAATCTTTGAAAAACTTGGCATAGTGTGGGCATCTCTTCAATGGCGTCCAAGAAAGATATGTCAAGGTGTAGTTTTTTTACTGCAACTATAAACTTTTCATATCTCTTCTTTAACTGGGCCTTCACCAGCTTGTGAGGGAAAGGTATGCGGGGTGCATATCTATTCAGACGCTCTTCAGAGGCCTCTTCACTGCTTCCCTTGTCTGCTACTTTCCTTTGCTTGGCAAGTACTTCTGCAGGCTCCTCAGGTGTTACATATTTTATCGGTTTGTGGTATGGTTGGCTTTTGCTCTTTGTTCATCAACAAAATACAACACCGGTCCTGATCTCAGGACAACCATCTTTGTAGTTATATTTCCTCTAGGATTTGCCTCGGTGCTGAAAGGAAATCATCCCACCTGATGGTTGATGCTCTTAGCCAGACTCGTCAACTGCTGGTCTATCTGCTTGTTATGCTACTGCAGCTCCCCGATTTGGGTTGAGAAACCTCCCATCTGTTGTTGCATGAGATTGAGCAATGTTGTTCTATCCACCAAACTCTTGTGTAGTTTCTCATTTAAGTCGTTCTATTTTTTAGCAAAAGGCATTAACTCAGTCATCATTGATGGTTGTTACTATTGATTTTGTTGTGTATTTTGGCAACTTCTTTGTTACTGGAAGCTAGTTTGGCGTTGCTGATTCTACGAACCACCAGAAGAGGTCATGCTAATTAGCTGGTGTGAATTTTCCACAACAGTGGTGTTTCCATAGGAGAACTTTGGGTGGTCGGGGTGTCGGTACTGAACATAGCTTATATTTTCTGTACTTTCTTTGTCAGGATCACCCTGTATAGTTGTGTGTGGGAAAAAGTTAGAAAGATGATCAGGTTCTCCACACGTGACACATATACTAACCGTTTCTTGTTGGGTCTTGCTTTTGTAGCTCTGTTCCTTCAAGTTTTGAACATTGGTCACCATCTTGTCTAGCTTGGCTGATAACGCTTCCATCACCTTTGATTCTCTAGGGGTAGAGTGACTTGTTGATTCTCTATCATACTCCCTGTCTTGTTTATGTGTAAACATGTTGTCGATGATCTCCTTGGCTCTCTGAGCATTGAGCCCTAAGAAATTACTGCCTGCTACAACGTTCAAGGATTTCCTTTCACCGATACACATTCCATTGTAAAAGGTGGTAATCAGGTTTGGCTCAGAAAAGATGTGGTGTGTACATTCACACTGATATCCTTAGAATCGCTCCCAAGTCTCATGTAGATTCTCCAAAACCTTCTGCGAGAATTGGCTAATCTTGTTCTGACATTTTATAGTCCTCTCAATAGGGGAGAACTTGTCTATGAATGCATTAGCGAGATGCTCCCAGTTTGGGATGCTCCCATCCTGGAGGCTTGAGTACCACTCCAATGCCTTGTCCCTTAGAGAAAAAGGGAAGCACTGGGTGTAGATATAGGTTATCGGGACCCTGTTAATCTTGAAAGTCTTATAGGTCCTCTTAAATGTCGTGAGATGAATGTAAGGGTTCTCTTCACTGCTGTTTCCTCCAAAGCGATTGTGTTGCAACAACTGGAGAAAACTTATCTTTAGCTCAAAGTTTGCTACGTTGAGTGGTTGCTCCACCACTGAGTTCCTTTCCTCATTTGCCATCACCTGAGTAAAAGATCAAAGGGATCTAGCCTCGAGAGCCTGGTCAGCCATGCTTGTGAGAGGAAAGGGATGTAAGTACCTGAAAGGGAGAAATATAAAAAGATAAGGGTGGTGAGGTAGATATGTGTAGTATGTATCTATAGTTTTATATACATCTATACAAAGTTTTTGACAAAGTACAAGTAAAACTCAGGTTTGTAGAAGGGTATTCGTTTCCTAGTCTCCAGCAACGACACCTTAAAATTGATCATCCTTAAATGTGGGTCCAAAAAGGAGAAGGAAGCATGTCTAGGTCATCAGACTTTTATAGTTTATAATACCCGAATGTTTAAGACGCCTGCAACTAGCATGGGGTCGAAGTAGTAGCTCGGGGTCAAACACGGGGACTAGGGGGAATAGCACTTCGAAACCTGAGTTCTATTTGTCTAAGTTGTCGAAAAGCCAAGGGATAAGGTTTTTTGTAAGAAAGCATAACCAGAAAGAATTTGAAAGAATTAAACTAAAATCTATCTCCAAGGGGAGTTACCAGAAAGATAAAGAGGTTAGGTATTTTGGGGTTTAGCAGTTTTTAGGGTAGTTTTACATATAGGAAAAACTAAAGAGAGAGAACAATCATCTGGGCAAGAACAAAGAAAGATTTTTTTTATCAAAACAAGCGGCAACAGTCTACACCCGACACTTTCTTCTCTCAAAGAAAGCACCAATGAACTGTGTACTGGAAACCTCTCAAGGGGCCTAGATGTGGAAGCACACGGGAAATAGACTGGCTGCAACTCTAGTCCTGAGTACTCTTGTACACTGGGACCAGACCGAGCTCTAGAAGTTCATGACTCTCCTCTCTCGAAGAGGTCAACACAGGAAACATGATCTGATAGCTAGTCAAAAATGTGTAACGGAAGGAGGGAACTGCGGTTCAACTGCTAGAAAGAGATCATTCAACAAAATAAAGCCATACACAAAATGATATAAGAAAAGCTCCACATATTCTAATAATAAAATAAAGGTTTGGTTACAATTCTATACTAAATGAAAGTAAATGATGTAAAAAAGGGAAGATAAGTATCCGTCTCCTTGATCTAGGAAACCGATATGCACATCAGCTGACGCCCGGGACAGTGCTAACCCGATTCTGAGTTGTAGTTGTATCGGGTTATGATCGTGTTGGGTCGTAACCGTATTGGGATATGACTTCAACGTGATACAACCGTGTCAGGTTGCAACCAGGATGGGTGAAGATACTGTATCAGGTTAATGTCCGTATCGGGTTGGTACTATCCTGGCTCTTGGGTTCTTTGTGTCGGGTTGTTCTATCTAGGCAGACCGTCTCGGGTTTGAGCTTAGATAGAAACCCAACATGCTCGGAGAAGCTTCAAGGATCATCGGGTGTTGCCTGCTGCTACCAGAACGATCTCTAAGTGAACTCCTCCCATCCCTCTCAGGATGGGAGTATGCTCACCTAACTATCACTTCTCAACTCCTGGGAACTCAGCGTACTAGCTCCCCCTCAGATCTGGCCACCATCCCATCATAGGCCTATAGCTACTATTTATAGGGCAATAGGTAGGTGGAGGTTGTAGCTTTATTGGTCCACGTGTCTGGGCAGTCATGACTTTAGCTGGAGCTTTGAAAGGGGCTGTCACGGGTTGTTGCTCGATATGCTGTGTCGGGTTGTCTTTGCTGGTAGTCAACAAGATAACGACCATGCTGGGCTGTTGTGGTGTCGGGCATCAAGGCATATTGAGATATAGTGTGTGACGGGCTAAAGTTGTATCACACAGTGGTAATGTCCATGTTTGGTTGTGATGGGTCGGAGTTATATCGGGCTATGGTACCGCTGGGTGATCATGTCGGGTTACTGATATTATCGAGTTGCAACCATGATGGGTTGACACCATAACAGGTAAAATCCATAGTGGGTTGTGACTTGTCCCATACTTTGCGAATAGCTATGCCCACGTGACAATTTCTTACAGTGCATCAGACAGTAATGACATGGGAGCCAATATCCTTTGTTGGTGGGCTTATTGAACCCATTTGTCCTTATTTTCTTGTAGAAAAATAGGAAAGCCCTTCGAAAATGGGAAACATTGTCAGAAATGTAACAGACATGATTTTTCATAATAGATAGAACATAAAGGAGAGGAAGTCAAGTTTGGAGGCTAATTTAATGATGGAATATGAGCTGTGACATCCATAAAATGGGTGTTATCAGCCACATCACTGAAGTTCTTGATAAACCTCCTATAGTAGCCTGTCAAGCCTAGGAAATTGCAAACCTCCATTAGTGTCTTAGGCTGCTCCCACTCTAAATTTGATTGTACCTTCTTAGGATCCACATGAACACCTTCAACATATATCACATGCCCAATAAAAGACACCACCTTTAACCAAAACTCACACTTGCTAAACTTAGCGTACAACTTGTGATGTCTCAACAATGTTAATGCCTACAGTAAATGTTGCTCATGTTGTTGGCCATCTCTGGAGTATATCGAGATGTCATTGATTAACAAAACCACAAACTGATCAAGATATAGTCTGAACATCATGTTCATCAAGTCCATGTACGATGTCGGGTCATTTGTTAGCCCAAACAACATAACCACAAACTTGAAATGACCATATCGAGTCCTAAGAGTAGACTTGTGTATGTCATCTACCTTGATCCAAAATTGATGATATCTTGATCTCAAATCTAATTTTGAGAACACTACATCACCTCTCAACTGATCAACCATGGCATCTATCCTCAACAAAGGGTACTTTCTCTTGATTGTCACTTTATTCAGCTATCAATAATCTATGGACAACCTCACGGAACCATCCTTCTTCTTTACGAACAGCATGAGAGCACCCCAAGGAGAAGTGCTTGGCCTGATAAAGCCCTTCTATAATATCTCCTACAACTACCTCTTTAGCTCTTGCATCTCTATTGGTGCCATCATGTATGACAACTGTGCTATCGACAGTGTACCAAGAACCTATTTCATCTTAAAGTCAATCTATGTAGGAGGGGGAACACTGGGAAACTCACCAGGGAACACATCCTCAAACTCGCACACCACTCGCCACAACCTCTCAAAAGTCTTCCTAAAACCCTGGGATTCCACATTGGGGACAACTTCCCTTGTTTGAGGTATGGGCACCCTATCCACCATATGCCAAATTATGGCCATAAACTATCCAAACATGGACTGAAAAGTGGGGTTGGACTTAGTTGTTGGGTCAAACTGAGGAACTTTAGGCATTCCATCTACTCTTGTCTACTTCTTTGCACCACCTCTTGGAGAGTCAACACTACTATCAAAATATTCTTCATTTTCTCCATACATATCTTCTTCTGCATAAGAAGAAGCTACAATTAGATATATTGGATAATGCAAGAACATATACAAACCCTAGTCCTATGTCCATGTAGACTCAGCAAACCTAGAGCTCTGATACCAACCTTTTCATGTGACAACCTGATGCCACACAATGAGATAACTCAAAACCAAAGTGCGCTATTAACAACTAAACAAGAACATTACCATAAAACATGATAAATTAAAACTGAACTTATATAATCATTATGTGCAGAACATATTAAATCAAAGGTCCAAAAACTATACCATATCGCATATCAGGACATGTATGTACATATGTATAGTGGCCAACTGCCACATACATGTTACAAAAAATAACATGTTCATATATACAAGCCATATAGACAACTAAGGCATACTGCCAAAACATGTATCAAGGTACATATCATCTACAAAACACAACACTCCCAAACTTGAGAGTACATGGACGACACATACAACTCTACTACACAACACAACAACTTATCCAACCTTCTGCATTCACTGATCTTTGAGCTATGCTTCCTCAATAGAACAATCTCTACCCCGCCACACACAACCACCTAAAAGATGTGGCGAACCACAAGGGTGAGACCCATGCATGTCCCCGTGAGATATATAACTCTCCACCAACAACTATTGTAAACATAGATTATGCTTAAGTAGGAAATGACATTATTAAACAGGATGAGCAGATTCAACTAAATGAATATTTTAAAAACTAGTTACATAGACTAAGCAAGTTATGCAGCTGCAACAGACAAGTAGAACATGTTATCTATTAGAAGGAACAATTGATTTCCCTTACCGCATTATAATAAAACTGAGTAGTACAAGAAATAAGGCAAGGGTAACCATCCAGTATGAAGTGTGTTTAACCCTAAATAATTATACTATATAGTTGTATTACATCTTTTATTAAGCTTGGGGGAATTTGAGTCATACCACCCAAATTCCAACTGACCAATGCTCGGTCACAATCAGTTCCATACAAGATCAAGGAAGAGTCAAACTCCAAGTTCTTCTTTGGCACTACTCGGTCAGTTTTAGTCTACAATGCAGTGACGTATCAGTCAAACTGTCAAAAGCACATGTAGTCAAGATGAAAACACCTAGCCCACCTTGGTATGGTCATGATGCTAGAAATAAGGGCATATAAACTCAATCACTTGGTACAACCATAGTTGTCTTCCAATCACATCTGACATGTATATAATCACCGAGACATGACCGTAGCCATTCTCAAACAATTGAGGTCAACATGACAAGGACACACAGTCACTTGCACCTTGTATACTCAACAATATTCACTCTGAATTTCCCTTAGGAAGACTTGTTTCGCCATCCAACAAGTTTTGACACTGGGATGGATCTATGGCACATGGACTACATGATAACACCAAATTTTGTGATGTTTTAGACTATTATTTTGTTATCAAAACTGCCTTTTTAACTATTTTCCTCTCTGTTTATATGTACTTTTGCAATAATTGGCCAAGCGACACTCTTAATTCAATATTTATGTATTTTTAAGTGTTTTCCTCCTCTTTTGACCCATTTATCATCAATAAGGCCGTCCCAGCCCACAAGCAAGTTCCACTTACATCAACCTTCCTGATGGTTGATGAGATCACTGCCCGACAGGGTAGGCGCAACGCACCGACGCGCGACATGAGGATGTCGCGCGAGAAGGAACTAGCGGGTGATACGTCTTTTACTCGATAGGGAGCCGAGCTCGCCACGACAACAAAGCTTGTCGCGTGACACAGCCACTCACCAGCGGGCGCCGCTCGTCACGTGACCGACAGCCGACATCCTTGTACCGGGCGATACCGATATCGGCCATCCACCGACCGCAATGATAAGGGGGACACATGGCGCCCTGAGCACCATAACTTCCCCCAACCACTGCCTATAAATAGCAGCTACAGGAAGCCGAAAAGACAGGTCAGAACTCTACGCAAGTCACCTCAGGAAAACTGCAAGGAGCGAGTGTATCGTGCCCCAGTGCTATGCCGGGCGATCCTAGGTGAGCTCTTCCCCATCCCGAAAGGGAGGGAATGGTTCACTTAGGACCGTCCCGGGCGTTACTACAGGCCGATATTGGCCGATGAGGATAAGCGGCATAAGTGCCCGACATTAGATGCGTCGCTCCAATCCCGACACGATACCGAACCCGATACGCCTTGCCCGTCACGGCGTGCCGCCTGAGAGGGTGCCGCCCGACATGAGCGTATCAGCCAGGGTCCTTGAACGATGCAATCATCCCGTCACGGTGTGCCGCCTGACATAGTTGTATCGGGCTGGGCTCCTACCCGGTATCGGGATGGAGGGTCTACTGTAGTCTGTCGTCCTTCTATATCAAGGAGGCGATATCTATCTTTATTTCTGTCATTTAATTCTTTTACTTCTGCATTGTAATCAACCCTTTTATATGTTAATAGAAATAGAGGAGTTTAATTATCTGCTGCTGTATGCTTGGTACCCTTGTTGGATGATGGCTATGTTTAATATCTGAGTTCTAGCTTGCACGTTGGATCACGTTTCGATTAGCTACCGAATCGTGTTTTCCTGTCACAACAGCCTTGAGAGAGGTGTTGTGGCTCTAGTGTTTGGTCCGATTCTGGAGTACGAGAGTGCCCGGAATCGGAGTTGCTTTAGCAACCTTTCCACTCTAATTTAAGCCCAGCAACCTCGAGAGGGGTGTTGATGCTTGGTTAGAGGTACCCGCTTCGAGAGGAGGGGTACAGGATGTTTCTACTGCCGCTTGTTTTACTGAAGTTTTCTCCTTCGTACCTTGCCTTAGCATTAGTGTTATCTCTCTGTTTCTGTTGCATGAAAACCCCTAAAACTGATAAATGCCTAAAACCTTAATCTTTCTCGTAGCTCCATTTGGAGATAGGGTTTTCTTTTGTTTTATCATTCTTGTTCTGCTGTTCCCTTTTGGGAATTTTATCATCTCTTATCCTAGCCGGAGTGTAGCATGTCGATTCTAAGTTCTCAACACTACCACCCTTGTCCCTGTGTTCGACCCCGTCTATCTACTTCGACCCCGTAAGCAAAGTTGCAGGGGCCTAGAAGGTTTTGGGTTATAAATGTAAAAGCTTGACTGCCTCAAATCCACCTCTAATATCAGGACGCGCGATTTAGGCCGGTCAACCTTTTGGCGCCGTTTTCGGGGACAAGGCAAAATGCCACTGTTGATGAATCTGAATCCACTAACTACACTCCAGTGCCTCAAGCTTAGAAATGAGCTTGACAACACTCTTTTATTTCCTTTGGATTTTACTAATTATTATTTTCCTGATATAAATGATTCGATTTTCTGACTTGAATATTTTTTTGCTATTCCAGGTACTCAGAAGAAAGGCCTACTGTTCAACTGAGCACCTACGCTGCCTAGCATGCCGCCTCGCATTGAACAACCTCTTTCAGAGGGCGAACGTCAAAGGAGGGCTAGACATAACTCCCCTCCACCTGAAGAAAATGAACACTATGACGACCGTGATCAACAGGAAGATCAAGAGGGAGAGCAGTCCGAGGATGACCAACACCGAAATAGACTTCGCCACCATCGAAGGCACAGAAGAAATCATGACCAAGAACGTCACTGAGAAGCCAACGACAATGAAGATTCAGACGAAGAGGAGACAACTCCGAGGGAGTTAGCATCTACGAAGGCTGACAATTCCTGGTGTCCCGTCATTGTCCCGCGTTTCAACGCCGCAAACTTTAAGCTCAAGCCATCTGTTATCTCTATGATCCAGAATAAAAGCTTCAGGGGGAGTTCAAGGAATGACAACCCGTACCACCACCTAGATGCCTTCAAAAACATCTACGACACCATAAAAATGCAGGGGGTTCCCCAAGAATTCATCTACTACAAGGGCTTCATATTCTCCTTGGAAGACAAAGCTCTGTCATGGTACCTTGGGTTGCCCCACCAATCTCTTAATGGATGGGGAGCGCTGGCTGATGTGTTCGTGAACAAATTCTATCCCACTGAGAGGACTGTGAGGAACAGAAAGAGGATAACCTCTTTTATGCAGAAGCCCAACGAAAACCTCCACGATGCCTGGGAAAGATACCAGGAATACCAGAGGGACTGCCCTCACCATAACTACAAGAAGGGTTTCCTAGTCACTACCTTCTATAATGGTCTAACTCCCGATGAAAGGGTGTCACTGATTGCGGTAGCAGGGAGTGACTTCCTAGGGAAGAAACCGAGCAAGTCTGAAAGGATCATCAAAAAATGGCCGAGCTACAAGCCGACGCTGAATATGATAGATCTGACAGAGGGTAGGCTAAGAAGGTCAGTGAAGGACCCTCTCTTGAATCCAAGGCTCTGGAGTCTATAACTTCTCAGATACAGAGGATCGCAATTGATGTCAAGCAGCTCAAGGAGTCTGGTGGTAAGGGGAAGAAACCAGTTGAAAAGGTAATGAAGTGCGTAACCTGCGGAGAAGGAGGGCATGGAATAGATAGTTGCATCTACACCAGACCGGATGGGTCAAGTGATTCTGACTCTGAGGCCGAGGGGACGGAAAATGTCTCTTCTGTGAACTTTAAAAGGTCGGAGCACCCCGGCTTTAGCTACAGAAACAAGGACGCAGCTGAGAATTCACATCAATTGCATGGCTCGGCTAAGCCACCCCAAGCGTTCGAGAAGATAGGAGGACCGAGCCAGTACACCAAGAACACCTCTTTCCAGGAAAACAAGGGGAATTTCCAAAGTCAGGCGAAGTACCAAGGGTCTACCAAGGAACATGACAAAGGTTCCAGCCAATCGGATGTGGTTGGCCAGTTATTTGACTTCGTGAAGAGGCAGGATACTATAAATAATCAGCTAGCGCAAAGTGCGCTATCGAATTTGGGCATTTTGAACTCCTTGTAGGTGCAGGTGGCGGACATGCAGATGCATCAACACCATATTGATCAGCAATTGGCTCAAATGGCCGAGTTCGTAAAGAATCCGTCAGGAAGAATACCATCAAACACCGAGACTGCCAAAAAGGCAGGGCCGTGACTGACAGAGGAAAGGATCAAGATGCAGGGAGACAGGCGATGCTGAAGACCAAGACGTGAAGGAGCTGAGGGCGTCAAGCTGGAGACGAAAACCACAACACTTCTCGGGAGGCAACCCGAGTTTTCTTTTTCTTTCTTAGAATAGAATGCATTTACTTTACTACAAAACAAACATTACAAACATTTGGAATGTAATAAAGCCTGAGTCAGTGCATGCGCCACATGAGCCGGCTCTGTTTTATGGGCCACCGCTTTGTTTTATATACCGGGATGGGTAATACCATATGAGGTCGGGATCTTAGCCTTAGGCCAATGATGTTTTACTCATCCACCGCTTTGACCCGCTCTGTTTTTAAGCTTTCTTCTCGGCTTTGCTCTGAAGGGTCGTATCGGGCAGCAACCCAACCGGCATGATGAATGCGCTCGTGTCGGGCAGTGGTACTTTGGGAAGAGCAAAAGTCGTGACAGATGGACTGCCCGTCTCAGGAAATATTTATGCCAACGGCCGACACGCGTCCCAGAATTACCAGTTTTACCCCCTGTTGGGTTTGCTATATAAGGGACAGAGATATTACCGTGTTGGGCTACTGCCTTTACTGTTTTACCTAACCGTATCGTGCAGTGTTTTCTTGAGCTCGCTCTCGTGTCGTGCAACAGCCTCCTATTTTCGTGTCATGCGGCAGTTTAAGAACACAACAAGGTATAGCCCGACACGACCTTCCTTTCACGAGTAACTTATCAGGCTCACAGTTCCTGAACATAGCAGCATTGAATCGCCCGATACGCCATGACGCCCATCCTTACACCACCTCACTTGTTTTGTTGTCAGACGACACACCGGGTTCCTTTATGAGAGCCCTATCGGGTGTCTTATCTTTCTCGACCGTATCGCCCGACACACCCCCGTCGGGCGACGCACCTGACACATATTTATCGCTGTATCGTCTTGTTCCTTATCGCATGTATGATCTTCTGACGTGACGGGCGATACCCACATCTAATATCAGACACGAGACTTCATCTCTGAAAACCCCGTATCGCCCGATACAGTGGTGTGGGAACATTTTGTATCGGGTCATATCTTATAGTGTATCCAATTTCCTAACATCGGCACATTTAGTTGATCAATGAATTTGTTTTATGGTTAATAGAAATGGCCCGCATCAAGCATACTGTCGTCCGGGTTGACGAGCATGGTAGAAGGATCTACACCGAGCCAGTGGGTGAAGCACCCACTGCTGGGTAGAAGCGCCCGAATCCAGAAGAAGTAGGGCCGTCAACTGTGGAAAAGAGGATGAGGGTAGGAGAAGTGGCAGCTCCAGCACCTACTGTAACGGTAGAACCCCTGGAATACACGCCAGGAAGATTCGTGCCGAGGGACGATGAGCACGCACACCGTTATGCTGAGATGGCAACCAAGGTCTATAGACCAAGCAGGTTCTACCACCAGGCCTCGTTCGCTGAGCTGGGCATATTTAAAAGGCTGAAGGGCGTCCTTACTGCAGCGGGGCTGAGGAAGATCTGCCTTAGCCGATCCTCCTCCTATACCAAACTCACGAAGGAGTTCATGTCATCTCTCCGCCGAGTGAAGAATTCGGCTGCTGAAAAGAAAGAACACGGCGAAACAGATAGACTCCAAGCCCGGGTATACAACTCGGAGCACACCATCTCCGAGAAACTGCTGAACGAAATCTTCTCTTCCAGCGAGGAGGAGAAGAATCTAATGGATAATGGTGAGAGAATAACCGAAGGAGACAGGTTCAATCTTGTGGAGCTCTGGAATAAGATAACCGGCAAATCATCATTTAAACCGGGTAGCAAGGTGGCAGCAGTGCACTCCTACTTTTGGAGAATAGTGCACAAGCTGGTGGCGTGCTTGCTGTTCAGCAAGAACGAGTCCAGCAATATCTACACAGAGGAACTCCATGTCATGTGGCACATGATGGAGGGATGAGTGATCAACCTCGGGCGGTTCTTGCTGAATAGACTGCACCTGATAAAGGATGCCACCAAAGAGTACTGTATGGGTGGCATCGTCAACTTGATTGCGGTAGGGCTCGGGCACCCAAGGGATCCACACAGCCTTTCAAGGACAAATGGCGATGAGATGATTGACATCAAATACCTGTTGAGGGCCAGCATCGTAAAGAAGGAGGGAAAGGACTACTTCTACAAGTTTGCAAGGACAAACATCCTCCTCCCACTCCCTCGCTGCGCCGCCTACGACACAGAAAAGCTGGTCTTCACTGCAACAGAGATAGAAGTTGTGGCAGTAGACACAGCTTACGCCACCACCACCAGAACCCAGGAAAGGGCAGTCATGAGAGGACAACCTATTCCTCTTGGTCCAAGGCGGGAAAAAGCTCCAACAGCCCGCACCGAGCCAGCAGAAACTTCAGAGCTACCGACGACAGTAGTCTTTAGAGCTGTCGTCACTCCTTCTATATCAGCCACTACCACAACAATAGTTGTGGTGACGGAAGAAGAGCCGGTGACTGTGGAGGTCACCGAGCCCATGGCTACGGGGGCTGCCGCGGGAGAGACAGCCACAGCCCCCGAAATTCATGTATTGCTTGAAGAGGCAGAGGAAGGGCCGCAGCCAGACATCAGTAATGAGGTGTTCACCGTGATCCTTCATACGGAGCTCGAAGGTGCGCAGCTGATGCCGACACCATCGCCGGTGTCTCCCGTTGCAGCGGCTGACGAGATCGCCGCCAGTGTAGAGGTGGAGCAGCATCCGCCCACACCACGACCTTCTCCACCACGACAATGAGGGAAGGCGGTGATAGCTGAAAGAGCGTCGTCGCCTCGCCTGGTGGCATCTGCATCGCGAATGATTGAGATAGATTCTACCTCACCCGGTGGACCATCACGCGAGCAAGACGTCGCGAGGACAGGAGGGAGACCCGCGGGAACCCCTCCGTCACTCAGGAAGATGTTAGGGAACGAGATCGACTACTTGCGGGAGGTAATTAATAACAACTCAACTACCTATATTTCCTTAACCCGCAAGTTTGTATCTTTCCAAGACAGGCTGAATAGCCAAGAACGAGAGCTGCTGACTCTAGCTAGCCTTCCCGGTGGACTAGAGACTTTGACTGCGACACTTCAGCAAGTTCTCCAACGCCTCGACAAGATCGAGCAAAGGATGGATAGCAGGGACGACCATCCGTGCCGAAGGTAGCCGAGAAGGTCGCCGTCACCCCCTGGCCGAAGCTCTCCTCCTTCTTCGTCAACGTCCTCCTCAAAATCATCGTCCTCCGTCGCCTCCAGCAAGACGTCCGCAATGCCCAAGGAAGGGACGCAACCAAGGTCGACCGACGGAGCTCCAGCATGACAGGAGAGCTCCCTAGGCCTGGAGGAAGAAAATTCCTCTGTCCCCCTGGATGAAATTGAAGATGATAATGGAGATATAAGCATGGGGGAGGACTCTTCTGATGAATCAGAGGGAGAAAAGGGGAACGTTTATACCGCCAATGAAAGACACCTTCCCCGAGGAAGACACTTGATGGCAGATAAGTTCGCAGAGCCATCAGAAATACCCTCCTTTGAGATGGCCGACTTCGATAGAAGGGTCATCGGCTACCTGACGATCAGAGACCAGAAACTATGAAACATGGTCCTAAGATCGCAGGCAGATGAAGAAGACATCGTCTGGAGCGACAACTACTTCTCCGTACAACGGGGAGCACTCCGCAACATGTTTCGCTCGCCAGCCATCATCGGCAAAAGGATGTTCAGGGTCCTTGAAAGTGTGATCATCGAGAATATCAGCACCGGGACCGGTCGTAAAACGATATACAACGCCACCCCGACCTTGGCTAGAAGACTGATGTGGGGAGAATCAGACTCCGTTACGGTGGCCAACATGCTGCAATTCATAGATACACATAACCCTAACCTCGTGTTGGCGCCATACAAGCACCGCAACATATGGTTCCTCTGCCTGGTAGACCTGAGGAACCACGACGTCCGTCTGCTGAGCTGCAGCAGCAATGAGGCGCCACACTCTGGGCTTATTTTCAATCGCCCGGAGGACAAAAATCTGAAGCTTCTACCGATGTGTCTCATACGAACTATCAAGCAAGGAAGCCAACGTCACAAAGGCGTCTGGAACTTCTTTTCCGTCTGAGACTTCCCCGTCCAAGCAGAAGAGGGAAGCAGAAACAGTGCCTTTATCGTCTTGCGTGCCATGGAGCTGCTCAATGTAGTGGGATTCATGGGACGCCTCTGGGACACTAACTTTTACCAACTCAGGAGCGTATATTCCCTGTTGCTAATCAAAGACGGGTGCTATTTCGGAGACGCAGGGGTACCTGATAGGCTGCTAGACAGTGACCAAGATGACGAATCTTCACGATCCAGCAGCTCCCCAGAGAAAGAAGTGGAAATAGAAACTGACACCTACGGGGCAGGCAAGCAATTGGAAATACTGAGGAAAATGCATGGATTTGAAGATCCTGCTTTGCCTGTAACTCCAGAAGGACTAATCAACAATTTCGACCGCTTCTCGTGCGCTACGCTCACACAGGAGAAGGTAAATGAAATCCTTCTGAAGTTAGCATATTCCACCCCGACAGATGTCATCTATAAGGTAGGCGATGTCGTAGTCCCGGTTGATGATTTAAGGGACATAGTAAAAGAAGGGGGATGCTTGGCTGTATCTGTGGCGGCTGCTTGCATCCAAATATTACAGCCAAGGTTCGAACACGCATACATAGCTCATCCTATGCTGTTCAACGATGTCTGCCTCACCGATGAAACATGAGCAAAGCAGCATTTTTTTGGCAGAGTTGAAGAGCGGGGTCCCTAGCAAAATTTTTCTGCCCACCCTGCATTATAACCATTAGACACTCCTGACGATGTACACTCGCCAATGAGATGGAATCTTCTACAACAGCTCAAATAGCAAAAAAGATCATCCAGTGTAGTGTACATCAGCAATGTTGACGCTCGTCGAACGCTTAGTTCAAAAATTTTACGACGAAGTGTCAAAGCTGATCCAACCATTCCTGGACACGACACCAAGCAAGTGGCACAAGCTTCAGTTCTGCCACCGCAGTCCGTAGAAACTTCCCCTATCCAACGACTGTGGTATCTTCGTCCTGGAATGGATAGTAAATGATGCAATGCCTGACCAGCTCCACCACATCGACTATCACAACAAAAGAGGAGAATATGTGTGGGAGCTGTTATCTGACGCAGGCGCGCTCACCAGCTAACCTCACTGGAGTAACATTACCTCACCTTATCTACCTCACAACTCTAGGACAGAGTGTGGAGTAAGTTTGGGGGGGTACCATGTACCAGTGAGGGAGGTATAAAAATTTCGAAAATTTTGAAAAATTCTCTAACTCAAATTCTTTATTCCTTCGTTCTTCTTCTCTTTATCTTGTGTACATAAATATATGCTCATATAAAAATTTTGAAAATATATTTTGCTTATTTTGTTCCCATACAAAGTTTCTATAGTAGTAAAAACCTGATGCGACTTCTTGCCAGTTTGTTTTCTATGTGCTTAACGAGATACAAATTTCGTTATATCTTTCTGATAATGTTGCCTCAAACAAACAAAAGATTACATTTTTCCGGGCCAAAACAATTTCAAAAAAAAAATAATATAATCTCGCAACAGCTAAGAGACAAGTATGGAGAAGGATCTCGCAACAGCTAAGAGATGAGTATGGAGAAGGAAAAATCTGCCCAAACAACAACAATCCCTCTTGTTTCCCCTTACCCAACAAAAATCCCAAAAAGAGAAAGCAGCCTTATGAGGGTGAATAAAAGCATGAGAGTTGTGCCCAATAAAAGAAAAGAATTTTTTTTTATATACACACTTGTCTTCCAATAGTACCCATCTTTAGGCATGGTAGATCCGGGGCAGTGGTACGTAGGATGTGAAATCACTGCTCTAAAGCCAACTGGCTTGGACTGTAGGGACTGCTTGCCCGTTAACGGACCCTTACCTGGATGGACTGATGGGAAACAAGAAAAATCCCAAAAAGCCTCGACCTACCCAACACACAACTTTCTGCCCCAAAAATAAGCTGTTTGGTGTGAAAGCTAACTTCAGAATCATGCACCAAAGTCTCACTGAAGCTGTAGAGAAATTTTTTACTAAAATAATAAGGCAGGAAACGCAAGGTCTTTTGTTCGTCGTGGGACATCATTATCTCTAAAGGCATCACGATTCTTGTTTTACCTCTTGAGCTGAAAACTAAACCGAGCAAGAAGAAACATCACACAATAAAGTTTAAATATTGATTGAGGACAATCAAAACGCTAAGTTTGGGGGAGTTGATAACACCAAATTTTGTGATGTTTTAGACTGTTATTCTATTATCAAAACTGCCTTTTAAACTGTTTTCCTCTCTGTTTATATGTACTTTTGCAATAATTGGCCAAGCGACGCTCTTGATTCAATATTTCCATATTTTGCAGCGTTTTCCTCCTCTTTTGACCCATTTATCGTCAATAAGGCCGTCCCGTCCCACAAGCAAGTTCCACCTACATCGACCTTCCTGATGGCCGATGAGATCACTGCCCGACAGGGTAGGCGCAACGCACCGACGCGCGACATGAGGATGCCGCACGAGAAGGAACTAGCGGGTGATACGTCTTTTACCCGACAGGGAGCCGAGCTCGCCACGACAACAAAGCTTGTCGCACGACACAACCACCCACCGGCGGGCGCCGCTCGTCATGTAACCGACAGCCGACATACTTGTACCGGGTGATACCGATATCGGTCATCCACCGACCACAAAGATAAGGGGGACACGTGGCTCCCTAAGCACCATAACTTCCCCCAACCGCTGCCTATAAATAGCAGCTACAGGAAGGCAAAAAGACAGGTCGAAACTCTGCGCAAGTCACCTCAGGAAAACTGCAAGGAGCGAGTGTATCGTGCCCCAGTGCTGTGCCGGGCGATCCTAGGTGAGCTCTTCCCCATCCCGAGAGGGAGGGAATGGTTCACTTAGGACCATCCCGGGCGTCACTACAGGCCGATATCGACCGACGAGGATAAGTGACATAAGTGACTGACATTAGATGTGTCGCTCCAAGCCCGACACGATACCGAACCCGATACGCCTTTCCCGTCACGGCGTGTCGCCTGAGAGGGTGTCGCCCGACATGAGCGTATCGGCCAGGGTCCTTGAACGATGCAATCAACCCGTCACAGTGTGCCGCCTGACACGGTTGTATCGGGCTGGGCTCCTACCCAGTATCGGGCTGGAGGGTCTGCTGTAGTCTGTCATCCTTCTATATCAAGGAGGCAATATCTATCTTTATTTCTGTCATTTAATTCTTTTACTTCTGCATTTTAATCAACCCTTTTATATGTTAATAGAAATAGAGGAGTTTAATTATCTGCTGCTGTATGCTTGGTACCCTTGTTGGATGATGGCTATGTTTAATATCTGAGCTCTAGCTTGCACATTGGATCGTGTTTCGATTAGCTACCGAATCGTGTTTTCCCGTCACAACAGCCTTGAGAGAGGTGTTGTGGCTCTAGTGTTTGGTCCGATTCTGGAGTACGAGAGTGCCCGGAATCGGAGTTGCTTTAGCAACCTTTCCACTATAATTTAAGCCCAGCGACCTCGAGAGGGGTGTTGATGCTTGGTTAGAGGTACTCGCTTTGAGAGGAGGGGTACAGGATGTTTCTACTGCCGCTTGTTTTACCGAAGTTTTCTCCTTCATACCTTGCCTTAGCATTAGTGTTATCTCTCTGTTTCTGTTGCATGAAAATCCCTAAAAACTGATAAATGCCTAAAACCTTAATCTTTCTCATAGCTCCATTTGGAGATAGGGTTTTCTTTTGTTTTATCATTCTTGTTCTGCTGTTCCCTTTTGGGAATTTTATCATCTCTTATCCTAGTAGGAGTGTAGCGTGTCGATTATGAGTTCTCAACACTACCACCCTTGTCCCTGTGTTCGACCCCGTCTATCTACTTCAACCTCGTAAGCAAAGTTGCAGGGGCCTAGAAGGTTTCGGGTTATAAATTTAAAAGCTCGACTACCTCAAATCCACCTCCAATATCAGGACGCGCGATTTAGGCCGGTCACTACATGATTAGGGTTTTACTTGATTAATTAATCCAATTGGGTGTCTTTTATACTGCATCAATCAAGTTACATACAAACCCTAAACAGATTCTACAAATATAAGGGTAGATTACAACCTCAGAAGATATAAAATGGGTAAGACATAAAGTTCATCACATCACCACATGATACTATCTCAATGCCTTACACAAGGATACCACCATTATCACATTGTCATGAGATAACAATCCCTTATCACATCATACAAATATTACCACCTCAATTAGAGTGCAAAAGACATTACCAAAGTCAAAAGACCAATTACATAATTCCATGCAGAACATCATAATATGTCCATGCTTCATCAAGGATCAGAATCACCACATTTCACACATATGTTACTTAAGTTGGCATGGCATTTGCAATTAAGAACTATAATGTCCACAAGATCAGAAACAAGGGTTACGTCATAGGAGAGAGAGATACTCTATAAACATGCTATTTGCTTAAGAAAACTAAGTCGTATTATCATGTTGTTACATTAGGGTTAGGATTTCTAAACATCATATCAGAATTAGGGTTTTAAGAGCAAGAAGAGGTAAACCCTAAATTTCTACCATCTCCAACAATATTGGAGGCACATACGTCAACATCCTTATCACCATGGTCAACCACAAAGTGACCGCTAAACCACATATCATGAACACTGAAAACTAGGTCCATGACCGTTGAAAACACAAAACATGATCCCCCAAAAAACTCATCCCATGATTGCTGAAATTAGAGTACCTGGTCGCTGAAAACCTAGGTACATGACCATTGAGAATCATGGTAGTTGATCGCTGAAGACATAGGGATGAACCCCATCATCGACCACTCAAAGGTGACCACCTTCAGCGAGCATATAGTCAAGTTTGCCATATCACCGACCACATAGAAAATCAAAGTTCAGCAACCAACATAGGTCCATCCTTGGTGACCAAAACCCATAGAATCATCATCAACAACGAGTGAGAAAAATCATCATCACATGGGAAACTATCATCAAGTAGAACTCAACAACCTCAAGAAGGTGAAGAACTTATTGACCTCAAGATCATCCAGGCGATCACCACCATAAAATCGAAACCAACAAGGATCAACAACTCAAGGACAAATTCATTTTAAAAACATAAATCCAACCACCACACATGGAAGAAATTGAACCATCAAGGTGTAAAATCATGAAGGAAAACATCACCAAACCCTAAATCCAATCATCATCAAGACTTAGGCAAACCATGAATGAGAGGGAAACCATTGTTAAACACATGCATGTAAGAATCAACACCTCCAACATTATGCAAAAGACAAGACCCCAATTATGAGGAAGGAAATAAACGTTAGCCACATGCTTGAAAAGATCACCACTTCCACCACCACACAAAAATTTAGCCACATAAATTAAAAGTTAGAAAGGGAGATTTTCTACTCAAGATCACCATGAAAACTAAACCCTAGAGCACAAGTATCATCACCAAGATACTTGGAACCATGTTTTAAGGATAGATTAATTGCATGCAAAGATTAAGTGTAACAATAGTCAAGGAGAGGGTTATATAACTCACTTTGATTGTGAAGAAACAACTTCCAAGCAAAGAAGATCCAAAGAAGAGAGAGAAATTTAGATTGATCACCTCCACACCCAGCTAGTCACCACCTCAAAAGAGAAGAAAACCCTAGGTTAAAGAACAAGAAGGAGAGAGCCAAAGCCTCTATGTTGAAAAGAACAAGAAAGAGAGTGAGGAGATCTCCAACTCAACTCAACACTATCATGGAGAACCATGGATTTGGTCAAAAAGAGAGGAGTTCCTCAAGAAGAACCAACAT
This sequence comes from Alisma plantago-aquatica, assembly GCA_963693085.1. Taxonomy (NCBI): domain Eukaryota; kingdom Viridiplantae; phylum Streptophyta; class Magnoliopsida; order Alismatales; family Alismataceae; genus Alisma; species Alisma plantago-aquatica. The sequence goes on along the minus strand of OY856410.1, from coordinate 209,934,821 downwards.
GGAGGACCATGGGTGTGGCCAAGAGGAAGAAGAGAGGAGTAGGGTTTGTAAGAAAATGAAACCAAGAAGGATAGATATCTTACCAAGTTCAAGGAACACCAAAGAGTAACCAAGGATGGGTTGTTCCAACCCTAGATCCACACATGCAAAGGATCATCCACCACTCCAAGGTCAATCACTATCTTCTCCACCAAGAACACAAGGGACGAGCTCCAATCAAGAGGTGAGAGAGAGAGAGAGCAAAAAGGATCCTTTGCATAAAGGAGGAAGGTACATATATCTAAGGGTAGAGAGAGAGGAGGAAGGTTAGGTGTCAAACTAAACATGCCACTTGTGTTCCAAATACTCGGCCATGTAAGACAAAACTCATGCATGCATCAAGGGTTTTTAAGACCAAGAAAGCTCATTGACAATCCTGGTCTAGAGTGGCCATTGGTCAAAGGAAAACTGATCCAAGAACTCAAATGGTCAAAGAGAAAACCAAGTCAATCGGTCACATAGAATCCTATCTAGGGTTTCTTGGCTCATCGACCGAAGAGAACCCTAGGTACATTCAAGAACTTCATCGACCAAAGAAACCAAACACAAAGGTATATCATGATGGTCACTAAAAACCAAGGAGGTCATCGGTCAACCCTTAAAGTCAACACCAAGATTAGGGCATCTGGGCAACCCTAAACATCCACACATGATGTCAACACCTCTCTCCTCATTACATCAAGGTGCAAAAAAGTGCACAAGGGCTCCACTCTATCCAAAATGATACCAAAGCATGTGGGGCACATCAAACATGTGAAAAATTGCAAGATAAACCCTACACTTGGGTAATTTGCAATGAGGTCCAAAACAAGAACACTTAAAGCATAATTGGCTCAAACAACATTCAAACTAGATCACACTAAAAACACAAGTCTGTCACATGTTATTAAGGCATATCACATGATTCAATTAAGGTTTTAAGCATATAATTATGCTAAGCAAACAAGATCAATCATAAAGCAAGGTTAGGGGTCTTACATCTGAGCTCTCAAATCCTGGGATGTTACAATATATATATATATATATATATATATATATATAGGGTTTAAATTATACATATTGTCACATGTGAATACATAAATACTTTTCACTGTACTTTATGGGTAAATTAATACATATATTGAGGGGAAGAAATTCACTTTGTTAAAATCATGAACCCCCTACAATTCACAAGGCAAAGTTATAACTTAACATATCCTTTTCCCATATGATTGAGGAATGGTTTGTCATTGTCAAAAAGGGGGAGAATGTTGACTTGAGAGTTATACATCACCCATATTTTGATAATGACTTAACCATTCCATTCCTATGTATTTAATATGTTTGTTCAAGATTGATTCTAGGCTTTAGATACATGAAAAGGATCAAATTACAAAAGCCCTACCTTGTTCAAGTTCAAGTCAAAAGCAATGCAAGTGTGCAATTTGGGAAATCACTCCAAATGACCTTAGATGATTTTTGTAATCACTTGTATTGATGATACCACTTGTAACTAAGATGAGAAAAAAACCAGGGACACATAATTCCAATGTTTGATCACTCAAATGTCAATTTCAAAATTTGTCACATGTTATTTATCGGTCGAGTTGGAAACTCGACCGATCCAGTGATGGATTTTCTGGAAAGACCAATCGGTTGAGTTGCACAATCACAAAATTCAACCGATCGATCAACTAAGCAAAACTAATTTTGACTCATCGGCTGAGTTTTCCAAAACAAACTCGACTGATAGTTTGAAAATTGACTTTGTCACTTAGTGGATCAGTGAGTTATCTTTATTGAAACTCGACCGAATGTACTGAATGGAGAATGTAGAAAAAGTGATTATAACCATCGATGAGTTGTTTTGAGCAAGAATAGATCTGTTGTAACTTGGAAAATAGCTATATTTCTCCCTTAAGTGATCCCACACTCAAGGGAACACCCCCAACTATAAATAGGACCCCTTGGAGTTCATTGCAAGTTTTCTCATTCATGCTATTCTAAGTCCTTACTATAGTTGAGTGTGTTGCAACTCCTTGAGCCCCTTTCTCTCTCTCATTTAAAAAGCATTTTGTGATTATGAGTGAGTTAGGCCAGTTGTAAGAGAGCTACTTCCTTATGCTTGTAAAGATCTTATTCCGTTCCATCTTCCCTACCCCCTTTGTTAAAGAATCAAAGGTGAAGCAAGCTACTCCGAGTGAAGGTGAAGCTGTTGCTGTTCTTCTTCAAGGTTGAAGAAGAGGTGAAGATCTTCTCCAGATGAAGGAGAAGGGAAAGGCCAAGATTCAAGAAGAGTGGGAAAATTCCTTCAAGGCCAAAGACTTGATGCAAGTGTGGGTAAGTCCTTATTGAAGGCTAAAGATATCTTGATCAAGTGGGTAAGTCCTTGTGTAGGTGGAAGACTCTTGTCTTGAATAGGTAAGTCCTTAGATGTATGGTGGTCTCCTTGTATTTCTTATGAATGGAATATAAGTATACATGGATTACAAAGTCCTAGAGGTTGACCTCTCTAGGTAGTGGATTGACTCTCTCCTAGTTTGGAGAGTGGAGCCACTCTAAACCACCTTGTCCAAGTGCTTGTTTCAATTTCTCTCATCCTTGTTATGATGGTTCAGTTAAGATTTCAAATTGCACTTAAGCTATTGGTTTTGATTGATATAATTTGAAGGTCTAATTTATCTTGTAAGAATTTTGAAGCTCTATTCACCCCCCTCTAGAGCCCTAGATCTAACATGTTGGAATTTTCCTTGATCACTTCTTCATTGTGATTAATTTGTCTATTTTTCTCAAGCATCATGGCCGTTCTCTTTCATCATGGCTATGCTAGGGGCTTCTGCTTTCACTTTGCTTTTCAACTTCACAATCTATGGACTCCTTTGCTTTGGCTTGACTCATGGCTACTAGGGGTAGGTTGGGGAAGTCCATGGACCCTCCTTAGGTTCTTCTAAAGGTAGAATAACCCTTAGATCCTCCTCCTTCTCTCCCGTCCATTAAGAGCATGACCAAGTACCTAAAAAACAAGAAAAGAATGGCCATAAGTGCAATTGATAGTAAAACATTTATTGGTGGAAGTAGCATGCATTCTAACATGTTTACATGTGAGTAAATTACAAAAAGACACAGATGATTCCCTAAAATAGGGATGCATCACTTTCCACCACGACCACAGCCAAAAAATATGTCATGGTGTGCAAAATTCACCACGGCATGCCAACCAAGATGATTGTTGTGTGGATCTCTCAAGATGACCATAATTGAAGAAATGACCAACTCCTCCCTCTAAAATGACTATGTCACTTGTTGTGCCCACCACATCCGTGCTACCCAAGCGTCCAACACCTCCAAAAAACTAACCAATTCACCCATTCCATCTCGCCCATTCCACTCCACCATGGATATCATCGATGCCATACACTATGGTCGTGGTGCCCAAAATGGCCATGGTGGCCAACTACCCTAGTTCCCTTTTTCCACTAACTTTCCTATTCTACCCCCACTTAATCATATGCTTCCCAAGCCATTGTATATACCTTGGTGGTGGTTGGGATCAAGGGTTAGCACTTATTTCCACCTACCCTAGTGTTGATTGATCTGCCTACTATCTCCCACCTACTCCCACTCCATTTCTACCATCTTCCACCTCAAAACCCCAGAATTCTAGGGTTTTTGTTACTTCCACCCACACTTTCATGCTTTCCATCCATAAAGGAGGGAGGAGGATGTGTTTCTACAATTGGAGCTAAAGAAAGAGGAGTCTTCACCAAGCTTCGATGGAGTTCCAATCTTCTACTTCTCCTTCTTTATCCCATTTTTGTTCTATGAGTAGTCAAGCCCCCTTTGGGGTTGGGGTTAAAAATGTGACTTTGATGTTATGTTGGGGGGGATAAATATGTAGAAAATCTATAATTTCATTTGATAACGATTGTCTTCTACTTATATCTCACTTCCCATGGATTGCTTTGATATTTGTGCTTGAAAACACACAGGTTCCAGGGGAAATTGGCTTATATGTGGATATTTTGGGATTTGCTCCTAGGTCCAAATAGTGGACACATAGCTAGCTACCCATCTTCCTTAATACATATCCACTCTCTAATTCCTAAGTGTGAGATCTAAGTAGATATCTTGGAGACACTTAGTGCCATTGGCTTGGAGCTATTTAAAGGCTATATGGAAGGTCTCATGAGTTGTAAGACCCTCATATACACCCTCCATAACTAACATTGGGCTCAATTGACCTAAGTGCTTCCATACTAGAAACCTAGACTTGTTGGATCTCAGTTTAATTCTACATAAACCTTTATTAAATGAGGGTTGTAAGGTTGGATAGGGGATGATAGGGAATAGTTCCCCTATGCACACCCTATTGCATCCATGACCAATTAGTAGTTTAGGGAAAATCTCTCTCATGTAAATTTATTATTTTGCTTTATAATCTAAATGAATGAGTGGTGTGCGCATTCTATGGTCTCCATGTTGGTAAGGTATGCCTGTAGATCCAATCATATGATGATTGACATGTCATAATTACCTAAAAGGATTTGATTGATACTAACATATATAAAGGCAAGCTTCCAATTCATATGTTTCACTCAGTTATGAGATAATGAGGATACAAAGTGAATGTCTAGTGAATTATATAATTAAATGATGTATATTATCAAGTTATTATCCGTATGGATGAGATCATACAAATGTTAAGAGTACATATACATATTGTCATTATGTCCCTGATCGGTTATTATTATGGAAGATTGATAGACAACAATAACACATAAGATCATAGTGTGAGTTTGTTGATGACTAAATATCATTAGTCATGATATGGCAATATCAAACCAAGCACACATATACATGTTGGTAACAATGTATCAAGAAGACCTACCTTGAGAATGACACATGGTTTTGGTGGTCACAACCATCTCTCATAGTGAAGGTGGTGATTGTGATTCTTAGACCTGAAATCACTACACTCATCACATGTCGTTGGGTATGCTTTGACATCATCAAACACAATCCTGAAACATGGATTGTTATAACAGTGATGATTGGGTGTCTTTGACATATGGGGATATACTGTGAGGGATAGATATGGGATTTGTCCCACCTACTTGAGTATGATATCCTGGCCACTTGATTAGGGAGACTGAGAAACATGTGCATGCACATGTGAATCAATATATGATAGTGAGGTCACATTATGTCAGGCAGTCTTCTCTTATTTAAGAAACATGGATTGAACATTGAGAGGATGACCAACCATGCCTCAAGTTCATCCTGGATATTAGAGACAAAGGAATTATACAATCACTACAACACCTTACACAAATTGTAGGTTGAAGTTGTTCTCCAACTTCCCATTCACTTGGGTAGAACTGATGTGCGACTAGGCACCACTCTCTACTTGTGATGTCATAAGCTAGTTATGGAAACTCACTACCAACATGATATGGGACCTATAGGGTCACACACATAGGAACTCATGTAGAAGAGGAGTTTGATCTAGAACAACAATTGGATTTATTAATAAAGTGTTTGGGGATTCAATTCACACAACTCATCGCTTGATTATCTGACCATATCTATCATGGTGTGATACGAATGTTTGGGCAGAAAAATGGGCGTCTCAATTATTGAGACGACTGTTTGGGGGTCAGGATGATCAAAGTTTGAATTGGCTTAGTTTTGCCCTTGAGTCGATCGATTCAATATGATTGAACCAACCAGTTCAGCTCAACTCACCAGATGGCCATCTAGGTGAGTGAGACGGGCGTCTTGCTTGGGTGAGATGGTCTGATTGGGTCAAACAAAGGTTCGAGATGTTTCCCAAATAGTTTTGATTGCATATACTTGGAAAGTAAGTAAAATTGATATGTATATTAATTGAAATCAAAATTTCTAAATTTGTGTGCGATTGGAAAACTACTAAACGACTATTTGACAGTGCAAGATGACCATCTCGACACCATACGACCGCCTGGGTGTGTGTAACTGCCATTTCCGCTATTGAAGGCTGCAAAAGTTCAAGTTCTTTCAGTCCTTTCTATTTCCACACAATCCTGTATAGACTGGGAATCCTGAACCTAACCTCACTCATAAAAGGAGGGGTACTGGGGCTTCCCAAGACATAACATAGACAACTGAGAATCAGTTCCTCTGAAAACTGTAGTCTTCTCTAGTTTTGGTAACCAAGAGAGCCCATGCAAGTCCTACCCGACAGGGAGGGATAGCTAATGGGAGAGAACAATTGATAATTGTCATTGTGGGAGAGCAGGTTGGTGACTAGTACACCAATTGAAGGGACAAATCCTTCCACTCCATTCTTGGTCAACGACACGAGTTCTAGTTGGTCTGTGTGGATTACTCTAGAGGTAGGATTTCGTTGGCTATATCTAGGAGGACAGTTGCATCCTGTAGTATGTGGCCCAACCACGTGAGTGTTGTAGAAGCTAGTTTGTTCATTATTCATGGTGAAGACCAGAAGCTGCACAACCACCGTCCAAGAGCAACTTATCAACAGTTGTAAAGAAATAAGTTTTGTCACTGGACTTTCTCCAGGACCATGTATAACTCACTAAAGCCATCCTTTCTATTTCATTATTGTTGACGCGGTCTTGCTATTATGGGAATACATATGGATAATTTTTTTTATTTCTGCTGCTATACTATATGCATGTATTTCCCAATAGTGGTATCAGATCCACATCAATTTACTATGTTTTAGGACTAATTGATATGATCATATTTTTGTTTTATCATTGATTTATTGTATACAGTGTGAATATTCAAACTGTTCTCATATGCATGTCCGATCAAATACCACATAATACCAAACTTATATATATATATATATATATATATATATATATATATATATATGCGTCATCCTAAAAGTGGTTTTTATGGTGGATGTGTAGAATGGTTATGACCAATACCCTTTATCTATGTGTGGTTGGATGGTTTGGTTCTTATTTATCTCGGTCTGCGTACTGAGCCTCTACCTCCCTCTTCTAAATGTAAAGTTAATGCTTTCCTAACTTTGCTCCCCTTAAATGTAACTTGAGGTTTCTCTTATTCAATGTAATAAAGTAGCGCAATATGATAGTTTCTTTTCTTGCAATGGCGTTGAAGATGTTCATCACTAGTTGAGATTACCAGTTCGTGAGATGATCCAACCGTCTGGAGGACTAAGGAGGACAGAGCGATAGAACCAAATGACTACCTAGTGGACCCAACTGACCGTTTGAAAGGAGTCTGGAAATTAGTTGGATAGGAGGCCAAAAGACTATCCCTGGAGGCCAAACTGACAGTTTGGAAGGAGTTCAAACATCGGTTGGATAGGAGGACCAACCGACCAACCAAGAGGAGAGACAACCAGTTTAAGGGTTGAACTGATCTACCCAGATTGGCAAGCACAAATCTACATCAACCGTAGGTTCATACATGTGATTTGATGATTAACCTAGGTGGTAGTAATACCTTGTGGCTCCAAGCAATTACAAGTAGACATGGCCATAACCATTATGTTGCAGGATATATCATGTATATGATACGTACTATATATGTGGTGATTGGATACAATATATATATGATATATATAAAACCCCTCAATCAAATGTATTAAGTCAAAGATACTTTCCAATAGCAATACACATGAAAAACTTGTTTGACCAAGCATATATTATGCCTAAGCATGGTGCGCCGTCTACCTCATGGAAGTGTGATGGTAGTAATGTAGGTGGTACCAAAGCGGGGTGCACTATTATCATATTGGCTACTGGGTCAGGCTTAACTGGTGATTCTCAGAGCGTCTGGGCCCAGAAGCATGCATATGATTATGGCAAGGAGTTGCGCCTCTCATCTATCCAAGAGTTTCATATGATACAATTGGAATGATTGCCCACCTTAATGGTTAATTATGGACGCTACTGTAGGTCGGGTAATAATAGAATCATTTTGGATCTTGGCTCATTAGAAAATTGTTCACTACAATTTTCGGAATTGATACTTGAGGGTTGTCAATTTGAACAAAATAGTGAGAACGATAATTAATTAAAGACCTAATTATTATCACCCAAATCAAATCAAATCAAAATGGGTTTTTGAAAAAATTGCAAATTCTTTTATAGAACCAAATGGCAATCATAAACAATCATTTTTCTTTGCGATCAGTCCCTTCAGAAGGAAAAACTTATTGGGAACAACTTCCACAATTAGTTCAAGATGCTGAGAATTATTCGCACACAAGAGTGCAAGCTCTATGTCATGGAAATGCCAGAACCAGAGGAACCACCTCAAAATGCTACAAAGGCCGACGAGGATGTTTACAAGAAGAATAATGAAGATGCAATGGATGTCAAGTGTCTGATTTTATGCTCCCATGATCTCTGAGTTGAAGAAGTAACATGAGAATGTGGATGTAATTGAGATGGTCACACAGCTCACGAACATCTCCCAAGATCAGGCAAGAGAAGAGAGATTCAATGTCTCCAAGGCACTATTCAATTGTACCATGGCAGAAGGAGATCTGGTAGGTCCTCATGTGCTCAAGCTCATTGGGTATGTGGAGAACCTTGCTAGAATGGGTTTCCCCTTAGGCTAAGAGTTGTCCACTGACATAATTATGCAGTCCCTGCCAAAATCATATAATCAGTTTGTCATGAACTACAACATGAACGACTTTGAAAAACCATTGACAAAGTTGTTGGGCATGTTGAGAACAGTTGAGACACAAATGAAGAAAGACAAGTCCAAGTCTGTAATGATGATCAACAAGACAAAGGGGAAGTATAAAGGAAAAGGCAAAACTAAGAAAGGTTCTGAAGCAAGCCAAAAGACCAAGTCTTTAGATCTCAAAGCAAAAGGTGATGTAAAGAAAGGAGGCAATTGCCACTATTGTCACCAGACTGGACATTGGAAAAGGAATTGTCCACTCTGGATAAAGGAACTAAAAAAGAAGAAGAAAGGCACCGAGGCCTCCTCTTCAGGTATAAACATTATAAGATGAATTTTATTAGTTCTTCATTTGACATGTGATACCAAACATAGGTTTGACATAATGATCTGCATAATTTGAAAAGAAGTAAAGTCCTTGATGGAAGGAGAAAGATGGACAAGATGGAGCAAGTGTTGTGGAAGCCATAATCTACAATTAAATTTATCTTAGCCCCATGGGCATGTAATAGAGTTATTAGAACTTCTATTTCATTATTCCATCAGAATAGAAACATTTTCTTTATGCATCTTGTATGGACAAGGGTGATTATCAATAAAGAATTGCTAAGTGCTTCTATTTCAAAGATATGATCTTGCATGGAATTGGCCCTAAAACATCTTGCGATATTTATGAAAAATGATCCAAACATGAATGCTTGTACCAAAGGATTATAATTGATAACTCAAGACCATCATTAGTATTAGTCATCTTGTACGAATATGAGAAGTGCATGCCTAGAATACCTTCTGATGTTGATCTAGATTCCCTTGGTTATTGAACCTAAGGAAAAATGCAAGTCTTATTCACACACAATATGACATAACGTCCTTCACTAAACATATTGGGAGGATAAAGCTTTCATTAGACCTTATGCATATGATGCATGAAGATCTTATGGAATGAATGCTATAAATAATTAACTAATACTTCATTTTCATTTATTGGTAATATAATGATATGTACCAAATGAAATGAAAGAATTAATATCTTGAAAAATGTTCAAGGAGATTGTAAATGAAGTGTGGCATTAATGAAAGTATTAAGATACTTTGCTATGATTAAATGTTGAAATACTTTTACATCAATATCTTGATAACCTTTTGGAAAATACTATGATAATGTATCACAAGTCAAATCCACCTGAGCATGATGATGTGTTAGAATGAAGGAATTATACCATGATGAGTTATGATATAATTTTCAATTAATCTAATATTCTTACATCCTCATAAATATACACCTATCACTAAATAATGTACCATCTGAAGGGTTTATGAGACATCATATATGATATAATTTGGGAGTGTCCCAATATGTCTAAGGGATTGAAACATACCTTGAGAAAGTAGTTTCTTGAGAAAGTTTATCCAAAGCCATGATTGTTGAATATTACTATTAGTCCCAATCCAATAACAAAATCATTTTGTTAATAGAATAACTCAATTCCTAAAGAATCAACGGGAGTAAAGCTAGAACTCAAAGTGTTTGAGGTCCACAACAAGGGTACAATGAGAACAATGAGAATCACAAGTTGTTGTGGAATCTCAAGTACATCATGTAACAAATAACAACATATTTCTAGTAGAACACATCTGAGATTGGAGGATTGTGAATCCAACAATTTAGATGGGTTGGATATACATGATGAGCCAACTAGTCAACTAGAAGTTTTTTCTGAGCTATATGGAATCCATGTAAGCTAACAAGGTAGGACCTTGATAGCGCCACCTAAAGGGGTAAAACCTAAAGGGTACAATAGGGACTTATGATTAAGACTACATGGATAACATAAAAGGATAGATTGGTTGAATAAATCAAGTTCAAGATGTTGAACATGATAGAAATTCCTTCACCAATTGTCATGCTTGTTGTTGTAGTTGAAATAGACTATGAGATTTAGTATATGAAGATAAAATTGGATTCCTTAAGGGGAGTACATTAGAGGATGTGTACGCGACACAACCTAAAGAGTGATCATAACTTCAAGAATGCAAATAAAGTCTACAAACTACAAAGTTTAATCTGGGATTGAAACAAGCACCTTAGAAATGGGATCTTATGACTTGATAAGATAGCCAAAGAGTTTGACTTGAATCAAGACAAAAGATGAAATCTTTATTTACAAAAGATATAGTGGGAGCATATATGAATATTCCACATATGATGAGGAATAACATCTCAATATTGTTAATGTTGAGAACTGGCATGAAAAACCCTTCAACAATGAAGGTATAGGTGAAACATCTTATAAGATAAGGATCAAGACCTATGAGATAGTTCTTGAATGTGTCACGATGGAAGTTTGAAAACATACAATAGCAATGTGTTGAAAGAGTTCAACATGGATGGATTCAATTAGAGAGAATTTGGATTAGTCTCTCATGAACCATGTATTCCTATTCTTGTGAAGAATGGAAATATCATGAATAATATTCCATGGGCCATCCCAATAATGAATCTATTATGAGTGAAATAAATGTGTTTATCCCATACAATCTTGTATTTATGGACATGACAAGATGTTATGAAAATCCAATAAGGGTTATTGGAATGTAATAAAGACATCCATTAGTACTTGTGAAGTACTTGAGGATAGATTTCTATTCAATAAGGATGACAATAAAAGGAAGAGTTGGATGTAAAGTGTTACATTGATGCAAGCTTCCATAATGACAAACGATGACCATAAAATATGATATGTTTGATTTAAAAGAATAAGTGATGATTAGTTGGAAAGGTTCTGAACTAATAGAGATTTATGCTAATATACAATAAAAGCCGAGTATGCTTGTGTTACAAACACATAGCAATACTATATGGATCTAAATGTTCATATGATGAACTTGTAGATGTTTCAACCTTTGATGACACAATAGTGATATTGTGAGAATAATGGAGCTAATTGTTAGCTAAGGAATATTAGATACCATATTACAGTGGTTTCATCTCAAAGAGAAGAGATAGGAAACATGCAATATATCGACTATAAGTAAAGTGTTGCTAACCCGCTAAATCAGCACTAGTGCAATAGAAGCATGTTGAACATGTTTAAGTCACTAAGGATGAGATCCGTTGGTGATTGGAGCTAAGTGAAAGTGGGATTATGTTGGTAAGGTATGCCAGTAGAGCAAGTCATATGATGATTGACATGGCATAATTACCTAAAAGGATTTGATTGATAATAACATATATAAAGGCAAGCTTCCAATTCATCTATTTCACTTAGTTATGAGATAATGAGGATACAAAGTGAATGTCTAGAGAATTATATTACTCAATGATGTATGTTGTCAAGTTACTATCCTTGTGGATGAGATCATAAATATGTTAGTCATACATATATATATTCTCATTATGTTCCTAACCGGTTGTTATTGTGGAAGGTTGATAGACAACAATAACACATAAGATCAGAGTGTGAGTTGGTTGATGACTAGATCTCATTAGTCATAATATGTCAATATCAAACCAAGCACACAAATACATGTTAGGGAACAGTGTATCAGACACCGACTTGAGAGTGACACATGGTTTTGGTGGTCACAATCATCTTTCATAGTGAAGGCGGTGATAGTGATTCTTAGACCTAAAATCACTACACTCGTCACATGTGGTTGGGTACGCTTTGACATCATCAAACACAATCCTGAAACATGGGTTGTTATAACAGTGATGATTGGGTGACTTTGACACATGGGGATAGACTGTGAGTGATAGATATGGGATTTATCCCTCCTACTAGAGTATGATATCATGGCCACATGATTAGCGAGACTGAGAAATGCATGCACATGCACATGTGAATGAATATATGATATTGATGTCACATTATATCAGACAGTCTTCTCTTGTTTCAAGAAACATGGATTGAATGTTGAGAGGATGACCAACCATGCCTCAGGTTCATCCTGGATATCAGAGACAAAGGAATTATACAATCGTTGCAACACCTTACACAAATTGTAGGTTGAAGTTGTTCTCCAACTTTCCATTCACTTGGGTAGCACTGACGTGCAACTAGACACCACTCTCTACCTGTGATGTCATAATCTAGTTATGGACACTCACTACAAATGTGATATGGGACCTATCGTGTCACACACATAGGAACTCATTTAGAAAAGGAGTTCGATCTTGAATGGCAGTTGGATTGATTACTAAAGTGTTTAGGTATTCAATTCACACAACTGATCACTCGATTGGATGACCAGGTGTGCCAAAAAACCATCTCACTATGTGAGATGGCCGTTTGGGCAGCCATACGGGCATCTCAATTATTGAGACAGTCATTTGGGGGTTAGGTTGATCGAAGTTTGAATTGGCTTAGTTCTACCCTTGAGCTGATCAGTTCAGCTCAATTCACCAGACGGCCATCTAGGTGAGTGAGACAGGCATCTAGCTTGGGTGAGATGGCCTGGTTGGGCCAAATAAAGGTTTGGGATGTTTCGCGAATAGTTTTGATTTCATATACTTGGAAATCAAGTAAAATTGATATGTATATTAATTGGAATTGAAATTGCCAAATTTGTGTGCAATTGGGAAACTGCCAAACGGCCATTTCGTAGTGTGAGATGACTATCTCGCATACCAGATGACTGTCTGGGTGTGCGAAATGGCTATTTCGACTGTTGCAAGTTGTGACAGTTCAAGTTCTTCTGATCCTTTCCACTCCCACACGATCCCGTACAGACTAGTAACCCTGACCCTAACCTCGCCTATAAAGGAGGGGTATTGGGGGCTTCCCAAGACACAACACAAATAATTGAGAATCAATTCCTATGACAACTATTGTCCTCTCTAGTTGTGGTAACCAAGAGAGCCTAGACAAGTCCTACTTAATAGGAAGGGATAGCCAATGGGAGAGAACAACTAATAGTTTTCGTTGTGGGAGAGCATGTTGGTGACTAGTACACCAACGGAATAGGCAACTCATTCCTATCCGTTTTTGGTGAATGACATGAGTTCTAGTTCGTCTGTGTGGACTACTCTAAAGGAAAGAGTTCGTTGACTGCTGCTAGGTGACAACTGCAACCTGCAGTCTGTGGCCCGACCACATGAGTGATGCAGAAGATGGCTTGTTGATTGTTCATGGTGAAGACTAGGAGCTACATAACCACCATCCAAGAGAAACTTATCAATAGTTGCAAATAAGTGAGTTTTGTCACTGGATTTGATCTAGGACCAGATATAACTTGCTAAAACCATTCTTCCTTTTTCATAGTTGTTGACATGACCTTGCTATTATGGGAATACAGATAGATAAAATTTTGTTTCACCTAATATACTCTGTGCCCATATTTCCCAACACCCCAACCTAGGTTATAGTCACATTACCCCCAAATGGCCCACAATTCCATTAATTGCTTTATATCCCTAATTACTCTCTTGCTTAGATAGTGCTTGCTTGGTTAGATTCTTTACTTGTCTTTTTAGTTACTTGCACTATTCATGGTATCTAGACCTTGCTAGAGTAGTTAGTGTCCCTTTGTGATTGATTGTGCTTGCCCAAGTTAGTAATTTTCTAGTGTAGTCCTTTTCTTGCTCTATTGCCTAAATTGCTAATGTAGTGTCTCTTTTTCCCAATTAAGCTAGTTTCCATCTCTATTTTGATAGTTATGATTTGTTTGTTAGTTAATATTTAGCATTAGATCTTTCTTGCTTACCATAGAGTATTTGATCTTTTCTTGCTTTATTTCCTTACTTTGTTAATTAGACCTAACTTGTATAGGGTAAAAGTAAGTTTGATTCTTGCCTTATTTTAATCACTTGCTCACAATCGTGTCACTCACAAAACCAATATTAAACACTTGAACCCTAGACTTCCCTTTAGGAACCTAGCTTGAACAAACTAATATCTAATTCCCCTTCTTCCCCTTGAGTTTGACCCAACCTTCCATTCTCTATACTACCCCCAATCCCATGCGCTTGTAGATTTGCATAAAAGTGTGTCCAAATCATGTTTTTATAAATATTGAAAGACCCAGGTGTATGCCTAAGGCACATCTAGACACTTCAATTCTCTAGGGATACCCATGGATGAATCAAGCTTCTTGACATTATTCCCAGGAAGAGCAACACAACCTATCTAGTTTGTTTATTTTTAACTTTTCCTGTCGCCTTTACACCATTTCTATCGTTATTCTTTGAGTTACTTTTTGCATATTGGTTTGCTAACTTGTTTCCTATTGTTTGGTTATGCCATGTGCAAGTGACACTTAGTTCATGTTCGGATGCTTCTCTCTCTCTATTGACTCCTTATTTGAGGATCTGGAGATAGGTAGGCATAGGTGATGACACAGTGCAACCAACACTTGGAGACTAAAATGGAAAATAGAGATATACACCATGAGGATGGACATGAGCCACCACCACCTCCGCCAATACACAAGCCTCTTGATGACTACTTCAATCCTCACTATTCAAATTTACCTGCTGCTACTAGAATTGATCAGATGCCAAGGCTGTTGGATCCTAGATGGGTGATTAGATGCTCTAGAGGGGGTGAATAGAGCTGAAAGCACTTATACAAAACTCATCAAACCTTCAAGATATATCAAAAGATAAGGTTGCTAAATAGGTAATTTGAGTGCAACTAAATAATGCATAGCAAGGATAAGAGAGATTGAACATGCACCAATTAAACAAGCTATTTAGAGTGGTTCCACACTTCAAACTAGAAGTGTGTCAGTCCACTTGCCTAGAGAGGTCAACCTCTAGGACTTCCAACAATTGCACTCTTATATTCACTTATAAGACTTACAATACATGACCAACAAAGGACTTACCTATCCAATACAAAGAGTCTTCAACCTTACCAAGGACTTACCCACTTTGCAAGAGTCTTCAACCTTCTCCAAGGACTTACCCACTCTTGCACAAGTCTTCGGCCTTGCAGGAATTACCCACTCTTCTTGGATCTTCCGCCTTTGACTTCACCTTCACTCGGAGAAGCTTCCACCAAGGTCTTACCTACTTGAGCTTGAGTCTTTTGCCTTCTCCAAGGGCTTACCCACTCTAGCTCCAAGTCTTCAGCCTTGATCTTCACCAAGGGACTCCTTCCCTTGTTCTTCTTCACCTCTCTTGGACAAGAGAGAGAACCTTCATCTTCAATATAGCAAATGAGAGATGGGGATATGGTGGAAGTGAGAGCCTCACAAGATATACATATAGGACTAGCTCTCTTACAGATTTCCTACTCACTATAATGGATGTTGCAAGTGATTAAGCTTAGAGAGAGAGAGGAGGTTGTAGGAAGAACTCAACTATAGAATAGGAACCTCATAAAGAGTTTGCAATGAATGCTCAACCTTAGAATGAAGCCCAAGGGGTCCTATTTATAGATGGGGATGCCTCTTAGCCTTTGGGAACACTTGTGAACGAAAACTAGCCGTTTTGTGGCTTGCAACGGATCTATTTTCACTTGTTGCAACTCCACAACGGCTAGAAACACTTTTCTGCACTTTTCCGTACAGTGCAATTGGTCAAGTTCTAATGGGTGTAACTCGACCGATCAAGTAGGAGGCAAACCGATGTTCAAAGGATCGGTCGAGTTTGTCCTGAGGAAACTCGACCGACCATTTCAACTGGAAATGGCCTACTACCCAATCGGTCGAGTTCTGTGGGTGCACAACTCGACTGATGCAATCTTCAGAAAATCGACCAAGGTGAATCGGTCGAGTTTCAGGCTGGGAAACTCGACCGACCAAGTGCCTGTAATTGATTTTCAAAGTTGCATCTAAAATTCTCTAAAATTTGTTCTAAGTGCTCCTGATATTTTTCTAAGCTTAATTACAAGTCATACAATCATTACAAGTGGTTTACAACATGATTCTAATGGATATACATCATTTTACAAAAACGTGCACTTGTATGACTTTGACTTGTCTTTTCTCCAATTTGATATGCGCAAGTTAGGGCAATTGGAGTGTGTCTATACCTAATCTGAAATCACTCAAGTAGAGACATTAGACACCAATATGTGGAATGGTTAGTCATCATCAAAACACGGGTTTAGTCAATTTAGATGTGAGTCAACATTGACCTAATGGACCTTGAGTCAACAATCTCCCCCTTTTTGAAGATGACAAACCATTCCATAAATGTATTGAAAGCTTTAAAGTAAAATCATATCTTTGGAGAAACCTAGGGGTTTCAATAGAATGGAGTTCATATGCTCCCCCTCAATTGATGTGCATGGAGTTTTCATACTCCCCCTCAATTGATGCTATTTCTCCTGCATGGTTAGCTTTCATAACATTTATAGAATACTATGTCTTCTACTCACATATGTTCTACACATATATGTATTCTCCCCTTTACCTTCTCCCTTTTACATGAACATGCTTCTCCTCTTCATGTAAGACATGCCTTCTTCCTCTTTTTAAAAGAAGACATACCTTTCTCCCCCTTTGTCATTTCAAAAAGGTGGGGTTATGAAGAAATAAGAAACATCACTTGTTAAGAGAAAGGAGATAACACAAATATATATATAAGGAGAGTAGAAGAGCACAGATAGGGGCTTGTCCAAGCATAGAAAGAAAAGCAAGTTAAAGTGTATACTTGAACAACCCAAAATGCAAGATTAAGTGTTGCAGAAAAACAATAAAACGCAATTTAGACCCTCAAGATGATGGTATTTGACCAAAAACCATCGGAGCTCATGGCGAAGCTACGAGTCTTGCTCATAAGGTTGTTTCTGCATGAAAAACACTAGTCTTGCACCAAAAACTGAAACTTGAGCAAAATCTACATAAAATCCAAAAATACTCTAATTTCTACATATAATGTAGCTCTATGTGCCCTGCATCACAATGTTATGCAAGAAACTCAAGATAGTAGATATGCAATTCAAGGAACAATCTTGAGCATATATGAGACAAGATACAAGCATAGCATATAGATGAGCAAATATTCCAATTATAAACAGGGTTAGAACTACATGCATGTGAACTACTAGTAGATGATATCACAAGTTAGGACTACTAGTAGGATCTAGATCATAGCAAGAGATACCAAAAGATACACAAGATAACGCAAGCTATGAGTAGATGTAGAGATATATCCAAACAAAGAGATATGCAATTTTAGACGCATGAAAGGATATAACTCACAAGATATGCATCCTTACCATGAGATGATTACCCCTAAGAACCTCAAGGTTGTATCAAAACAAGATATACACAACCAAGAGATCCAAAGAGATCATCATCAAAACCTGCAAAACAACTCAAAGCAAGTAATTACAAGATATTGATATACCAATTTAGAGCAATTAGAGAGATAGAGTTGTAAGCAAGATAGGCAATTTAGAACATGGCAATATGCATATATAAAGGTACCAAATAAGAGTGCCAAAGAATAAGGCTATTGGTTGAGAAAATCTAGTTGAGAGGGAAATTCTCATGCAATAAGACAAATGTATATTCCATGCACAGTATTATCGGTCGAGTTCTGTGCATTGACAACTCGACCGATGACAGCTGTTGGCAACACCCATTGGTGCCTATCGGTCGAGTTTCAATAGGGCAAACTCGACCGACAGAGCAGCTGTCAAAAAGCACATATATTTTATAAAAACATATTTAAGGCATGCTAAATATACAAACCATATCCAAACATGTCTAAGCAAGTTAGTAATGCACTATAGAAGCATTTGAAACAGTTTTTGAGCAAGAGTGTGAAGAGAATCACAAAATGCCACTTTTGACTCAAAAACCATATGTATAGTGCACACTAACTTGACAAAAACAAGTTAGAAAAGTTATAAGCAAAAGAAACATTACCTTTGTGCTTACCATTCCTTTTTCCAATTGTTGTCACCCTCTACACATCTCACCTTTCTTCTTTCATGTGGATTGACAAGTCAATTTGCAATTCAATAGCTCAAGTCAATCCATTTGCAAGTACCTACAGGAAGAAAGATGAAATGGTCCCCAATCATGTTTTTGGGTCCGGGGGGGTTAGTTTAGCAGCCCAAATCCGATTTCTTTTGGGTGCTTTCCTAAAAGGACAACAATTAGAATAATGACCTAATTCATTGCAATAGTTGCATGTGCCCATAGTCTTGGAACTAGAGGATTCTCCATGGAATATTGGAGGTCCTTTATCTTTGTTGTTCCCTTGACTACTATCATATCCTAAACCATGTCTACCAATTTGTTTAGTAGTATAGTGTAGGATATCATTAAGATTCTTTTTACCCACTAAGAATCTTTGCAAAGAAGATCTCAAACTGTCATTATCATGCTTAAGAGAAGCAATAGTCGAAGACAATTGATTAATATTATCTCTAGCATGCAAAATATCATTTTCTAAGCAAAGAGATTTAGTTGAATAAGAATCTCTATCAATATGAAGAGCAACAACATCATTCTCTCTATTTGTAGAACTAGAACAAGATTCATGCCCATTGATTTTAGCAAGCAAGGAGGCATTTTCTATTTCTAATTCATGCAAAACAAAATCTTTGTCCTTGTTTTCAGATTTAAGAACATCAATGTCATGCATGAGAGAATCAACAATTAAAGTATGCTCTTCATTAGAACTAGGCATGAGAGGTTGAGCTTCTAGAAATTTAATCTTATCAAGTAAACTAGCATTTTCAAGTTTAAGAGAGTCTACTTGGCTAAGACAATCATTTTTATCAATAAGCAAGCAAGAATTAGCATATTCAAGATCATCTAGTTCTATACACAAATTATCAACAATTTTAGCAAGCTTTTTCTTTTTCTTTTTAGAAGACTTATAAGAGGCACAAATATCATGAATAATAGCAATTAAAGATTCTTTATCTAACGAGTCTAGATTTACCTCACTTGAGTCTTCACTTGTTGACGCTATAAGGGCAAAATGGCATTCTCCTTCATCACTAGAGCTTGAGCTTGATCCTTCACATGAATCTTCACTTGAGCTTGAGTTGGAGGAGCCACTTGAGCTTGATTTCCATTTCTTCATGTGAAGATGGGTCTTTTTGCCTTGTGGGCAATCTTCCTTGTAATGACCCTTCTTTCCACATGTGAAGCACCGGATGGAGGAGGACTTGCCTTTATAGAGTTTACCCTTGGAGTACATGGCATCTTCTTCAACTTGAGAGGATGGAGAAGATTGACCAACAATAGCCTTGATTTGAGCTTTGATTTCAGCCTTCTTCATTCTCTTGAGTTCTTTCTCCTCTTGTCTTTCTAATTCCTCCCTCTTGTCAAGTGTGGCTTCATGTCCTTGTAGATTTCCAATGATCTCTTCAATAGGAATATCCCTAAGAGACCTTGCTTCTTCAATAGAAGTCACCTTGGGTTCCCACCTCTTGGGGAGAGTTCTAAGGATCTTTGAGTTGATCTCTCCACTAGACATAGGATGTCCTAGAACAGCAAGACCATTTAAGATGGTGTTGAGCCTTGAGTACATGTTGGCTATGCTCTCCTCCTTTCCCATCTTGAAGTTCTCAAGCAACCCTTTGAGCATGTAGACTTTGCTTTCCTTCACTTGATCTGTCCCTTCATAAGTGATGCAAAGCTTTCTCCATACCTCATAGGCTGTCTCACAAGAAAAAATCTGGTTGAACTCAGTGGGGGTCATGGAGGCATAAAGGATGTGCATGGCTCTAGAATTCAAAGTTGCTTTCATCAAGGTGGCTTCATCCCATTCTTCAATATTTGTCTTTGGTAGAATGTATGGGTTGTTCACCATTTGCCACATCTCGATACTTGATCCTTGGATGTAGAATTGAAGTCTTCTTCTCCAATAGAGGAAGTTTCTCCCATAAAAGATTGGAAGGCTGGTCGAGAGTCTCCCTCCTAGGTAGTCACCCATTTTCTCCTACTTGTTGAAGTATGCTTGGAGAAGACCCGCTCTAATACCACTTGTTGGATCCTAGATGGGTGATTAGATGCTCTAGAGGGGGGGTGAATAGAGCTGAAAGCACTTAAACAAAACTCATCAAACCTTCAAGATATATCAAAAGATAAGGTTGCTAAATAGGTAATTTGAGTGCAACTAAATCATGCATAGAAAGGATAAGAGAGATTGAACATGCACCAATTAAACAAGCTATTTAGAGTGGTTCCGCACTTCAAACTAGAAGTGTGTCAGTCCACTTGCCTAGAGAGGTCAACCTCTAGGACTTCCAACAATTGCACTCTTATATTCACTTATAAGACTTACAATACATGACCAACAAAGGACTTACCTATCCAATACAAAGAGTCTTCAACCTTACCAAGGACTTACCCACTTTGCAAGAGTCTTCGGCCTTCTCCAAGGACTTACCCACTCTTGCACAAGTCTTCGGCCTTGCAGGAATTACCCACTCTTCTTGGATCTTCCGCCTTTGACTTCACCTTCACTCGGAGAAGCTTCCACCAAGGTCTTACCTACTTGAGCTTGAGTCTTTTTCCTTCTCCAAGGGCTTACCCACTCTAGCTCCAAGTCTTCAGCCTTGATCTTCACCAAGGGACTCCTTCCCTTGTTCTTCTTCACCTCTCTTGGATAAGAGAGAGAACCTTCATCTTCAATATAGCAAATGAGAGATGGGGAGATGGTGGAAGTGAGAGCCTCAAAAGTTATACATATAGGACTAGCTCTCTTACAGATTTCCTACTCACTCTAATGGATGTTTCAAGTGATTAAGCTTAGAGAGAGAGAGGAGACTGTAGGAAGCACTCAACTATAGAATAGAAACCTCATAAAGAGTTTGCAATGAATGCTCAACCTTGGAATGAAGTCCAAGGGGTCCTATTTATAGTTGGGGATGTCTCTTAGCCTTTGGGAACACTTGTGAACGAAAACTAGCCATTTTGTGGCTTGCAGCGGATCTATTTTCACTTGTTGCAACTCCACAACGGCTAGAAACACTTTTCTGCACTTTTCCGTACAGTGCAATCGGTCGAGTTCTAATGGGTGTAACTCGACCGATCAAGTAGGAGGCAAACCGATGTTCAAAGGATCGGTCGAGTTTGTCCTGAGGAAACTCGACCGACCATTTCAACTGGAAATGGCCTACTACCCAATCGGTCGAGTTCTGTGGGTGCACAACTCGACCGATGCAATCTTCAGAAAATCGACCAAGGTGAATCGGTCGAGTTTCAGGCTGGGAAACTCGACCGACCAAGTGCCTGTAATTGATTTTCAAAGTTGCATCTAAAGTTCTCTAAAATTTGTTCTAAGTGCTCCTGATATTTTTCTAAGCTTAATTACAAGTCATACAATCATTACAAGTGATTTACAACATGATTCTAATGGATATACATCATTTTACAAAAACGTGCACTTGTATGACTTTGACTTGTCTTTTCTCCAATTTGATATGCGCAAGTTAGGGCAATTGGAGTGTGTTTATACCTAATCTGAAATCACTCAAGTAGAGACATTAGACACCAATATGTGGAATGGTTAGTCATCATCGAAACACGGGTTTAGTCAATTTAGATGTGAGTCAACATTGACCTAATTGACCTTGAGTCAACAATCTCCCCCTTTTTGAAGATGACAAACCATTCCATAAATGTATTGAAAGCTTTAAAGTAAAATCATATCTTTGGAGAAACCTAGGGGTTTCAATAGAATGGAGTTCATATGCTCCCCCTCAATTGATGTGCATGGAGTTTTCATACTCCCCCTCAATTGATGTTATTTCTCCTGCATGGTTAGCTTTCATAACATTTATAGAATAATATGTCTTCTACTCACATATGTTCTACACATATATGTATTCTCCCCTTTACCTTCTCCCTTTTACATGAACATGCTTCTCCTCTTCATGTAAGACATGCCTTCTTCCTCTTTTTAAAAGAAGACATACCTTTCTCCCCCTTTGTCATTTCAAAAAGGTGGGGTTATGAAGAAATAAGAAACATCACTTGTTAAGAGAAAGGAGATAACACAAATATATATATATCAAGAGAGTAGAAGAGCACAGATAGGGGCTTGTCCAAGCATAGAAAGAAAAGCAAGTTAAAGCGTATACTTGAACAACCCATAATGCAAGATTAAGTGTTGCAGAAAAACAATAAAACGCAATTTAGACCCTCAAGATGATGGTATTTGACCAAAAACCATCGGAGCTCATGGCGAAGCTACGAGTCTTGCTCATAAGGTTGTTTCTGCATGAAAAACACTAGTCTTGCACCAAAAACTGAAACTTGAGCAAAATCTGCATAAAATCCAAAAATACTCCAATTTCTACATATAATGTAGCTCTATGTGCCCTGCATCACAATGTTATGCAAGAAACTCAAGATAGTAGATATGCAATTCAAGGAACAATCTTGAGCATATATGAGACAAGATACAAGCATAGCATATAGATGAGCAAATATTCCAATTATAAACAGGGTTAGAACTACATGCATGTGAACTACTAGTAGATGATATCACAAGTTAGGACTACTAGTAGGATCTAGATCATAGCAAGAGATACCAAAAGATACACAAGATAACGCAAGCTATGAGTAGATGTAGAGATATATCCAAACAAAGAGATATGCAATTTTAGACGCATGAAAGGATATAACTCACAAGATATGCATCCTTACCATAAGATGATTACCGCTAAGAACCTCAAGGTTGTATAAAAACAAGATATACACCTAGATAGATGTTGCAAGTTAGAGCACAACAGAAGCAATTTTTAGACACAACCAAGAGATCCAAAGAGATCATCATCAAAACCTGCAAAACAACTCAAAGCAAGTAATTGCAAGATATAGATATACCAATTTAGAGCAATTAGAGAGATAGAGTTGTAAGCAAGATAGGCAATTTAGAACATGGCAATATGCATATATAAAGGTACCAAATAAGAGTGCCAAAGAATAAGGCTATTGGTTGAGAAAATCTAGTTGAGAGGGAAATTCTCATGCAATAAGACAAATGTATATTCTGTGCACAGTGTTATCGGTCGAGTTCTGTGCATGGACAACTCGACCGATGACAGCTGTTGGCAACACCCATTGGTGCCTATCGGTCGAGTTTCAATAGGGCAAACTCGACCGATAGAGCAGCTATCAAAAAGCACATATATTTTATAAAAACATATTTAAGGCATGCTAAATATACAAACCATATCC
The DNA here is from genome assembly GCA_963693085.1 of Alisma plantago-aquatica. NCBI lineage: Eukaryota > Viridiplantae > Streptophyta > Magnoliopsida > Alismatales > Alismataceae > Alisma > Alisma plantago-aquatica. The sequence continues at coordinate 209,911,022 of OY856410.1, read as the reverse complement.
AAACATGTCTAAGCAAGTTAGTAATGCACTATAGAAGCATTAGAAACAGTTTTTGAGCAAGAGTGTGAAGAGAATCACAAAATGCCACTTTTGACTCAAAAACCATATGTATAGTGCACACTAACTTGACAAAAACAAGTTAGAAAAGTTATAAGCAAAAGAAACATTACCTTTGTGCTTACCATTCCTTTTTCCAATTGTTGTCACCCTCTACACATCTCACCTTTCTTCTTTCATGTGGATTGACAAGTCAATTTGCAATTCAATAGCTCAAGTCAATCCATTTGCAAGTACCTACAGGAAGAAAGATGAAATGGTCCCCAATCATGTTTTTGGGTCCGGGGGGTTTGGTTTAGCAACCCAAATCCGATTTCTTTTGGGTGCTTTCCTAAAAGGACAACAATTAGAATAATGACCTAATTCATTGAAATAGTTGCATGTGCCCATAGTCTTGGAACTAGAGGATTCTCCATGGAATATTGGAGGTCCTTTATCTTTGTTTTTCCCTTGACTATTATCATATCCTAAACCATGTCTACCAATTTGTTTAGTAGTATAGTGTAGGATATCATTAAGATTCTTTTTACCCACTAAGAATCTTTGCAAAGAAGATCTCAAACTGTCATTATCATGCTTAAGAGAAGCAATAGTCGAAGACAATTGATTAATATTATCTCTAGCATGCAAAATATCATTTTCTAAGCAAAGAGATTTAGTTGAATAAGAATCTCTATCAATATGAAGAGCAACAACATCATTCTCTCTATTTGTAGAACTAGAACAAGATTCATGCCCATTGATTTTATCAAGCAAGGAGGCATTTTCTATTTCTAATTCATGCAAAACAAAATCTTTGTCCTTGTTTTCAGATTTAAGAACATCAATGCCATGCATGAGAGAATCAACAATTAAAGTATGCTCTTCATTAGAACTAGGCATGAGAGGTTGAGCTTCTAGAAATTTAATCTTATCAAGTAAACTAGCATTTTCAAGTTTAAGAGAGTCTACTTGGCTAAGACAATCATTTTTATCAATAAGCAAGCAAGAATTAGCATATTCAAGATCATCTAGTTCTATACGCAAATTATCAACAATTTTAGCAAGCTTTTTCTTTTTCTTTTTAGAAGACTTATAAGAGGCACAAATATCATGAATAATATCAATTAAAGATTCTTTATCTAACGAGTCTAGATTTACCTCACTTGAGTCTTCACTTGTTGACGCTATAAGGGCAAAATGGCATTATCCTTCATCACTAGAGCTTGAGCTTGATCCTTCACATGAATCTTCACTTGAGCTTGAGTTGGAGGAGCCACTTGAGCTTGATTTCCATTTCTTCATGTGAAGATGGGTCTTTTTGCCTTGTGGGCAATCTTCCTTGTAATGACCCTTCTTTCCACATGTAAAGCACCGGATGGAGGAGGACTTGCCTTTATAGAGTTTACCCTTGGAGTACATGGCATATTCTTCAACTTGAGAGGATGGAGAAGCTTGACCAACAATAGCCTTGATTTGAGCTTTGATTTCAGCCTTCTTCATTCTCTTGAGTTCTTTCTCCTCTTGTTTTTCTAATTCCTCCCTCTTGTCAAGTGTGGCTTCATGTGCTTGTATATTTCCAATGAGCTCTTCAAAAGGAATAGCCCTAAGAGACCTTGCTTCTTCAATAGAAGTCACCTTGGGTTCCCACCTCTTGGGGAGAGTTCTAAGGATCTTTGAGTTGATCTCTCCACTAGACATAGGATGTCCTAGAACAGAAAGACCATTCAAGATGGTGTTGAGCCTTGAGTACATGTTGGCTATGCTCTCCTCCTTTCCCATCTTGAAGTTCTCAAGCAACCCTTTGAGCATGTAGACTTTGCTTTCCTTCACTTGATTTGTCCCTTCATAAGTGATGCAAAGCTTTCTCCATACCTCAGAGGCCGTCTCATAAGAAGAAATACGGTTGAACTCGGTAGGGGTCATGGAGGCATAAAGGATGTGCATGGCTCTAGCATTCAAAGTTGCTTTCATTAAGGTGGCTTCATCCCATTCTTCAATATTTGTCTTTGGTAGAATGTATGGGCTGTTCACCATTTGCCACATCTCGAGACTTGATCCTTGGATGTAGAATTGAATTCTTCTTCTCCAATAGAGGAAGTTTCTCCCATCAAAGATTGGAAGGCTGGTCGAGAGTCTCTCTCCTAGGTAGTCACCCATCTTCTCCTACTTGTTGAAGTATGCTTGGAGAAGACCCGCTCTGATACCACTTGTTGGATCCTAGATGGGTGATTAGATGCTCTAGAGGGGGGGGGGGTGAATAGAGCTGAAAGCACTTAAACAAAACTCATCAAACCTTCAAGATATATCAAAAGATAAGGTTGCTAAATAGGTAATTTGAGTGCAACTAAATCATGCATAGAAAGGATAAGAGAGATTGAACATGCACCAATTAAGCAAGCTATTTAGAGTGGTTCCGCACTTCAAACTAGAAGTGTGTCAGTCCACTTGCCTAGAGAGGTCAACCTCTAGGACTTCCAACAATTGCACTCTTATATTCACTTATAAGACTTACAATACATGACCAACAAAGGACTTACCTATCCAATACAAAGAGTCTTCAACCTTACCAAGGACTTACCCACTTTGCAAGAGTCTTTGGCCTTCTCCAAGGACTTACCCACTCTTGCACAAGTCTTCGGCCTTGCAGGAATTACCCACTCTTCTTGGATCTTCCGCCTTTGACTTCACCTTCACTCGGAAAAGCTTCCACCAAGGTCTTACCTACTTGAGCTTGAGTCTTTTGCCTTCTCCAAGGGCTTACCCACTCTAGCTCCAAGTCTTCAGCCTTGATCTTCACCAAGGGACTCCTTCCCTTGTTCTTCTTCACCTCTCTTGGATAAGAGAGAACCTTCATCTTCAATATAGCAAATGAGAGATGGGGAGATGGTGGAAGTGAGAGCCTCAAAAGATATACATATAGGACTAGCTCTCTTACAGATTTCCTACTCACTCTAATGGATGTTGCAAGTGATTAAGCTTAGAGAGAGAGAAGAGACTGTAGGAAGCACTCAACTATAGAATAGAAACCTCATAAAGAGTTTGCAATGAATGCTCAACCTTGGAATGAAGCCCAAGGGGTCCTATTTATAGTTGGGGATGCATCTTAGCCTTTGGGAACACTTGTGAATGAAAACTAGCCATTTTGTGGCTTGCAACGGATCTATTTTCACTTGTTGCAACTCCACAACGGCTAGAAACACTTTTCTGCACTTTTCCGTACAGTGCAATCGGTCGAGTTCTAATGGGTGTAACTCGACCGATCAAGTAGGAGGCAAACCGATGTTCAAAGGATCGGTCGAGTTTGTCCTGAGGAAACTTGACCGACCATTTCAACTGGAAATGGCCTACTACCCAATCGGTCGAGTTCTGTGGGTGCACAACTCGACCGATGCAATCTTCAGAAAATCGACCAAGGTGAATCGGTCGAGTTTCAGGCTGGGAAACTCGACTGACCAAGTGCCTGTAATTGATTTTCAAAGTTGCATCTAAAGTGCTCTAAAATTTGTTCTAAGTGCTCCTGATATTTTTCTAAGCTTAATTACAAGTCATACAATCATTACAAGTGATTTACAACATGATTCTAATGGATATACATCATTTTACAAAAATGTGCACTTGTATGACTTTGACTTGTCTTTTCTCCATTTTGATATGCCCAAGTTAGGGCAATTGGAGTGTGTCTATACCTAATCTGAAATCACTCAAGTAGAGACATTAGACACCAATATGTGGAATGGTTAGTCATCATAAAAACACGGGTTTAGTCAATTTAGATGTGAGTCAACATTGACCTAATTAACCTTGAGTCAACAATCTCCCCCTTTTTGAAGATGACAAACCATTCCATAAATGTATTGAAAGCTTTAAAGTAAAATCATATCTTTGGAGAAACCTAGGGGTTTCAATAGAATGGAGTTCATATGCTCCCCCTCAATTGATGTGCATGGAGTTTTCATACTCCCCCTCAATTGATGCTATTTCTCCTGCATGGTTAGCTTTCATAACATTTATAGAATACTATGTCTTCTACTCACATATGTTCTACACATATATGTATTCTCCCCTTTACCTTCTCCCTTTTACATGAACATGCTTCTCCTCTTCATGTAAGACATGCCTTCTTCCTCTTTTTAAAAGAAGACATACCTTTCTCCCCCTTTGTCATTTCAAAAAGGTGGGGTTATGAAGAAATAAGAAACATCACTTGTTAAGAGAAAGGAGATAACACAAATATATATATATAAGGAGAGTAGAAGAGCACAGATAGGGGCTTGTCCAAGCATAGAAAGAAAAGCAAGTTAAAGCGTATACTTGAACAACCCATAATGCAAGATTAAGTGCTGCAGAAAAACAATAAAATGCAATTTAGACCCTCAAGATGATGGTATTTGACCAAAAACCATCGGAGCTCATGGCGAAGCTACGAGTCTTGCTCATAAGGTTGTTTCTGCATGAAAAACACTAGTCTTGCACCAAAAACTGAAACTTAAGCAAAATCTGCATAAAATCCAAAAATACTCCAATTTCTACATATAATGTAGCTCTATGTGCCCTGCATCACAATGTTATGCAAGAAACTCAAGATAGTAGATATGCAATTCAAGGAACAATCTTGAGCATATATGAGACAAGATACAAGCATAGCATATAGATGAGCAAATATTCCAATTATAAACAGGGTTAGAACTACATGCATGTGAACTACTAGTAGATGATATCACAAGTTAGGACTACTAGTAGGATCTAGATCATAGAAAGAGATACCAAAAGATACACAAGATAACGCAAGCTATGAGTAGATGTAGAGATATATCCAAACAAAGAGATATGCAATTTTAGACGCATGAAAGGATATAACTCACAAGATATGCATCCTTACCATAAGATGATTACCCCTAAGAACCTCAAGGTTGTATCAAAAAAAGATATACACCTAGATAGATGTAGCAAGTTAGAGCACAACGGAAGCAATTTTTAGACACAACCAAGAGATCCAAAGAGATCATCATCAAAACCTGCAAAACAACTCAAAGCAAGTAATTGCAAGATATAGATATACCAATTTAGAGCAATTAGAGAGATATAGTTGTAAGCAAGATAGGCAATTTAGAACATGGCAATATGCATATATAAAGGTACCAAATAAGAGTGCCAAAGAATAAGGCTATTGGTTGAGAAAATCTAGTTGAGAGGGAAATTCTCATGCAATAAGCCAAATGTATATTCTGTGCACAGTGTTATCGGTCGAGTTCTGTGCATGGACAACTCGACCGATGACAGTTGTTGGCAACACCCATTGGTGCCTATCGGTCGAGTTTCAATAGGGCAAACTCGACCGACAGAGCAGCTGTCAAAAAGCACATATATTTTATAAAAACATATTTAAGGCATGCTAAATATACAAACCATATCCAAACATGTCTAAGCAAGTTAGTAATGCACTATAGAAGCATTAGAAACAAATTTTGAGCAAGAGTGTGAAGAGAATCACAAAATGCCACTTTTGACTCAAAAACCATATGTATAGTGCACACTAACTTGACAAAAACAAGTTAGAAAAGTTATAAGCAAAAGAAACATTACCTTTGTGCTTACCATTCCTTTTTCCAATTGTTGTCACCCTCTACACATCTCACCTTTCTTCTTTCATGTGGATTGACAAGTCAATTTGCAATTCAATAGCTCAAGTCAATCCATTTGCAAGTACCTACAGGAAGAAAGATGAAATGGTCCCCAATCATGTTTTTGGGTCCGGGGGGGTTAGTTTAGCAACCCAAATCTGATTTCTTTTGGGTGCTTTCCTAAAAGGACAACAATTAGAATAATGACCTAATTCATTGCAATAGTTGCATGTGCCCATAGTCTTGGAACTAGAGGATTCTCCATGGAATATTGGAGGTCCTTTATCTTTGTTGTTCCCTTGACTACTATCATATCCTAAACCATGTCTACCAATTTGTTTAGTAGTATAGTGTAGGATATCATTAAGATTCTTTTTACCCACTAAGAATCTTTGCAAAGAAGATCTCAAACTGTCATTATCATGCTTAAGAGAAGCAATAATCGAAGACAATTGATTAATATTATCTCTAGCATACAAAATATCATTTTCTAAGCAAAGAGATTTAGTTGAATAAGAATCTCTATCAATATGAAGAGCAACAACATCATTCTCTCTATTTGTAGAACTAGAACAAGATTCATGCCCATTGATTTTAGAAAGCAAGGAGGCATTTTCTATTTCTAATTCATGCAAAACAAAATCTTTGTCCTTGTTTTCAGATTTAAGAACATCAATGTCTTGCATGAAAGAATCAACAATTAAAGTATGCTCTTCATTAGAACTAGGCATGAGAGGTTGAGCTTCTAGAAATTTAATCTTATCAAGTAAACTAGCATTTTCAAGTTTAAGAGAGTCTACTTGGCTAAGACAATCATTTTTATCAATAAGCAAGCAAGAATTAGCATATTCAAGATCATCTAGTTCTATACGCAAATTATCAACAATTTTAGCAAGCTTTTTCTTTTACTTTTTAGAAGACTTATAAGAGGCACAAATATCATGAATAATAGCAATTAAAGATTCTTTATCTAACGAGTCTAGATTTACCTCACTTGAGTCTTCACTTGTTGACGCTATAAGGGAAAAATGGCATTCTCCTTCATCACTAGAGCTTGAGCTTGATCCTTCACATGAATCTTCACTTGAGCTTGAGTTGGAGGAGCCACTTGAGCTTGATTTCCATTTCTTCATGTGAAGATGGGTCTTTTTGCCTTGTGGGTAATCTTCCTTGTAATGACCCTTCTTTCCACATGTGAAGCACCGGATGGGGGAGGACTTGCCTTTATAGAGTTTACCCTTGGAGTACATGGCATCTTCTTCAACTTGAGAGGATGGAGAAGCTTGACCAACAATAGCCTTGATTTGAGCTTTGATTTCAGCCTTCTTCATTCTCTTGAGTTCTTTCTCCTCTTGTCTTTCTAATTCCTCCCTCTTGTCAAGTGTGGTTTCATGTCCTTGTAGATTTCCAATGAGCTCTTCAATAGGAATATCCCTAAGAGACCTTGCTTCTTCAATAGAAGTCACCTTGGGTTCCCACCTCTTGGGGAGAGTTCTAAGGATCTTTGAGTTGATCTCTCCACTAGACATAGGATGTCCTAGAACAGCAAGACCATTCAAGATGGTGTTGAGCCTTGAGTACATGTTGGCTATGCTCTCCTCCTTTCCCATCTTGAAGTTCTCAAGCAACCCTTTGAGCATGTAGACTTTGCTTTCCTTCACTTGATCTGTCCCTTCATAAGTGATGCAAAGCTTTCTCCATACCTCATAGGTCGTCTCACAAGAAGAAATCCGTTTGAACTCGGTGGGGGTCATGGAGGCATAAAGGATGTGCATGGCTCTAGCATTCAAAGTTGCTTTCATCAAGGTGGCTTCATCCCATTCTTCAATATTTGTCTTTGGTAGAATGTATGGGCTGTTCACCATTTGCCACATCTCGAGACTTGATCCTTGGATGTAGAATTGAAGTCTTCTTCTCCAATAGAGGAAGTTTCTCCCATCAAAGATTGGAAGGCTGGTCGAGAGTCTCTCTCCTAGGTAGTCACCCATCTTCTCCTACTTGTTGAAGTATGCTTGGAGAAGACCCGCTCTGATACCACTTGTTGGATCCTAGATGGGTGATTAGATGCTCTAGAGGGGGGGTGAATAGAGCTGAAAGCACTTAAACAAAACTCATCAAACATTCAAGATATATCAAAAGATAAGGTTGCTAAATAGGTAATTTGAGTGCAACTAAATCATGCATAGCAAGGATAAGAGAGATTGAACATGCACCAATTAAACAAGCTATTTAGAGTGGTTCCACACTTCAAACTAGAAGTGTGTCAGTCCACTTGCCTAGAGAGGTCAACCTCTAGGACTTCCAACAATTGCACTCTTATATTCACTTATAAGACTTACAATACATGACCAACAAAGGACTTACCTATCCAATACAAAGAGTCTTCAACCTTACCAAGGACTTACCCACTTTGCAAGAGTCTTCGGCCTTCTCCAAGGACTTACCCACTCTTGCACAAGTCTTCGGCCTTGCAGGAATTACCCACTCTTCTTGGATCTTCCGCCTTTGACTTCACCTTCACTCGGAGAAGCTTCCACCAAGGTCTTACCTACTTGAGCTTGAGTCTTTTGCCTTCTCCAAGGGCTTACCCACTATAGCTCCAAGTCTTCAGCCTTGATCTTCACCAAGGGACTCCTTCCCTTGTTTTTCTTCACCTCTCTTGGACAAGAGAGAGAACCTTCATCTTCAATATAGCAAATGAGAGATGGGGAGATGGTGGAAGTGAGAGCCTCACAAGATATACATATAGGACTAGCTCTCTTACAGATTTCTTACTCACTCTAATGGATGTTGCAAGTGATTAAGCTTAGAGACAGAGAGGAGGCTATAGGAAGCACTCAACTATAGAATAAGAACCTCATAAAGAGTTTGCAATGAATGCTCAACCTTGGAATGAAGCCCAAGGGGTCCTATTTATAGTTGGGGATGCTTCTTAGCCTTTGGGAACACTTGTGAATGAAAACTAGCAGTTTTGTGGCTTGCAACGGATCTATTTTCACTTGTTGCAACTCCACAATGGCTAGAAACACTTTTCTGCACTTTTCCATACAGTGCAATCGGTCGAGTTCTAATGGGTGTAACTCGATCGATCAAGTAGGAGGCAAACCGATGTTCAAAGGATCAGTCGAGTTTGTCCTGAGGAAACTTGACCGACCATTTCAACTGGAAATGGCCTACTACCCAATCGGTCGAGTTCTGTGGGTGCACAACTCGACCAATGCAATCTTCAGAAAATCGACCAAGGTGAATCGGTCGAGTTTCAGGCTGGGAAACTCGACCGACCAAGTGCCTGTAATTGATTTTCAAAGTTGCATCTAAAGTGCTCTAAAATTCATTCTAAGTGCTCCTGATATTTTTTTAATCTTAATTACAAGTCATACAATCATTACAAGTGATTTACAACATGATTCTAATGGATATACATCATTTTACAAAAAGGTGCACTTCTATGACTTTGACTTGTCTTTTCTCCAATTTGATATGCGCAAGTTAGGGCAATTGGAGTGTGTCTATACCTAATCTGAAATCACTCAAGTAGAGACATTAGACACCAATATGTGGAATGGTTAGTCATCATCAAAACACGGGTTTAGTCAATTTAGATGTGAGTCAACATTGACCTAATTGACCTTGAGTCAACAATCTCCCCCTTTTTGAAGATGACAAACCATTCCATAAATGTATTGAAAGCTTTAAAGTAAAATCATACCTTTGGAAAAACCTAGAGGTTTCAATAGAATGGAGTTCATATGCTCCCCCTCAATTGATGTGCATGGAGTTTTCATACTCCCCCTCAATTGATGTTATTTCTCCTGCATGGTTAGTTTTCATAACATTTATAGAATACTATGTCTTCTACTCATATATGTTCTACAAATATATGTATTCTCCCCTTTACCTTCTCCCTTTTACATGAACATGCTTCTCCTCTTCATGTAAGACATGCCTTCTTCCTCTTTTTAAAAGAAGACATACCTTTCTCCCCCTTTGTCATTTCAAAAAGGTGGGGTTATGAAGAAATAAGAAACATCACTTGTTAAGAGAAAGGAGATAACACAAATATATATATATATATAAGGAGAGTAGAAGAGCACAGATAGGGGCTTGTCCAAGCATAGAAAGAAAAGCAAGTTAAAGTGTATACTTGAACAACCCAAAATGCAATATTAAGTGCTGCAGAAAAACAATAAAACACAATTTAGACCCTCAAGATGATGGTATTTGACCAAAAACCATCGGAGCTCATGGCGAAGCTACGAGTCTTGCTCATAAGGTTGTTTCTGCATGAAAAACACTAGTCTTGCACCAAAAACTGAAACTTGAGCAAAATCTGAATAAAATCCAAAAATACTCCAATTTCTACATATAATGTAGCTCTATGTGCCCTGCATCACAATGTTATGCAAGAAACTCAAGATAGTAGATATGCAATTCAAGGAACAATCTTGAGCATATATGAGACAAGATACAAGAATAGCATATAGATGAGCAAATATTCCAATTATAAACAGGGTTAGAACTACATGCATGTGAACTACTAGTAGATGATATCACAAGTTAGGACTACTAGTAGGATCTAGATCATAGCAAATGATACACAAGATAACGCAAGCTATGAGTAGATGTAGAGATATATCCAAACAAAGAGATATGCAATTTTAGACGCATGAAAGGATATAACTCACAAGATATGCATCCTTACCATAAGATGATTACCCCTAAGAACCTCAAGGTTGTATCAAAACAAGATATACACCTAGATAGATGTAGCAAGTTAGAGCACAACGGAAGCAATTTTTAGACACAACCAAGAGATCCAAAGATATCATCATCAAAACCTGCAAAACAACTCAAAGCAAGTAATTGTAAGATATATATATACCAATTTAGAGCAATTAGAGAGATATAGTTGTAAGCAAGATAGGCAATTTAGAACATGGCAATATGCATATATAAAGGTACCAAATAAGAGTGCCAAAGAATAAGGCTATTGGTTGAGAAAATCTAGTTGAGAGGGAAATTCTCATGCAATAAGCCAAATGTATATTCTGTGCACAGTGTTATCGGTCGAGTTCTGTGCATGGACAACTCGACCGATGACAGTTGTTGGCAACACCCATTGGTGCCTATCGGTCGAGTTTCAATAGGGCAAACTCGACCGATAGAGCAGCTGTAAAAAAGAACATATATTTTATAAAAGCATATTTAAGGCATGCTAAATATACAAACCATATCCAAACATGTCTAAGCAAGTTAGTAATGCACTATAGAAGCATTAGAAATAGTTTTTGAGCAAGAGTGTGAAGAGAATCACAAAATGCCACTTTTGACTCAAAAACCATATGTATAGTGCACACTAACGTGACAAAAACAAGTTAGAAAAGTTATAAGCAAAAGAAACATTACCTTTGTGCTTACCATTACTTTTTCCAATTGTTATCACCCTGTACACATCCTACCTTTCTTCTTTCATGTGGATTGACAAGTTAATTTGCAATTCAATAGCTCAAGTCAATCCATTTGCAAGTACCTACAGGAAGAAAGATGAAATAGTCCCCAATCATGTTTTTGGGTCTGGGGGGGTTAGTTTAGCAACCCAAATCCGATTTCTTTTGGGTGCTTTCCTAAAAGGAAAACAATTAGAATAATGACCTAATTCATTGCAATAGTTGCATGTGCCCATAGTCTTGGAACTAGAGGATTCTCCATGGAATATTGGAGGTCCTTTATCTTTGTTGTTCCCTTGACTACTATCATATCCTAAACCATGTCTACCAATTTGTTTAGTAGTATAGTGTAGGATATCATTAAGATTCTTTTTACCCACTAAGAATCTTTGCAAAGAAGATCTCAAACTGTCATTATCATGCTTAAGAGAAGCAATAGTCGAAGACAATTGATTAATATTATCTCTAGCATGCAAAATATCATTTTCTAAGCAAAGAGATTTAGTTGAATAAGAATATCTATCAATATGAAGAGCAACAACATCATTCTCTCTATTTGTAGAACTAGAACAAGATTCATGCCCATTGATTTTAGCAAGCAAGGAGGCATTTTCTATTTCTAATTCATGCAAAACAAAATCTTTGTCCTTGTTTTCAGATTTAAGAACATCAATGTCATGCATGAGAGAATCAACAATTAAAGTATGCTCTTCATTAACAAAATCTTTGTCCTTGTTTTCAGATTTAAGAACATCAATGTCATGCATGAGAGAATCAACAATTAAAGTATGCTCTTCATTAGAACTAGGCATGAGAGGTTGAGCTTCTAGAAATTTAATCTTATCAAGTAAACTAGCATTTTCAAGTTTAAGAGAGTCTACTTGGCTAAGACAATCATTTTTATCAATAAGCAAGCAATAATTAGCATATTCAAGATCATATAGTTCTATACGCAAATTATCAACAATTTTAGCAAGCTTTTTCTTTTTCTTTTTCTTTTTAGAAGACTTATAAGAGGCACAAATATCATGAATAATAGCAATTAAAGATTCTTTATCTAACGAGTCTAGATTTACCTCACTTGAGTCTTCACTTGTTGACGCTATAAGGGCAAAATGGCATTCTCCTTCATCACTAGAGCTTGAGCTTGATCCTTCACATGAATCTTCACTTGAGCTTGAGTTGGAGGAGCCACTTGATCTTGATTTCCATTTCTTCATGTGAAGATGGGTCTTTTTGCCTTGTGGGCAATCTTCCTTGTAATGACCCTTCTTTCCACATGTGAAGCACCGGATGGAGGAGGACTTGCCTTTATAGAGTTTACCCTTGGAGTACATGGCATCTTCTTCAACTTGAGAGGATGGAGAAGCTTGACCAACAATAGCCTTGATTTGAGCTTTGATTTCAGCCTTCTTCATTCTCTTGAGTTCTTTCTCCTCTTGTCTTTCTAATTCCTCCCTCTTGTCAAGTGTGACTTCATGTGCTTGTAGATTTCCAATGAGCTCTTCAATAGGAATATCCCTAAGAGACCTTGCTTCTTCAATAGAAGTCACCTTGGGTTCCCACCTCTTGGGGAGAGTTCTAAGGATCTTTGAGTTGATCTCTCCACTAGACATAGGATGTCCTAGAACAGCAAGACCATTCAAGATGGTGTTGAGCCTTGAGTACATGTTGGCTATGCTCTCCTCCTTTCCCATCTTGAAGTTCTCAAGCAACCCTTTGAGCATGTAGACTTTGCTTTCCTTCACTTGATCTGTCCCTTCATAAGTGATGCAAAGCTTTCTCCATACCTCATAGGCCGTCTCACAAGAAGAAATCCGGTTGAACTCGGTGGGGGTCATGGAGGCATAAAGGATGTGCATGGCTCTAGCATTCAAAGTTGCTTTCATCAAGGTGGCTTCATCCCATTCTTCAATATTTGTCTTTGGTAGAATGTATGGGCTGTTCACCATTTGCCACATCTCGAGACTTGATCCTTGGATGTAGAATTGAAGTCTTCTTCTCCAATAGAGGAAGTTGCTCCCATCAAAGATTGGAAGGTTGGTCGAGAGTCTCCCTCCTAGGTAGTCACCCATCTTCTCCTACTTGTTGAAGTATGCTTGGAGAAGACCCGCTCTGATACCACTTGTTGGATCCTAGATGGGTGATTAGATGCTCTAGAAGGGGGGGGGTGAATAGAGCTGAAAGCACTTAAACAAAACTCATCAAACCTTCAAGATATATCAAAAGATAAGGTTGCTAAATAGGTAATTTGAGTGCAACTAAATCATGCATATCAAGGATAAGAGAGATTGAACATGCACCAATTAAACAAGCTATTTAGAGTGGTTCCACACTTCAAACTAGAAGTGTGTCAGTCCACTTGCCTAGAGAGGTCAACCTCTAGGACTTCCAACAATTGCACTCTTATATTCACTTATAAGACTTACAATACATGACCAACAAAGGACTTACCTATCCAATACAAAGAGTCTTCAACCTTACCAAGGACTTACCCACTTTGCAAGAGTCTTCGGCCTTCTCCAAGGACTTACCCACTCTTTCACAAGTCTTCGGCCTTGCAGGAATTACCCACTCTTCTTGGATCTTCCGCCTTTGACTTCACCTTCACTCGGAGAAGCTTCCACCAAGGTCTTACCTACTTGAGCTTGAGTCTTTTGCCTTCTCCAAGGGCTTACCCACTCTAGCTCCAAGTCTTCAGCCTTGATCTTCACCAAGGGACTCATTCCCTTGTTTTTCTTCACCTCTCTTGGACAAGAGAGAGAACCTTCATCTTCAATATAGCAAATGAGAGATGGGGAGATGGTGGAAGTGAGAGCCTCACAAGATATACAATAGGACTAGCTCTCTTACAGATTTCCTACTCACTCTAATGGATGTTGCAAGTGATTAAGATTAGAGAGAGAGAGGAGGCTGTAGGAAGCACTCAACTATAGAATAGGAACCTCATAAAGAGTTTGCAATGAATGCTCAACCTTGGAATGAAGCCCAAGGGGTCCTATTTATAGCTGGGGATGCCTCTTAGCCTTTGGGAACACTTATGAACGAAAACTAGCCATTTTGTGGCTTGCAACAGATCTATTTTCACTTGTTGCAACTCCACAACGGCTAGAAACACTTTTCTGCACTTTTCCGTACAGTGCAATTGGTCGAGTTCTAATGGGTGTAACTCGACCGATCAAGTAGGAGGCAAACCGATGTTCAAAGGATCGGTCGAGTTTGTCCTGAGGAAACTCGACCGACCATTTCAATTGGAAATGGCCTACTACCCAATCGGTCGAGTTCTGTGGGTGCACAACTCGACTGATGCAATCTTCAGAAAATCGACCAAGGTGAATCGGTCGAGTTTCAGGCTGGGAAACTCGACCGACCAAGTGCCTGTAATTGATTTTCAAAGTTGCATCTAAAGTGCTCTAAAATTCGTTCTAAGTGCTCCTGATATTTTTCTAAGCTTAATTACAAGTCATACAATCATTACAAGTGATTTACAACATGATTCTAATGGATATACATCATTTTACAAAAACGTGCACTTGTATGACTTTGACTTGTCTTTTCTCCAATTTGATATGCGCAAGTTAGGGCAATTGGAGTGTGTCTATACCTAATCTGAAATCACTCAAGTAGAGACATTAGACACCAATATGTGGAATGGTTAGTCATCATCAAAACACGGGTTTAGTCAATTTAGACGTGAGTCAACATTGACCTAATTGACCTTGAGTCAACAAAGGCAACAATTCTCAATTCCACCATCTCTTATTAATCTTCTTCCTACCTTCTATGGGGTTGATAATGAAATCCATACAATCATATAGATGCCTTCCTGGAAACTTGCTCTACCTACAGGATTAATGACCCCATCTGGCTCACCTTATTCCCATTCTCTCTCAAGGACAAAGCAAAGTATATGTATTCATCTAAGATATAGATTGTCACTTGGTATGCCATGAAGAATTTTGATATTTGATATAGACAAAATCATAGCCCTTTCTCTAATAGGAAAATCCAAAAATCTAGGTTTTCCGCCCTTACGTGTGCCTCACCTAACGATTCCTTAAACACTTTGCCTCCCACCCACAAATTTGAAAGTCTTTCTTTATTTTTATTGATGATGGCACCATTCGCCTACCTTGCACTCAAATAGGAACGAAGTAGCTCAAAAAGTTCTATCCTGTCACTAAGCTTGCACAGTTGAGGAAGTACAACACTTCTTTTAGTTATATGGATAATGATCAGCTCCATGAGACATGGGAGATGTTTCAGAAGTTGCTAAGAGACTGTCCCCATCATGAGGCGCATATATGGAAATTGGTTCAATCCTTCTACATCGTGCTTTCTGAGATGGCTCAAATAGTAGTGGACTGATTATGTGTCGGTGCATTCATGGGAAAACATCCTAAAGAATCATGGCCATTGTTTGAACACTTGGCTGAAAACTCAAGGCACCATGCTTCTAGTGTATACAACCATTGTAATAGAAACATATGATTTGTACGTTCTCACCCGAAGGATGATACAAACCCTCAAATGATAAAAATCCTAGCCAACTTGATGAATCTGATGAAAATACATGTGGGAAGCTCTTCTATCTAATCTACCCATTCTGTGGAAGACTCTTAACAATGAAGTAAAATCTCATCAATCTTATGGAAAATGAAACAACTAAGGCCCCATATCCAATTTGTATGCTCTATAATGGAGAAAATATCCAAATTTCTCTTGAGATCAAGGAGACGAAGGACAAGGACAACAAGGAAAAACTAAGGACAATGGTACAACTCCAAGTTTAAGAAGTTGTTAGATGATTGGAAAGCCTAGACGAAGTCAAGAATGATGTGTCTTCCCATGGAAAAAACTTAGTTGACTTGAGCAATGGTTTAATCAATCTTCTTTATCACTTACACTTTGTGGGGAGGGGAGACTTCCATCCTAAACCATGCTCAACCCAAACAATGTTAACAAACCAATGTGTGCTCCTCAAGGATCTTGTATTCCACCACATGGTCAAGTGCCAAATTTTAAATAGTACTAAGGATCTCCTAACTCCTATTATCCTCCACCCCCCCGCAAAATCCATACAACTTCCAATACTCTCCACAACCACCACCTCAATATCCAGCATCACTAAAATATCAACCACCTTCATAACAACCACTACAATTGCAATACATCCTCCAAAATACTCATGAACCACACCAAATGACACCACCCCAAGGGCCATAACAGCCACCACAAGCTCCTTATTCTTCTCATGAGCAAGTGAAGGATGTGATGGTGTGAAGGAGTGGAAATACTCTTGAAAAGTCAAGGAACAAGGTAGTTGATGATTCTCTGAGTAAATCAAGGGATGAAACTATGATGTATGGTAGTGATATTGTGATTCATGATCAAGGTGATATCGTGATAGTGAATGATAGTACTATGATTCTTGTGATATTGCTTCATGATTCTATTGATGTTGAATAGGCAGGTCCGCAACTACCTCCATTCACCAACACACTTGAAGAACCCTACACTTCCAAAATAAAGAAACAACATACTAAAGACATCATGGATACCTTCAACAAAGTGTGGATCAATATTCCTTTGTTGGATTCTATCAAGAAAATCCCCTCTATGCTAAGTTCCTTAAGGACATGTCCAATTTTAAGATGCTCTCAACTTGAATAATGCCAAAAAAAGTGAAAATCACTAAGAAAGTGAGCTCCATTCTACAACACATAACTCCTAAGAAGAGGAAAGATCCCAGTGCCCCCATTATTACTTGTCACATAGGCACACACCACATAGACCAAGCTCTTCTTGATTAAGTTCTAGAGTAAATGTTATGCCTATTATGTGTATCCTGGGATGAATTTGGGACACTTGGAGCTGGCTAACTACACCTTGAAATTGGACGACCATTCTGTAAAGACACCTCAAGGGTGAATTGATGTTGTGTTGGTAAGACTTGATGACGAACACATCTTGTGATTGATATGGGGAAAGACACAATGAAAGTACCTATCATCTTAGTAAGACCCTTATCATACACAATTGATGGAGTGATACCTATATAACTGACACCATGTATGTCACCTTCATGCACTTGAAGATTCAATTAAACATCCTTAAAGCATTTATCAAAGTTGAGGTAATAGGTGCCACTGAGGAAGATTTCTATCTTGTTGATTGCCTAAAGGAGATTATAGAAGAATGTCTACCTATGTGGATTGAGACTATCACCAAAGGTAGAAGTCTTAATCCTATTGGTGAGCTTCCGGATGATGACACCAAAGAAAATAATGATCTCGTACTAGTATCTACAAGCGAAGATTTACCTTCCATCTCCACCACGACGTTGATGAGTTATCTTGAAGAACCTTCTATCGCTGAACTGAAGTCACTACTTGAAGGCTTAAAATATGATTTTCTTGGTCCGAATGACACCTTGCCAATGATCATTTCTTCTATTGTTTATCCAAACCAATAAGATACCCTTCTTTGTGTCCTAGAGGAAAATATTCAAGCCATTGGGTGGTCTATTGCTAATTTGAGAGGGGTTAACCCCTCCATTTGTGTGCATAGGATCTATATTGAGGAGGATGCAAGACCAAGTTGTGAAATGTAAAGAAGGCTGAATCCTAAACTAAAAGAGGTTTTTACTCAAGAAGGTGTAAAGATCCTAGATACTAGTGTCATTTATCCCATTTCTAACAGTCCATGGGTGAGTCCCATCCAAGTTGTGTCCAAGAAGGGTGGGATCTTTGTAGCACCTAATGATGATGGACAAATGATGCCACTAAGACAACAATTCAAGTGGAGAATGTGTTTGGATTATAGGAAGCTTATTGCCAAGACAAAGAAGGATCACTTCCTTCTACCTTTCATTGAGAAAGTTCTAGAGAGATTGATAAGACAAAGCTTCTATTTCTTTCTTGATGGATATTCTAGATATTTACAAGTGGTAGTGCACCCAATTAACCAAAAGAAGACTACATTCACTTATCTGACACATAACTTTTCTTATATAAGAATGTCTTATGGGATTTCCAATGCCCCCTCCACTTTCAAAAGATTCATAACATCCATTTTTGTTGACATGCTTGATTCATCTTTAGAAGTGTTCATGTATGACTTCTCAATCTTTGAGAAATTTTTGATGATTGTTTGTGTCATCTCACTAATGCGTTAGAAATATGTGTGAAAGTGTGTTTGGTTCTATCATGGGAGAAAAGTCACTTCATGGTTCCCCAGGGAATTGTTGATGGACACTAAATATCAAAGGCCAAGATTGAACTTGATAGGGATAAGGTGGGGCTCATTTGTACCTTGACTATTCCTTCTACCGTAAGACATGTCTATTCTTTCTTAGGGCATGTATATTTATAACACCATTCATCAAATGATTTTAGCAAGATATATAGACCATTATGCCACTTAATTGAGAAAGATGTTGAGTTCATTTTTTATTACAAATGCATTGAAGCCTTAATCATTTGAAAGATAAGTTAATTTTTTCTCCTATCATGTGACCCCCAACTTCTCCCTACTATTTGATATCATGACTGATGCATATGATATGGAAGTGGGGGTTGTGTTGGGCCGAATGATTGGTTGGATAACTCATGCAATCTATTATGCAAGCAATGCCCTAGATGAAACACAAAGATACTATACAACAACAAAGATGCAATTTTGCTATAGTGTTTTCTCTTGACAAGTTTTGATCTTATGTGCTAAAAAACAAAGTCATTATGTACATGGATCATGTTGCACTTAAGTACTTGATGTCAAAGAAAGATTTTGAAAATTCAATAGCCTATCATCTCTCTTACATTGAAGCACCTTATGGCAACATGAAAAAAATCAAGGAGATAATACCTCATGAGCATCCTATCTTGCTTGATTCTACCCAAAGACCATGACAGAAGCACACATACAATTTCTTGGCTACTGGGAGAGTACAAGCACATGGACCAAGGAAGAAAGAAGAAAATTGTTTACTCTAGTGAAGAACTATATCTGGGATGACCCACATCTTTTCAAGTATCACTCTGATCAACTCATAAGGAGGTGCATTCTAGATAATGATTAGCAAGACATAATCTCCATGTGCCATTCCAGTAGATGTGGAGCCCATTTTGGGGGAAAGAGGATGACCACCAAAGTTCTACAATGTGGCTTATTTTGGAAAATCTTGTTCAAGGATTCATAGGACCACTGCAAGCTTGTGTGAAGTGACAAAAGGTGGGCACAATATCAAAAAGTGACATGATGACTACATCCCCTATTCCTGTGGTTGAGGTGCTTGATGCATGGGGCATTGATTTCATGGGCCCATTTCCTCTCTCTTTTGGCTTTGCATACATCTTGGTTGCTGTACATTATTTTTCTAAATGGATGGAAGTCATTTCTATAAGGATCAATGACCATAAGTTGGTGTGTGATTTTATGAAGTCTAACATCTTTAGCCGCTTTGAAGTCCCATGAGATGTTATTAGTGATGGTGGAAGCCACTTCATTCACAGAAAGCTTTGTAAGTTTGTTTATGGGACATGATGTGAATCACCATGTAGCCACTCCCTACCATTATCAAATGAATTTAAAAGTTGAGTTAGACAATTGAGAGATAAATCTCCTTCTTGAGAAGACAGTGAGACTGAATGTATGGATTGGTCACTTCATCTTAAGAAAGCTCTATGGGCCTATAAGACTACATTCAAAGCCCAAATTGGCACTACTCCTATCAAGCTCATATATGAAAAAGCTTCCACTTGCAAGTAGGGCTACAACACAAGGCACTATGGGCCTTGATATTAAAGAATGTGGAAATAAAAACCACCAGTATAAGAAGGAAGTTACTACTCATTGAATTAAAATAAATGAGGCATGAATCCTATGAGATGTGTAAGAGCCAAAAGGAGAGAGTGAAGTCCTTGTATGGCAAGTTGATCAAGAAAAAGATATTCAAGCCCAATCAATGGGTATGGCTATATGAATCAAGAATGAAGTTCTTCTTGAGGAAGATAAGGTCAATATGGGAATGCCCCTATCAAGTCAAGTATGTTTATTCATCTGGAGCTATAGTAAAGCAAGAGATGGAAGGTGCAAAGGAGTTCATAGTGAATGGTCACAGGTTGAAGGTAGTTGTTGAAGATGGGACCAAAAAGGCCAATCAAGGTTTTGATATTATGATTTTGATTGAGTAAGCTCCCTTTGATGAAGAGATGCACTTGAATGCACATGGAAGATATATATCTATTATGGCAATGACGTTTTGAGGTTCTTGAGAGTTTGATTGACTCAAGGAACAAGAAGCATGGACAAAGGCATTAAACTTAGCACTACTAAGAGGAAACCCACCTAATATTTGGGGACTTCTTTCACACTTTTTTCTTAGTTTCACACATTTCAAAAAATACACACACACTTGTGTTTAATAATTTTGTTTAGTTTTTAGATGTGCAGGTGAATGAAGAATGATGAAATGAGGCATAACAACTAAAATGTGGAACAAATTTGATGGAATATTATTTCAGTTAAAATGTTGTTGAAGTTTGGAAGTTCAAGTTGATTTTGGCTTCTAGAATACCCATCACGACTGTGGTACATCAAATGGTTGTGGTGGATTTGTCATATTTATAGGGTACTTTAGAAAGAAATTGAGGGGTGGATGTGGCCACTACCATGGGCGTAGTGTCTTCCACGACCATGCTTCCACCCAACCACTGAATGAAAGTAAATGCTATAAAAAAGGGAAGATAAGTATCCGTCTCCTTGATCTAGGAAACCGATATGCACATTAGCTGATGTCCGAGATGGTGCTAACATGATACCGAGTTATAGTCATATCGGGTTACGACCGTGTCGAGTTTTAATCGTATTGGGATATGACTTCAATGCGATACGACCGTGTCGGGTTGAAATTGGGATGGGCAAAGGGACTGTATCGGGTTAATGTCCGTATTGGGTTGGTACTATCCCGACTCTTGAGTTCTTCATGTCGGGTTGTTCTATCTAGGTGGACCATCTTGGGTTTCAGCTCAGATAGAAACCCGACATGCTCAGAGAAGCTTCAAGGAATGTCGGGTGTTTCTTATTGTTACCAGAACGATCTCTAAGTGAACTCTTCACATCCCTCTTGGGATGGGAGTATGCTCACCTAACTATCACTTCTCAAATCCTGGGAACTCGGTGCACTAGCCCCCCCCAGATCTGGTCGTCGTCCCATCGTATGCATGTAGCTGCTATTTATAGGACAACATGTAGGTGTAGGTTGTAGATTTATTGGTCCACGTGTCTGGGCAGTCATGACTTTAGCTGGAGCTTTGAAAGGGGTTGTCATGGGTTGTCGCCTGATATGTTGTGTCAGATTGTCTTTTTAGGTAGTCAACATGACATCGACCGTGCCAGGCTATTGTAGTGTCGGGCATCAAGGCATATCCGGCTACGACATGTGACAGGCTGAAGTTGTATTGCGCAGTGGTAATGTCCATGTTTGGTTGTGACAGGCTGGAGTCATATCAGGCTATGGTACCGCCGGGTGATCATGTTGGGTTGCTGACCGTATTGGGTTGCAACCGTGATAGGTTGACACCATGACGGGTAAAAGCCATAGCGGGTTGTGACTTGTGCCATGCTTTACGAATAGTTGAGCCACACATGATGGTTTATTACAATTCGTCAGGCAGTAAGGACATGGGAATCAATATCCTTTGTTGGTGGGCTTATTGAGCCCATTTGTCCTTCTTTTCTTGTAGAAAAATATGAAAAACCTTCAAAAGATGGGAAACATAGTTTGAAACGCAGTAGACATGATTTTTCATGATAGATAGAACATAAAGGAGAGGAAGTCAAGTTTGGAGGATAATTTAATGATGGAATATGAGCTCTAACAGCCATAAAATGGGTGTTATCAACCTCCCCTAAACTTAGCAATTTGATCATCCTCAATCAACTAAATTGATTTTCAAACTTTCATTTGCAGTACTCTTAACTGCCAGGGGTGGTCTATGGGTAAAGGTTAAGTAGATTTTTGAAATGTCCTGAGGAAAATTGAGTCTGACCACGAGAAAATTGACTTTTTCTTTGCCTTAATTGAACATAAATCTCTCCTAGCTTTTGTGAGATTTTTGGTGCATGTTATTTGAAATCAGCTTTCACACCAAACTTTTGAATCGTAGAGGTAGAAAGTGGGGTTTTTAGGAAGGCTTAAGGCTTTTGAGTTTTTCTTACTTCTCATCGGGCCATCCAAGTATGGGTTCGTTAACGGGAAAGTGGTCCCTGCAGTCCAAGCCAGTTGGCTTTAGAGAAGTGATTTCACATCCTACGTACCACTACCCCAGATCTATAATGCATAAATATGGGTACCTTTGGGAAGACAAGTTTTTTTTGGGCACAACTCTCATGCTTTTATTCACTCTCATAAGGCTTTTCTCTCTTTTGGGATTTTGATGGGTGGGGAAAGGGGGAGTTTGCTGTTTGGGTACCTCTTTCCTTCTCATGCACATCTCTTCCCCGAAAGGAAATTACTTTTCAAGGTTGGTACAAAAATGTTATAGTCTTTGTCATTTAAGACTATGTTTTCAAGAGAGCATAACAGAAATGTACACAACCTTAGGCGTGGAGAGAAGAAACTGGAAGTTGTATCAAGTATTTAAGATAAAGTAATTTTTACAAGTTTAAACAGTAGATGGGGTGTGTGTATTTATTGCTTACTATCAAACATTTATATATTGTGTATGCATGGAGTATGCTAAAGGAAAGGAGGATTTTTTTTAGAATACCTCCCTCACTGATGCTATAAAGTGCCCCCCCCCCAAACTCATCACACACTCTATCCCAGAGTAGCGAGATGAATAGGAAAGAGTAGTTATAGGTCAGTGAGGGTTTAGCGGATGTGTGTGCCTTTAGCGGATAGGAGCTCCTTGACGTATTGTCCTCACTGGCTGTGGTAGTCTAGGTCATGAAGCATTTCAGGTCCTTGTTTTAGTGCTAACGCATTGTATATCCAGTGAAGCATGTATATTCTGCAGTCATTTGATAGAGGGACTTGTTGTGGACTGCAGAAGCAGAAACAAAAGCCACACCAGGTTGCCCTAGGATCTTCAGTATATGGTTTTACCATGGCAACCACCTCATGGTAGAATTTTCTTGCTAGTCTTTCAAGAGGTGTTTGTGGAGTGATAGCATACTTAGTAGGCCAGTCAGTATGGGCATCTGAACTATTGTAAAAGATTCCGATGCGAGTGTGGGTGTAGAGCATAATGAGTGTCCAGTGATTGTCGTGCATCATTGGCAGAAAGATGATGCGTGATAGCTGCTCTTGGATTTGTTGTTGAAATAGCTGGCATGCTCCTGTTTCATTAGACAGACAGATATCGTTGAACAATGTGGGATGGGCGATGTAGAGATGACCGATCTTTGCTTGTAAAATAGAAATGTATGCTAGTGCCACTGTCATAGCTAAGCACCCATATGTTTTGACTAAGTCTCTGAGATCATCAGTGGGGATCACTACAGAGTCTTTTCATAGACGACATCTGTAGCGTCAGAATTAGCAAGATGTATTAGGATGTGATTGGTCTGTTCTTGAGATAGAGAGTTGCAGGCTAAACGGTCAAAATTGCTAATGGCTGAGGGTGAAACACGTGTGCCGTCCTTGTTGTGCAGGATGTGAAGGTCCCGTAGTTGTTTGCCCCACTTACCATGGTATTGGACATGAGAGAGCGTGGTCTCTTCCCTTGGTTGGCTTCCTAGTTGCGAAGAGTGGGCATCCGATTCTACTTCCAGGAAGTCCTCGGGAAGCTCGAGATCTAAGAAGTAGAACATGTCTTTAATTACCAACAGCACGTAGATGCTCCTCAGCCAGTAGAAATTTGTGTCTTGGAGTTGCAACATGTATCTAAAGATGTTTAGAAGCTCCATGGCATGAAGCACAATGAAGGAACTGTTAGTACTTCCCAGGTCGTGTTGGACATGGAAGTCTCTTATTGCATAGAAATTCCAAACATCATTGTGGCGTTTGATGCTTTGTTTGATGACCCGATGAATGCGGAGTGGCAGGAGATTCAGGAGCTTATCTTCAGGATGAATGAAGTCCTAATCTAGGTGAGGAATCTCCCCTGCATAGTAGTTGAAGAGTGTGATGTCATGGTAGAGGAGGTCCGTGATGTAGAGGAACCAACATTGCATGTGCTTATGGGGGCTAGCACTAGTCTGTGGTTGTGTTCTTCAATATGCTTCAACATGTCGACCACCAGTTATGATTCATATTCTCCTGCTAGAAGTCGCCTGGACAGGGTGGGAGTGGTGTTGTAGATTGGCTTCCGACCTGTATTCAATACAATATTTTCAATCATTGCACCTTCCATGATGTGAAAGAGGATCTTTCCTACTACAGCCTCTGAGCGGAATATTACTTTAAGCACTCGACATTGTAGGGATAAGTAGCTATTGTTCCATATGACAGTCTTCTCATCCATCTATGATCTAAGCACCATGTTCAGAAGGTGTTGGCCATGGGTAGTCAGATAGCCTATGGCACGTCTGTCAAAGTCAGGCATTTCAAATAGTGGTATTTCATACAGCTCAGAAAATTGATTAGCTACTGAGTTCTTCCCTCGAGGGGGCTATGGTGCTAGTGAGCTGTATCGGTCACCTTCTTCTCCTTCAGAGGGGTCATCTGTCAGACTGCCAGAGAGGTCTTTCGTGGCCTCAGTTGGCTCGAGTGGGTAGAGTGGAGCTGTTGTATCACCCGTCACAGGCTCGCTCCCTATCAGGTGTATCCACTCATGCAGATCTATAAAGACGTCAGTGTGGAGGTCAAAACCCTCTGGGATCTCTGAGATCTGATGTAGGCCCCACTCTGGGTTGCTCATTTATGTGACTTTGTGATCTTCACCAATTACTCTTGTTGCGGCGTCGCTACGAGCTATGTTGTCGATGTCGTGGCTACTTCCTTTCTCATTGGGGAACCCCATCTCTATATCCCATTCCAACATGACATCGGGTAGTCAATCACATCTGCGCTCTTCTTCCAGCAACCACCCCTCAGATGCTTATGAGAATGAAGAGGAAAAGGAGGCATGCAATGTAGGTAGTGACACATTGACTGATTCTCTGGATCCAAAAGTTACCACTTCTTCACAACAAGGTAAACATGAAGTTGCCCCATCTTCTTTGGGTGCTCTGTGTTGGTATGTATGCCGAGAGATCCAATCATATGATGATTGTACTAAAATATATTGTAAATGACTTGAATAATAACAAAGGAAACCTTCCATTTATTCTATTTTATTCAATTATTAGATAATGATGTTACATAATAAATGTCTAGAGAATGGTGTTACTTGATGATGTATGTATTTAGGTTGAGGACTTGAACAATGAGATCATATAGATGTTAAGAGTATATACATTCTTGTTATGTCCCTAGTCGGTTGTTATAGTGGAAGCTAATAGACAACAATAACCCATAAGACTAGAGTGTGTGTTGGTTGATGAAAAAGTCTCATATGGTCATGATAGTGGTATCAAATCAAACACATAGATACTGGTTAGAGAACAATATATTAGATAGAACCACATTGAGAGTGATGCATGAAAACCATGGAATGGTAGTCAGAATCATCTCTCATAGTGATGATAATGATTATGGTTCTTAGACAAAAAATCACTACACTCATGACTTGTCGTTCAATGTACTTTAACATCATCCAACACTACCTTGAATAAGGGTTACAATAAAGGTGATGCGTGAATATATTGTGACACATGTGGATTTACTATGAGTAATGTAGATGGAATTTGTCCCTCCTACATGAGTTTGATGTCTTGACCACTTGATAAGAGAGACTGAGAAATGCATGGCCATGCTCATGTGAGTTGATAAGTGATATTGAGTTCAGGTATATCTCAGACAGTCTTGTCTAGTTCAAGGAACATGGATTGAACGTTGAAGAGGATAACAATTCCATGCCTCAAGTTCAATTTGGATATTAGAAACAAAGGAACTATTCGATCATTGTAACATGAATCACATATTGTAGGTTGAAGTTGTTCTCCAACTTTCCAATCACTTGGGCAATAATGATGCCTTTCTAGATACCACTCATTACTTGTGATGTCATAAAATTAGTTATGGACATTCACTGCCAATGTACCTTGGGACCTATAGGGTCACACACATAAGATACACCTAGAATAGGAGTTTACTGATGAATATTATTTAAACTTAATTACTAAAGTATTAGATATTCAATTTAAACAATATTGGAAATCAAGACTCTAAAATGACAGGTTCAACAAGTGAACTGATCAACTCAAATGTCTGAACTGACTGATTCATCTTGTGAATCAACTGTTTGGTTGATCAATGAGATTGGATCTAGGATATATGCTGACATCATGTTATGAATTAATAGAATATTAAAAGCCAATACAATTGTGAATAGAAAACATGGTGAACCGATCATTTCAAGGGTTGAAGCGATTGACTGACAAGTGAACTGAATGGTTTAGCTGTGAACTAAGCATTTCATGGTTCACAGGTTCCAAAAAATTCATGAGATCACGTATGTTCGACTCCCGATTGATATGTAAATCATGTCCCTGACCCTCCTATAAATAGAGGGTAGTTGAGGCTTTCTAGAGACACAACAATAATATCTAACAATTGTTATCTTCTAACATTTGTGGTAACGTGAGAACCCGTGCAAGTCCTACCCATCAAAGGGAGGGACAACAAGGGAGAGACAATAAGGAAGAGCAAGGCAGCACTAGCACATTGACTACAAGGGACAACTACTTGTCTGTTCATCTACAACAACAGGAGTTCCTGATGGTCCACATGGACTACTATAAAGGTAAGGAGGCCTTTGCCACCTACTAGGAGGATGCAGGAAACTGTCGTCTGTGGTGATCATCCAGAAGGCTAGTCCTGACAGTCGTCCAGGTGCAACTTGAAGAAAGAAAAATGCTGCAATAAGGATAGTTTCTTGACTTTCTCCAGGACTAAGTAAATGACTTGTAACTCTCATTCCTAGTTAATACTTGTTGACACAATCAGCTATCTATGGGAATATAGCAATATTTTTTGTTTCCGTTACCATATCTGATGCTACATTTCCCTATAGTGGTATTAGAGCCGTGTTAATTTACTATATTTAACATAATCAATATGATCAGATTTTTGATTTTATCATTTATTTATTACATGCAATGAAAATATTCAAATGATTAATGTGAATATATGATTAAATACCACATATGATCCCTATATATATGCAATTTATATGCATCACCCTAAAAGTTTGTTTTGAAAGTGTATGTTAGCATGGTTATGGCTGATAAACCTAGATCTTAGTGCTTGGTTGGATGGTTGTTATTCCTATTTTATGTCTTTGTTTGCATGTCAATCCTCTCTCCCATTTTCCATATGTAAAAGTATTAGTTCTTTCCTTCCTATGCTCCCCTCAAATGTAACTCAAGATTTCCTTATTACAATATAATATGTTAAATAGGATTAGGATAGTCTTATTTACTATTATGGCAAAGAAGGCATTCAGCTCCAAGAACTGACTATTTTAGAAGTCCAACCGATCGATTGGATGAGTCCAAGAGTCACTTGGAATGGAGACAGATGACTTATCTGAGAAAGCCAGCTGACTGACCAGGAGGCCAACCAATAAGTTCAAGTGTTGAACCGTTCAACCCAGACTGGTTCCAACATACATCCTCATGTACAACATGTTGCTACATATGATGTGAACCTCAGGTGGTAGTAATTCCTTATGGCTCCAAGTAATTATAATAGTATGGCCATAGCCATCGCTCAAGTTTTATAATTGCACGTTTCATTTGTGGATATAGTATGTATATGATACATATTAGTAAGTGGTGATTGAATACATTTATGTATTTATATAAATATAAAATCCCTTAATCAAATATTAAGTCTTAGATGCTTTCCATAAGAAACACACATGAAAATATTGATCTACGAAGAGTGGGCACACCAAGTGTGGTACGCTATCCATCTCATGAAAGTGTGATGGTAGTCATGTGGGCATGCCAAGTGGGGTGCAATACTATCATATTGACTTTTTGGTCAAACTTAACTAGGTGACCTTAATGAGATTAAGTGTCTAGAAACATGCAGATGACTATAACAAAGAGTTGTGCATACCATCAATCCAAGAATTGCATGAGATGCAATTGGCAAAAGTTGCTTACCTCAATAATTGGTTATGGATGATGGCGTTGGTCGGGTAATAATTCAATTGTTTTGGGTCTTGGCTCACTAGAAGATTGTATGCTGCAATATTCCAAATTGATATGTGAGGGCTATCAATTTGAACAAAATAGTGGGAACAATAATTAATTAAAGGCCTAATTAAATATCATCAAATTTTATTTTAATCAAATTTGACAAATTGCAATTTTTTCTTGTAAAATTAGATGGAAACCAAGAACATGTTTTCCTTGCGATTTGTCCTTGAGAAGGACAAGTTGAATGAGAAGAATTTCCATCATTGGTTTAGGATGTTGAGAGTTTTTCTCACACAAGAGTGCATTCTCTATGTCTTGGAGACACCAGAGTCAGATGAACCTGCTCCCACTATGCCTAAGGCTAACATGGATGCTTATAAGAAGCACTTTGAAAATGTCATAGATATCAAGTTTTTTATGCTATGCTCAATGAACTATGAGTTATAGAGATAGCATGAGAACATGTATGTCATTGATATGGTAACACATCTTAATAACACATACCAAGATCAGGCAAGACAAGAGAGATATGATGTCTCCAAGGAATTGTTCAAGTGAAACATGGCGAAGGAGATCTTGTAGGTCCCCATGTGCTCAAGATTATTGGGTATGTGTAAAACCTTTCTAGACTAGGATTTCCTTTAGGTCAAGAGTTGGCCATAAATGTGATTATGCAGACATCGCCAAAGACATATGGATAGTTTGCGATGAACTACAACATGAATGATTTTGACAAGTTGTTGTCACAATTACTTGTCATGTTGAGAACAACTGAAGCGCAAATGAAGAAAGACAAGCCCATGCATGTGATGATGATAAATAGAGGAAAAGAGATGTCCAAGGGTAAAGGTAGAACTAAGAAGATTTCTAAAGCTAGCCAGAAGCCCAAGTCTTCTGCACTCAAAGAAGACAACATGAATGATGTTGACAAGTCATTGTCAGAATTACTTGGCATGTTGAGAACAACTAAATGTAAATGAAGAAAGACAAGACCGAACATGTGATGATGATCAATAGAGGAAAATGGAAGTCCAAGGGCAAAGGCAAAACTAAGAATATTTCTAAAGCTAGCCAGAAGCCCAACTCTTCTACACTCAAAGAAAAGGGAGGGGTGACCAAGGGAGGAAATCATCACCACTCTCACCTACCTGGACACTGGAAGAGAAATTTCCCTCTCTACCTAGAGGAATTGAGAGAGGATGGAGATCTCGACTTCATATATATATATATATATATATATATATATATATATATATCATTGAGATAAATTTGTCTACTTCTTCATCTTAGGTACTAGATACTAGTCGTGGATCTCACATATGTTCAAATATGCATGATTTTAATAGAATAAGCCTTTAATAAAGGGCGAGGTCAAACTGCAAGTCGTGAATGGAGCAAGAGTTGCTGCCACAAGAATTTTAACCTTTAATTTATATATGTCCACGAGGTCTGTAATATAGTTAAAGAACTGATATTTTGTATGTGCCATTAATAGAAACATTATTTATGTATCTTGTATGGACAAGGATGGATATGAATTTCATGTAAATAATGGTAAATGCTCTATTTCAGAAGATGAGATCTTTTATTGCAATTCCCCAATGTCCTATGATCTTTATTTATTAGATCTAAAGTTAGATGTTTATAACATAAACACCAAAAGACTAAAACTTGATAACTCAGACAAAACATACCTTTGGTATTGTCGTATAGGGCAGCTCAATGAGAATCACACTTCTAGATTCCATAAAGAATATTTAGAGTCTTTTGATTTCGAATCAATAGAGACATGTGAGTCTTCTTTGTTGGGCAAGATGATAAATACTCACTTTATTAGTATCAGTGAGAGGGCTAATGATCTATTAGGACTCATACATACTGATGTACATGACCCTTTTAGATCAAATGCTAGAGGTAGTTATCAGTACTTCATTACCTTCACCGATGATTTCAGCAGGTATGGTTATGTTTACTTGTTGAAACATAAACTAGAAACCCTGGAAAAGTTCAATGATTTCATGAATGCATTACATAATCAACTTGGTAAAAGTATTAGGGAACTTTCTTCCAATCGAGATGGAGAATACTTAAGCTAAGAGTTTGAGGACCTTCTGCAAAACTGTGGTATTGTAGCACAATGGACTCCACTTGGAACACCACAACATAATGGTGTGTCAGAAAGAAGGAATCGAACATTGCTAGATATGGTGCAATCAATGATGAGTTTTGCTGATCTTAAGACTTCCTTCTGTGGTTATGGTCTAGAAACTACAACTTTTACACTAAACTGTGTACCATCTAAATGAGTTCAAAAGACACCATATGAGATATGGTATGGGAAGCATCCCCATGTGTCTTTCATGAAGATTTGGGGATGTGAAGATTATGTGAGAATGTAGTTTCTTGAAAAGATTGGACCTAAATCAAATAAATGTTATTTTGTTTAATATTCTAGGGAAACCAAAGGATACAATTTTAATACTCCATCTAACAAAAAAGTGTTTGTTTCCAGGGATGTTGTATTCCTAGAAAAGGAATTCATTTCCAAAGGAATAAATGGGAGGAAAGTAGAACTCAAAGAAGTTCAAGACCAACAAGAAAGCATTGAACCTATACAGGTACAACAGGAACATAGAGAGTTACAAATTGTTATGGAATCTCAAATTCCTCATGTAACACATGAACCTCACAGATCTAGTAGGATATGCCTTGATCCAGAAAGATTTGGTTATCTTGTGACTCAAGAAGGCAATGAGTTGGTCATTGATGATGAGCCAACAACCAATCCAGAAGTTGTTAAGGGACCAAAATCTAAGAAATGGTTTTAGGCCATGATATCTAAGGTGGAATCCATGTACACCAACAAGGTATGGACCTTGGTGGATCCACCTAAAGGGGTAAAACCTATAAGGTGCAAGTGTATATTCAAAAAGAAGACTGACATGGATGCTAATGTACAAACTTACTAAGGTCGATTGGTTGCAAAGGGTTTCAGACAAGCTCAAGGTGTTAACTATGATGAAACATTTTCTCCAGTTGCCATGGTTAAGTCCATCAGGATCATGCTTGCCATTATAGCTTATCATGACTATGAGATTTAGAAGATGGATATTAAAACCACATTCCTTGACGAGAATATTCTTAAGGATGTGTACATGACTCAACCCAAGGGTTTTGTAAATACAAAGTATGTAGATAAAGTATGCAATCTACAAAGGACAATCTATGGATTGAAGCAAGCATCTTGGAGATAGAATCTTTGATTTGACAAAATAGTCAAAGAGTTTGGCTTTAGTTAAAATGAATATGAAACATATGTTTACAAGAAGGTTAGTGGAAACATGATTGCATTCCTCATATTGTATGTACATGACATACTATTGATGGAGAACAAAAACTCTATTTTATAGATGATAAAGGCATGGATAGGAAATACATTCTCAATGAAGGACTTAGGCAAAGCATTCTATGTTTTAGGAATCAAGATCTATAGAGATAGATCGAGAAGGCTTCTTGGGAAAAGTCAGAGCACATATATTGACAAAGTGCTGAAGAGGTTCAACATGGAAAACTCAAATAGAGGAAACCTGCCCATGTTGATAGGTAATTTCTATATGCTTAAAACACAAGTGTACACTATCATAGTAACATAGGCCAATGAGGCCCGAATATCGAAAATGGGGAAATGTATGTTCAGAGACTATTACTAACTGTAATGCGATTAGCTTAGGCTGAAGAATCTTGATTGGTTTAATTATATAGAAGAGAAAATAAATCTAAATTTTTGGTTGTTGATCTCGATCTGAGTGAATTCCTTAGGTTAGTGGTTTCACCATGATTATCATTGTAATTTAATATCAACATATTGATAAAAATCTCTCTTAACCCTGAATCAAGAGACTGTAGTGAGAATTACCTGCTCTCATGGCTAATATACTACCTATTCTAATAACACCCCCTCTCATATCAATTGTGTTATTAGATAGGTGCTTTATCGATTACTCTGGGTAATCTCATCACGTTTGTAAGCCACCTTTCTCAAAGGGATTTATAGAACATGTATTTCTATGAAGTTCTAACCATTAAATTTCCTTCTTCAAAGCAATTAAAGGTCCAATTACTAACTATGGTGATCAAGCATGGATAGTTCGTTCATTCTCATAGAAATTAATCCAGATATTAAGAGAAATTGATAGATTAATGCATAAGGGTTAATTACAATGCATAACCGAGCTACTCCCGAGTCCTAAGGAATGTGGAAAAAAGTCCCGTATGGTTTCCATAGACAAAAACATCAAAGGGAAAAGGAAAAAGGTGGAGAACACAAAGAACCCTTGAAGTAGACAGTTCAAACGATCCCTTCTCATGCACATACCAAATTTCTACTTTCCAAATGTAATTTTCGTCCGCTGGAAGTGCCCAGATTGTCCAGAATGTGTCTTCTTCTCCTATTTCTCCTCTCTCACTCTCAACCGTCGTACGATGGAAAAGACCAGATCCCTAGGTCTGGCCGCACTTTCCCTATGTCATAAGAGTGACTTAGGGCAAATTAAAACCTCATCCATCAGATTAAATGGTGCTTAGATCTGCCTGATCCCAACATGTGGTACTACCGACTCCTCTATTTTTGCGGCCACATGTCAAGTTGTCGGTACTACAGATTAGGATGTCGATAGTACCAAATTGCTTCGATCATTCAGGACCAAAACACTGTGATATTGTCGATAGTATCGACTTGCCAGTCGGTACTACCGTGTCTTCTCGATTTATTCCTGTTATAGACTGAGCATGTTTTGGTACCACTGACTCCAAAGTCGGTAGTACCAAGATGTGTATATTCTCGTACTTTCACCTGAAATGCATAAAATATGAACATAAGCTCTAGAAATATACTAAATTATTCAAAAGCATGGAAATTATATTTATTTGATGCAAATTGTAAGGAGTGGGATCCCAAAGGGGAACCACTCCCTACTAAAACAAAAAGGAAACATCCCAAACCAAACACCAACATATTTTTTTTCTAAAAAAGGAATGATAACCAATTTATTTAACAGGAATGTATCATAACACCAATGTAGCATCAGAATACAAAGATGTATCTAACCATTACAAAGCTTGTTATCATCAATATCCTTCACCACACATGGTTAGATAAAAGGAAAGACTAACTAAATATAGAGGATCACCTAACAACTTCAAGCAAGTCTCCTAGGAGGTTACAACTACACTTTTTGGGGTCCGGGTCCACCTTGATTGCCTTCTCCTAGTCCAACACCTAGGGTTGGAAGCGTACCCCACAAAAGGAAAAGAAAAGATAACATCAACAAAAAGCTGGTATGTGCGTACTAAAATAGGGTTGAGCAATTTGTGGAATAAAAGATAATCAAGTAAGGAATGCTTCCTATAGAAAAGAAAAGACTACCCAATTGGGCACAAAAGAAAAGAATCACAATAAAAGAGATACTTGCCATAACAAAAAATAAATAAAAATTGTGTCATACTAGCACATATAAATAATTAGGGTACACACCCCATATTCATCAACCTACATGCATGTGAGATAAATATAATACTAGAACAATATAAATACAAAGGCGGCCAAGCCTCACAAACTTGAAACCTGATAGAGTATGACGTACTTCCAAATCCCTAATATATATAAAATTGGGCCAAGCCTCACAAACTTGAAACTCGGGTATGGGGCACCACCACCTCCATCCCAATAATAATAGGGGCATACTACCGAAAAACCAATGCAATTACACTACTCTAGTGCCACTGAATCACATAGCATGTCTAATGTAGAGGCAAGTAGGAAGTATAGTCAATTTTATAAAGTAGTCACCACAAAAATGACCATCATGAACATCCACCTCAAAGTGGGCACATATCAACTAATTGAGTTGCATCATTAATAAAGCATAAGAAAATATCAAGAGAATGTCCAAATAAGATAATATGATCGGTACCAAATAAAGTAGTTCACATGAACCATAATTTTCAAAAGAAAGAATATTGTGTAGGCTATTGTCCATAGGACCAAGAGAAAGAAGAAAACAAGTTAATTGCTCAAAGAAATAATAGGGGATGCAAACATAACTTACTTAAGAATCTAAATGGTCCAAAGTTAGTCCTAGATCCAAGGCTAGGTCCAAAGCACCTATGATGCATATATATAGAATTAGGGTTAGGTTTACATTAATTATTTAAAACCCTAAAAATCACCTTCTTAATGTTAGTGAATTAGGTTATGAAATCTATGCTATGTTTTAGATTCTCTTTTATTGAGTTCAAAACATATTTTATTTTATTTTATTTTTCTGACATATATATTATTAGTTATAAATGTTGCAAATTGTAACCAATTAGGAAAATCCATTAAAAATTTATATATCAATTAGTTTAGCATTAGGTTATAAAATAGACACCAAAAGATAGAGAATATTTTTTGAATCTAACGACTATTTATTTGTAATTTTTGGGTAATCAAGGAATTAGTTATGATTTTTTTAAACTTGACCAATCAGAAAAATCCAAAAAGCCAAATAAGCAGACAAACTAGGAGAAAGGAGGAGAGAGAGGGAGAGGGCGCACACATGCGAGTTGGCCCAATCAGCATTGGCTACTTGGTCAGCCCCACACCAACTCAACAAACTCACTTATGCGGGAAGAAGAATCAGTAGGCATGAAACTACCAGAATACTCTTGTGTGAAAAACAAACGAAAGAGAATGAGCATCAGGGTAAAAGGGGGATCCACTCAGGAGTTTCTACCATTCTCACTCACCTGCCATTACTTCTCGAAGCAGCAGGCGTGGTCTGGGTAGAATTGGGCGAATTGTCAAACAACCATGATTCGACGAAGAGGAGATACCAAAAGGAAGAGCAAGCTTTATCGAACTCACTTGTGCAAGAAATTGGGTTTCTAGCTCTGTCGATACCCATAGAGATGCACTTCAAGCTTGGAGCTAAACCCTGATCATTGAGGACCAATGGAGAAATGTGCAAAGAAATTGAGAGGGAGGAAAGACTAGGAGAAGAGTGACGAACATCCAAGTACTCCTATTTATAAGTGTGGTAGTGGTTTA
The DNA here is from genome assembly GCA_963693085.1 of Alisma plantago-aquatica. Classification (NCBI taxonomy): domain Eukaryota; kingdom Viridiplantae; phylum Streptophyta; class Magnoliopsida; order Alismatales; family Alismataceae; genus Alisma; species Alisma plantago-aquatica. Next base: position 209,875,569 of record OY856410.1, on the reverse strand, counting down.
GGGTTTATAGGCATGGGAGCATAGAGAAGCTTGGGACCAAGATTGGATGAATTTGAAATACATGAAGAAAAGTTACAAATTACAGCTTGGATTGTGTGGAATTTTTTTGGGAACTCAAAGGCGAAGAAATCGTGTTAAAAGGTGGAGAAACAAATGATTTATTCATGAATATCCAGAGCGCATGTACAATTTACGACGCCCTTTCCTACCCGAGGTAGGAGACAAGGTTTGAGCCACCTGATCTAGTGGTCACAACCCTAGGATCAATGCTAGTTGTACACCCAGTGCGCTTGCATGACATATAATTCCTTATCCAAAAATGAATTGACTTATAGTGACATTAAATTATTTATCTTTTTCTCTGTCTTCCTTTAAAGGTGCAAATGATCATCAAATTAAATGAAAATTTGCACAAATGCCAATTAAGGCATGTAGATTCTAATTATGCAATTAGATTTCATATTTGAAAACTTTTGATTCATTAAATTGGAAAATCTCATTTTCTCTTTCCTCATGCATTAATGGCATTGGGATTCTCCAAATTTAATGAAACTTTACCCACAAGTCACATTAGCTATGTTGGATATGAATTTGCCTTTAATTTCACATGTTGAAGCTATTTCTACATTTATTTAATATTTTGAAGGTTCTACATACTTTCTCTCTCCTAACTTCACCTTTTCATCAATTATTTTCCAAATTGGATGAAAATTCACACAAAGGCTATTTTAATGTGTGGATTACAAATATAATATTATTTTCCTCCTTTGGAGTAATTAGGTACTTTATTTCATATTTTTAAGGAAAATCACCTTTTCTTTTCTAACTAAAATAGGTACGATTATTATTATCCTAAATTTTATAAAACTTGGCCTCTAATCCAAAAGATATCCTAAGAAAATGAATTTGAAGTTACTTTTAGTCAATTAGTTTGTCTTTTATTAATTTTAGCCCTTTATTCATTATTACCACTATTCCTCCCTTGAATTAATTCATTATCACATTATCTTACTTAAAGAGTTATTATTTATCTTTTTATCTCTTCTTTGTTCTTAAAGGGTTATTGAAAATTATAGAACGAATTTATCTTATCATCTACTCATTTAGTTTATTAATCCCATATTTATTTGGACAATGTAATATTTTTGCTCAATTATTTTTTTGAGGAAAGGTTATAGCATATATTTAAATCACATCGAAGCAAGCAAACACATGCTTTAGTGAGTTTCGTACAAGACAAAGGGGAAAACATAATAAAAATATTTGTGCTGGGAGGAGATAAAGGCTAAGTTCTAATGAAGTGGGGGAGGCACCCCTTAAACAAACCTCAATAAGAATTTAAAGAAGAGAATATCTAAAGTCTAAGAAAAAGGTTATCATCTCTTAGTGAGGAGTTTTCATAGATGTTGTTGCACTATGCTGACTCCTATTTCGTCATCCACCATGGCTTTAAGATCGCAGAGAAACTTGGTTTCCAATTCACCTTCATCAGAATCAGCTTGACCTTCTTCTGTTTGTTTACCTGCATTTTGATAGAATGTGAAGATCTGCATCTATTTGCGATATAAGATTTTGTCTCATTTTTTGGTTGTTGTTGAAGATTCTGTTGTTCCTTTCTTTCCAGAGATTCCAACTGATGGTGATGAATATGTCACTTCCCTTGAAGTTTTTGTATTGTCTATTTGGTGTGATTTGTGGTGGGAATGTTGCTTCCTTGAAATCTGAAAAGTAATTTTGTGTGTAGTGTAAGATGATGTTTTGTGAAGTGGTACACTTGAAGAAGATGTGATCAATTGAGTCAGAATTTGTTTTGCATAGAGAACATCTGAAAGGACCAATGAAGCCCTTTTTTGTAAGGTTTTCACCTGTGATCAACTTGTTATGCAGTAGAAGCCACAGAAATGTTTTATATTTTTGCGGCCATTTCTGTTTCCATATTTTTGTGGTGGGTGGGGTGAAGCCTCTGTATCTGAGAAAGGAGTAGGCTTGCTTAACCGAGTAAGTGTTTCCCCATTTCCATGTTATGTTGTTTGAGGTGTTGTTTTCCAAGGAGAGCTTTAAGTTACAGAATTCGTCTTGTCTGAGATGCATGAGGATGCATCTTTTAAGCGAGTTTGTTCTTTTGTTGGTTATAAGGTGGAGAGCTTTATCAATTTTGATTTTAAGTAGACTGTTTGGGATGGTCCACTTTGGGCGGAGATTAAAGATTGAATTGTTTTCAAACCATGGATCGAACCAGAATGAGATATTCAGGTGGGAGTGTGGTGGGGTATTGATAATTTGAGTTATTTTTTGGATATTTTTGTTTATGTATTTCCAAAGAGGGGAAGCAGTTTTTTTTGAGACTATATGCCAGGGAGGAGATTTTTGGTAGTATTTGTGGTTGATGAGTTGTGACCAAAATTTTGATTTGTTTTGGATCAGGCTATTGATAATTTTTGTTATAAGGCAGAAGGCATGGGTTTCAATATTTAGGATACCCCAACCTCCCTGATCAAGTGGAGCAGTTATTGTTTTCCAATTTACTAGATGGTAGTGTTTCCTGGGTTTTTCAGATTTGTGGAAGTTATTCCAAAGAAATTTTCTTCTTATTTTATCAAGGATAGATTTAGTTTTTGAAGGGAGAGGAATACAGCTCAGGAAGTGTGTGGTGATGGGGGTGATGACACTGTTTAGTAGGGTGAGTCTCCCTACAAGATTGAGGAAGTTATTTGTCCAATCAGAGAGTTTTGTGTTTATTTTTGCTATAATAGGGGACCAGATTGCATTTGTTATGTTGTGAGGTGTGATTGGTAGGCCAAGGTATTTGATGGGAAAGTCTTCAATCTTACACCTTAAGAGATCTCTAAATCGCTCCAAAGCAGGTTGATTGAGGTGGACCCCAAATATAGATGATTTGTGCAGGTTTATTTTGAGACCCGAGATATAAGAAAAAATACCCAGGATTCTGAAGATGTTTAGAAGTGATGAGTCTTCGGGGGAGGAGAAGATTATGGTGTCATCAGCAAATTGAATGATGTTCTCTTTGCATTCCCCAGAAGAGTTTATGAGACCACTTTGTTTTCCCAGATGAATCATACAAGAAAGGATAGTTGTGATGATGATAAATAGGTAAGGAGAGAGAGGGTCTCCTTGTCTGAGGCCATTTGAGTTGTGAAAATAGCCAAAAGGGACACCATTTATGATTGTTGAAAATTGGTTTGTAGATATGCATGCATGCATCCAATTTACCCATTTTTCAGGAAAACCAAAACCAGAGAGAGTTTTAGTTAAGCAGTTCCAGTTGACAAAATCAAAAGCTTTCTCAAAGTCTAGTTTGATGGCCAGAAGGGGGGTTCTGTTTTTGTGGCAGAGATGTATAGTTTCATTAACCATCAAATAGGCATCTTGGATGCTTCTATTTTTTAGGAAAGCATTTTGATTGAGTAGAATGATATCGTTCATGTGTGGTTTGATTCTGTTTGCTAGTGTTTTTGCAATGATTTTGTATGAAGTGTTGATAAGGCTAATGGGCCTGAATTGGGAGATGTGATCGGGTTGACTTGTTTTTTTATTAGGGTGATAAAAGTTTTGTTTAGGAACTTGATGATGTTGTGGGGGTTTCTACTTTCGTAGAAGGATCGCAAAAAAGCAAAGAAGTCGATTTTGTAATGGTCCCATTTAGCCAGATAGAATTCTGTGTTAAGGCCATCGGATCCTGGCGATTTATTTAGTCCTAAGTCTGATATGGCTGAATCCAATTCTCTATGGGAGAAAGGTTTTATAAGATCTTGAGGGTTTTTTATGTTTTCATGACAAATCCTGGTCCATTCCAAGTCATTTAGGCAGGAGGGGTTGTGGTTGTTGTTGAAAATGTTTTTGAAATGGTTTGTGATGTGGGTTGAGATAGATTGTTTGTGAGAGGTGAGTTTGCCATTTATATGTAGTTGAGTTATGGAATTTTGTCGATAGTTTTTGTTACAGATTTTATGAAAGAATTTTGTGTTTTTGTCTACTTCCTTGGCCCATGTTATTTTTTCCCTTTGTCTCCATCTGGTGTCAATACATTTATTTGTGAATTCAGGTTCAGCTTTAATAGAAAGAACAAGAGTTGGGTCGGCGGCTGGCTCCTTATCCACAAAAAGGAACTATTCTTCTAGATTTTTTTGTATTTCATATAAATTGTTTGGGTTTGTGAGTTTCCATTTTTTGATATGTATTTTAATGTTTTTGGTGTTTTTTAGGATGTGTAATCCTATGTTTTTTGTTTGGGAGTCAGCAAGTTTCCAATGTTCAAAATAGGTGTTGGTGAAGTTGTTTATAGAGAGCCAACTATTTTCAAATTTGAAAGGTCACTGGCCCCAAGAGATAGATTTTGTGTCAAGAATGAGTGGGAAATGATCCGATATGGCTATGTGAGTGATATGAACAGAGGAGAGGGGTGATTATCTTCCCATTTGGTGGAGCATATGAAATGGTCAAGTCTGGAAAAAGTTTGATTTCTTGACCAAGTGTAAGAGGCATTTGAAGGTTTGATGTCAATCAAAGTGTGATTTGTGAGCAACTTGCTAAAAAAATTATCTGCTGCAGACATAGTTTGATAGGAAATTGTGGAGTTGTGTCTGTCTGAGTTTTGAGTTGTCAAGTTGAAGTCTCCACCAATAACCCAGGGAGACAAGTAATATTTTTTGTGAGCAAAGTTAGTTCGGCTAGGAAGGCAGATTTTTTGTGCCCTGGTTCCCCGTAAACCCCAGAAAAAGACCAAAGATAACCATCTGAAGAGTTTTTAAAGTCAATGGTAATAGAGAAATTAAGAGTGGAGATGTTTTGGGCAGTTAAGATCTGATTGTTGAAACCAACTAAGAGGCCTCCTTTGAAGCCCGCAGGAGGTAATTGGACCCAGTCAGTGATTCTATTCCCCCCTATTGTTTTGAGAGCAAAAGGAGTCAGACAAGTTTTTGTTTCTTGGATAGTTATCAGGTCAATTCTATTTTGTAGATGTGTGAATGGATTTTTTTGTGTCTATGGAGGTTGGCAGCTCCACATACGTTCCAAGATGAGAGCTTCATAGAATTGGCAAAGGATTTCCAATAGATAAAGTTCTAGAGAGATACTCAATCTAATTTATTTTGAGAAGATCGAACATGGTTTTTTCAGTATTTTAGACCCTTCTATTTGACCAGCCCATAAAGGTTTCTAAGTCATCTAGAGTTTGTTGTGCCTTTTCTTCGTCTTCTAGATGGATGCCTATATTTTTAGCAAATTTTGTGAAACTATTGATGTTTGACCATGAAGCAAGGTCATCAATATTATCTATATCTCCTTTTGTATCCTTAGTGGGGTAAGGGGAAGATATATTATGATCAGATGAAATATCACTAAGAGAACAGATAGAGGAGTTTGAGAAAATACCTAGCTTTTTCCTATTGGTGATGATATTATTTTTTGTCTCTTTTTGACCTGGCATCATAATCTTCTGAATGTAGCTGCTTTCTTGTCTTTGTTTAGGACTCTCCTGATCAGAACTCTGCAGAGAGTTGTCATCCTTAAGCTGAGGATTGTTTTGATTTCTTATGGCAATTTGGTTTGGATTTTGAGTGGGGCAACTTTCCTTTGTTGAGGTTGGAGAAGGGAAGATGGAACCTGTTGGTATGTATGTGTTTTCATGATATGAGGGTTCAGATGTTCTGGTTCTTTTCCTATTTGTGTGGAGGTAAGTGTTGTCTGTGGAGGTGGAGTTTTTTCTGATCCAAACATGGTTGCGATCACCAGAAGAGTGGGTATTTGAGGTAGTCTTTCTGTCTTTGTTTGGACAAAGCCAAGAGGGTGGATGGTTTGAGAGATCGGAGAAAGTTGTCCTATTAAATGAGGGATGTTCAGCAGACAGTTTGATATTGTAGATTGATTCACCGATTCTAATATTGATGGTAGGTGGTAGAGATATTGCTATTTTGACGGGGAAGAGGCAAAAAGCTTTAATGTATTGGGTAGGATGCAAGGTTTCAGGGCTGATATATTGAAGAGTAGCCCCGATTGAATGGGCTATACCCCTGAAAATCTCAACTTCCCAGAGGTGGGGTGGGAGATTTGTGATAGAAACCCAGTCAGAGCCACCAGCAGGAGCTGGGAAAGCCCCTAAGTCAGCAGACCATTTAGATAGTCTGGCTGTAATGAAGCTAGATCCACAAGGAATCGTGAGAATTTGGTTGAAGAGATGGTTGATTTTTGTTCCTTCAGGGACAGTGTAGATGAGTTGAGTAGGCAAAAAGATTTTTGGTTTTAAGATAGTCTGTCCAGGGATGAGAAGGGCTAAGGCACGGGTGATGTCTAGTACATTGATAGGGTTGTTGTCTATATTGTTTTCAATGGAGATGAGGATGCTTCTCAAGGTGAGGACCTTGAGAAGACGCATAGAGTTTGCAGGCAAGTCAAGTGCAATCGCATACTCCAGGTGTTCCGATGTTTTCATGTTTGCTGTTGTAGGTGGGGTGTTTGAGTTATGTGTTGGAGTTGAAGTTGAACGGTGAGGGTTTGGGTAGCGGGTTTTTGGTGTTGAAGCTATATGATTTTTTTGTTTTTGGTAGGATTTTGATATAGGCAAAGCACTGGGGTTTATGTTCTGGTATCGAGAAGAGGTAGTTTCTGCATGTTCGGTCGGGTGGTTTGCGAGGCATGCAAAGGCATTTTTTGTGAGGGGAGGAGATGGAGGAGGTTGTTTTATGCGCATGTGGTCTGTGATGTTCTTTTTTGGAACTCTAAAGTTTTTGTGAAAAGATGATCTTATTTCTGAGAAAGAGCGTTTGGAGTAGAACACTAAGTCTGCATGGGTTCTGTTCTAAAACGGGAAAGGGTGTGCATTACAGAACCTTTTTATGTGGCATTTTTGTTGACATCTAAAGAAGGTAAGGCGGGAAAGTCATCTAGAAGTCGAGTGGTTCTTTCTGAAGCAAAGAGAACAGTGAAGAGCCCGAAAAGGTTTTTTGAGGGGGACCGTTTTCCAGGTTTGGGTAGTGGGGTTTTTCTCTAGGAGTTTGTTAATGAGGTGAGACGATTTTTCTTGTCCTAATAATGGAAAAGAACAGTTCAGGAGATCCAAGTCTTTTGGGATGATATAAGCCACTGGGAGGGATCGAGGTTTTAGGGTTTTATGTAATGAAGATAAATTGGGAAGATTGTTTTTATTAACCATGGGGGAAGGGAAAAGTTGGTACCTTTCTGCAATGGAGCTTGTTTGTTGTTGTGTTGTAGTTGTGCCAGCGTCGTCTTTCTCCTCTGAGCCCGAGGGCTCTTTTCACTCAATTATGAACACACAGTCTTCCTATGCATATTATCTTGCTTTTCATCATACCTTAATCATCATTACTTCGTGTAACATATTCTATGCATGCTTTATTAGTCTAAATATTAATTATGAAAGTGTTAAGCCATATTGGTTATATATGTCTATATGTTAGGGTGATTATTTATGCATTAACATGTTAGGGTTTCAATTAGGTACTAACTTGTATATCTTTATCCTTATTTGGATAAGCCCAAAGACTAAGGTCTCTAACCTCATAACCTTGGAATAGGATTAGTTTTTAGGTTTCAGTATGTTACAACATACAACCCCTTAGAGGGATTTCGGCCTCAAAATATAAACATCCAAATCTAACAAACAACTATTTACCAACCCTTAAAAGTTTCATCCTAATAAGTCAAGCAAATATATAGGTACAAGGATAACTCCTTTACATATACCACATGTTATCATGGCAGAAGGAAACACAACTTTAAAGTCTAACTATGGGACTAAGGATTACCTTCAAGATGATCATCATCATAGACTTCTTGACCATCCAACGCAAAAACTCTTCCAGCTCGCCTTTCCACAGTTCTTCTACCATTATTGTTACCATTATTTTGTTGAGGCATTTGAGGTTGTGGTTTTTGTTGAGCCAGTATAGGTCCATTATCTAGCTTAGGGCACTTAGGTCAAATGTGTCCAGCTTCATTGAAATAATGACATATCACTGGAGTGCCTCCCCAAGGTCTATCCTAAGAATACTTCCCTGTAGGATGGTAACCATTTCACTTAGCACACTTGTCCCTTTTCTGTTCATCTCCTGAGGGCTTCCTCTTATTGTCAAACTCCCAAGGTTGAAACCCTAGGTAAGACTCCACAACTAAAGCTTTATCTACCATCTACTCAAAGGTTAGAGTAAGTTGTGGGATAAGAGCACATCCCACATTGTAGTTGAGTCCTTGCAGATTTAGGTCAGCTCTATGTTCTTCACTAAGTCCAGAAGCATATCTCTCAAGCAACATGAACTTTTGCACATAAGGAAAAATAGTCAATGAACCTTGCTTCAGACTATAGAACTTAGCTTATGTCTTCTTTAGAGAAACAATGCAGATTTAGTTCCCTAAAAAATCACCAAAAACTGCTCCCAGGTCATGGTGGAGTCATCACGAGTCCTTTCTATCCCATTCCACCAAACTCGAGTGGGTCCATCTAGAACATATGAAGCAAATCTAACCTTCTGGTGTGGAGGACATGCCATACCATCAAAGTTCCTCTCTATGGCTAGTACCCAATCATTAGCTTTTTCGGTCATCTCTATTTCACCTTCACCCTTAAAGGAGAGTGGTTGCATGTTCATGAATTCCATTATGAAATACTCCTTAGGCTTCTTAGGCCTAGGTGGTTTGTTCATATTCCCTTCCATAGTTGTGGCAAAAATTGTTGAAACATGGCCAACTCTTGCTTAAGAGATATGACTATACCCATACTAGCCAAGGCTGGGGTTTCTTGACCTATTGATGGTCCACTTCCATTCAGAGGAGTACCTTGAATCACTGGAGTGGTAAAGGCTGGATCCATCCTTGGCATCCCAAACCTAGGATTTTGGGGTGTCTAATAGCCTGACAAGTTATCAACAGTTGATTTATCTCCCGCCATGAGGTTTTGCCTGCACAAGGCAAGGGTACTAGGTATAAACAACCTATGAATAAAGGTAAACATCCTAAGGTAGACAAGATTGAAATAGTTAGGTAACCGACATCAATTAGCTCTGATACCACACTGTAAGGAGTGGGATCCCAAAGGGGAACCACTCCCTACTAAAATAAAAAGGCAACATCCCAAACCAAAAACCAACATAATTTTTTTCTCAAAAAGGGATGACAACCAATTTATTCAACATGAATCAATCATAACACCAAAGTAGCATCCGAATATAAAGATGTATCTAGCCATTACTAAGCTTGTTATCATCACTATCCTTCACCATGTAGGGTGAGATAAAAGGAAAGACTAACTAAACATAGGACTAGCTGAGGATCACCTAGCAACTTCAAGCAAGTCTCTCACGAGGTTACAACTACACTTGTTGTGGTCCAGGTCCACCTTGATTGCCTTCTCCTAGTCCAACACCTAGGGTTGGAAGCGTACCCCACAAAAGGAAAAGAAAAGATAACATCAGCAAAAAGCTGGTATGTACGTACTAAAATAGGGTTGAGAAATTTTTGGAATAAAAGATAATCAAGTAAAGCATGCTTTCCATAGAAAAGAAAGGACTAACCAATTGAGAATAAAAGAAAAGAATCACAATAAAAGATATACTTGCCATTGACAAACAAATAAAATCATGCCATACTAGCACATATAAAGAATTAGGGTACACACCCCATAATCATCAACCTACATGCATGTGAGATAAACATAACACTAGAACAATATAAAGACAAAGGCGGCCAAGCTTCACAAACTTGAAACATGATAGAGTATGATGTACTGCCAAACCCCCAATATATATAAAAGTGGGCCAAGCCTCACAAACCTGAACCTGGCAATGGGGCACCACCACCTCCATCCCAATTATAGCAGGGGCATAATGTCCAAAAAACCAATGCAATTATACTACTCTAGTGCTACTGAATCACATAGCATGTTTAATGTAGAGGCAAGTTGAAAATATAGTCATATTTTACAAAGTAGTCACCACAAAAATCACCATCATGAACATCCACCTCAAAGTGGGCACATATCAACAAATTGAGTTCCATCAATAAAGCATAAGAAAAGACCAAGAGAATGTCCAAATAAGATAATATGATTATTACCAAATAAAGTAGTTCACATGAACCATAATTTTCAAAAGAAAGAATATTGTGTAGGATATTGTCCATAGGACCAAGAGAAAGGAGAAAATAGGTTAATTGCTCAAAGGAATAATAAGGGATGCAAACATACCTTACTTAAGAATCTAAACAGTCCAAAATCAGTCCTAGATCTAAGGCTAGGTCTCCAAAGCACCTATGATGCATATATGTAGAATTAGGGTTAGGTTTACATTAATTATTCAAAACCCTAAAATTGCATTTTAATGTTAGTGAATTAGGTTATCAAAACTATGCCATGTTTTAGATTATGTTTTTTTAGTTCAAAACATATTTCATTTATTTTTCTAACATATATATTATTATTTATAAATTTTACATATTATAACCAATTATGAAAATCCATTAAAAATTCATCTATCAATTAGTTTAGAATTAGGCAATGAAACATGCACAAAAAGATCAAGAATCTTTTCTGAATCCAATGACTATTTATTTGTAATTTTTGGATAATCGGGGATTTTTGAAAGCTCGACCAATCAGAAAAATCCAAAAAGCCAAATAAGCAGACAAACTAAAAGAGAGGAGGAGAGAGAGGGAGAGGGTGAACACATCTGATTTATCCCAATTAGCATTGTCCAACTTGGTTGGCCTCATGCCAACTTAGCAAACTTGCTTATGCAGGAAGAGGAATCAGTAGGCATGAAATTACTGGAATACCCTTGTATGAAAACAAACGAAAGAGAAAGAACATTAGGGTAAAATGGGGAATCCAAGCAGGGGTTTCTACCCTTCTCACCTTGCCTACCATTGTTGCTCGAAGCAGTAGGCATGGTCTGGGTAGAATTGGGAAAATCCCCAAACAACCATGATTCAAGGAAGAGGGGATACCAAAAGGAAGAACTAGCTTTACCGAACTCACCTATGCAAGCAATTGGGTTGCTGGCTCTGCCGAGACCCACAGAGATGTGCTACAAGCTTAGTGCTAAAACTTGATCATAGAAGACCAAAGGAGAAACGTGTGAAGAAATTGAGAGGGAGGAAAGGCTAGGCGAAGAGTGACTAACATCCAAGTACCCCTATTTATAGGTGTGGTAGTGGTTTAGGATTTATAGGCATGGGATCTTCGAGAAGCTTGGGACCAAGATTGGGAATTTTTGAAATATATGACAAAAGTTTACAAATTATGACTCTAATTGTGCATAATCCTTTTTAGAAGTCAAAGGTGAAGAAATCATGTTAAAAGGTGGAGAAACAAACGAGTTATTCGCGAATAACCAAAGCGCGTGTACTGTTCACGGTGCCCTTTCCTACCCGAGGTAAGAGACGAGGTCCGAGGCACCCAATCTGGTGGTCACAGCCCTGGGATCAATCCAAGCCATACACCCAGTGCACCTACGTGACATATAATTCCTTATCCAAAAATGAATTGAACTATAGTGACATATTAAATGATTTATCTTTTTCTTTCTCTTCCTTTGAAGGTGCAAACGATCCCCAAATTAAATGAAATTTTGCATAGAGGCCAATGAAGGCATGTAAATTCTGATTATGCAATTAGGTTTCATATTAGAAAAAAAATTATTCATTAAATTGACAACTCTCATTTTCTCTTTCCTCATGCATTAATGGCTCTAAGATTCTCCAAATTTGATGAAACTTTACCCACAAGTCACATTAGATATGTTGGATACGAATTTTCCCTTAATTTCACATGTAGAAGTTGTTTATACATTTATATAATATTTTGAAGGTTCTATACTCTTTCACTCTCCTAACTTCACATTTTCATTGAATATTTTCCAAATTGGATGAACATTCACCCAAAGGCTATTCTTAATGTTTAGATTACGAATCTAAGATTATTTTACTCTCTTGGAGTCATTAAGTATTTGATTTCATATTTTGAAGTAAAAGCACCTTTTATTTTCTAAATAAAGTAGGTGTGATTATTATTATCCTAAATTTAATGAAACTTGGCCTTCAAGCCAAAACATATCCAAATAAAATGAATCTAAAGTTACTTTTAATCAATTGGTTCTCCTTTTAATTATTTTAGCCCTTTATTCATTATTACCACTATTCCTCCCTTTAATTAATTCATTATTACATTATCTTACTTAAAGAATTATTATTTATCTTTTTATCTCTTCTTTGTTCTTAAAGGGTTATAGAAAAATATAGAACAAATTTATCTTATCATCTTCTCATTTAGTTTATTACTCCCATATTTATTTGGATAATGTAACATTTTTCTCAATTATGAACACATAGTCTTCCTATTCATATTATCTTGCTTATCACCATACATTAATCATCATTACTTCATGTAACATATTCTATGCTTACTTTATTGGTCTAAAGATTAATTATGAAAGCATTAAGCCATATTGGTTTTATATGTTCACATGCTAGGGTGATTATTTATACATTAACATATTAGGGTTTCAATTATCTACTAACATGTATATCTTTATCCTTGTTTGGCTAAGCCTAAAGACTAAGGTCTCTAACCTCATAACCTTGGAATAGGATTAGGTTCTAGGTTTTGGTATGTTACACAAATAGGTATCACTGTTTAATAAAAGTAAATCATGCACAATTAATATGAAAATTAACAAAAAGCGCACAAAGATTAATATAAAATGGCCTGTGAAAATGACAAATAAATAGTGAATCAAACTCCCCTAAGATTAAATGTTGCTCATCCTCAAGCAACACAGTGTCAGATCTGTTTGAGACAAGTCAACAAAAGGACATAAAAATATGAATCTCATTTCTCAAGTTCCGCACGCGGCGGTCCCAACCTTCATTGATCACTGAACTATTAACTACTCTTAAGCGACCAAAAAATTCATAAAAGACATCCACCCTTAGATCAATGAACACTATTAAGAGAACAATTAACATCATAATCAATCAGACATTTTCTTGGTGCATTATGTGATTCCCTATGCTATATTGCTCTTTTACTAACTACCAATCTACTTGGAAGCAGTTCTCTGTATACAAATGAATGAGGAGAAAAATCATTTGAGTGGCACCTACCAATAAGAGCAATGGAAGGTATGAATTAGGTGGATGTGAAAAATCAAAAGTATCATTTGAATCATTTATGCAAAATAAAATAGGATGAACCTACATGGTGAAGAGAATGAAAAATGCATGAATCCTAATACCTAAAATTATGAGGGGAATGATGCATGGATCAACCAATCTCACAAATAGTTGAGAATGAAATAAGAAAAAAAAAGAATGCATCATGTGAATGTCTCCATCTTTTATATGAAGAGTTGAGGGCATTTTTTCTCCCTCTTAACTTTGAAACATTAACAAATGCTTTTTTATTTTCTTTTCTTTTTCTTTCATTGGACCATTGTTCTAACATGATTGAACATTATGCTTGAGGTTTACTAAATATCATTCATTTTTTTCTTCTTCTGAGTGTATGGATGTGTATCCCTACACTCAAATTTTAAAGGAAAATGATATCCACATGATATAGAAATGAATGATGAAAAATGCATGCAATCTACATGTAATAGTTTATGGAACTAGAATTATGTGTACATAAATTGTTGATGCATACTAGCACATTTTCTCTCTCTTTATTTTCTACTAATGCAATCAAAGAAAACTAACTATTATGCAACCTATCATGTTATACAATGCAAACAAGAGGAAATAATTCAGACTTACTTGATCATATTAAAGTGGTGAGTAAATAATAAGTGGAGGATGGGTGGTGCATAATTAAGAGACAAATCCTTTCATGGACTGTGATATGTCCCTCTCTAATGACATGTGTATAGGGTAACCTCAGGATTTCTTTCTTAAACTTCAATTTAATTTCCTGTTAACTATTTGATAAACTTAAGCTCAAACCCCATCTTCATCTAAATTGCATGAATAATTAAGATGTCCATTCATATTAAATGTCCTTAAACTAACTAGTTCATACACTTTCTTTAAGTGGTGCAGCTCAAGAAATTTGCAACTAAGCCAAAAAAGTTTTAATTTTTAATTTCCATTGCACATAATGAGATCAATTGACATTGACATGAACCATGAATTAAACTCCACTTTTACACAAGATAGATTGTAGATCCTATAATTTTAAAAGATAAAAATAAAAAGAAAATAGAACAACTAAAGACTAAATAAAAATAAAAAGACTAAGGAAAGAAAATGTTCCAACTACCACCAAAGCTTGAACTTGACTATGTCCACATAGTCAAAATGTTAACTTAAGTGGTGGAACAGTGGCACCGGATCACATGTGTGGTGGTGGAGGATGTAGCATGGTGAGATCAAAGGGGTATAACTTCTCATGAAAAATTTGGTGGCTTCTGTGGCGGTGGTGGAGGTTGTAGAAATCCACCAAAGTACCCTTGGTTCTAACAGTGATCAAAGAAAGATTGTTGGTATACATCCATCCTTTGCATGTACAGATGCATGTTCTCTTGGTTGCCCAAGAGAAGTGGCTCATTCTCGAATATTGCCTAATGATTGTGGTACAATTGTCCTCGTGCGTCGTGGATGCCTACCAAGGTCTCTGATTGTTGCTGCTGGCCTTGCTATATTTTATGCAGCATCCTGTACATCCCTCCCATAGAGTATGAATCCTCCTCATGTGATGGCAGTGGAGAAGAAGAGTTAGAGGTTGCATATGGTCGAGGGTGCTTGCGTGGAACCGACCTCGAGTTGTGCATCTCGTTGGTGTACTAGTCACCAACTTGCTCTCCCACAAATGTTTCTCCCTTGTTATCCCTCCCTTTGGAGGAAGACCTCTAGAGAAATTCACACAGACCAAGTAGAACTCATGTCATTCTAGTAGAACAGACATGAAGGAGTTTTCCATCCCGTTGGTGTACTTGTCACTAACTTGCTCTCCCACAATTGTTTCTCCCTTGTTATCCCTCCCTTTAGAGGGTAGGACTTGCTCGAGCTTTCTATTGGTTACCACAACCAGAGAGGGAAACAATTTTCAGAGGCAATTGAGTTGTGTTCTGGGAAGCTCCCAGTACCCCTCTATTTATAAGAGGGGTTAGGATATGTTCCCAATATGTGTGGGAGTGGAAGAAACCAGAAGATCATGAATTTTCGCAATTGTAAATCCCAAACCTGTCAATTGGCAACCGAACTGGTCGGTTCACATGCGAGTCGATCAGTTTGTAGCCCAAATAGGTTGTTTCACCATGCTTCCCAATCTCATATGAATTAGCAATTATGTTTCCAATTAATGCACAACATTAATTCTTGTACCAATCGAATCGGACAAGTGAACGGTCAATTGTTCTCACAAATTTGGGAAAGTCACCTGAACCTTTGGTTGGAACAACCGACCCAATCAGTTCACTAGGTGAACCGATAGTCTCACCCAACCTGAGTCGATCGGTTCACTCAGTGAGTCGATCGGTCAGTGTCCTATTTCATGCAGAACTTAGCCAATTCAGTTCTAATCAACCTGACACTCCAAACGGTCGTCTCAACACTTGAGTCGATCGACTGACAGTCCATTCAGATGATTTTTTGCTTGAATTGAATACCTAAACACTTTCATAATAAATTCAATCATCATTCATGATTAAACTCTTCTTTATCCTATGTGTGTGACCCTATAGGTCTCGTATCACATTGGCAGTGAATGTTCATAAATAATTTATGACATTACAAGCAAAGAGTGTTGCCTAGTCGCACATCAGTAGTACCCAAGTGAACAAAAATTTGGAAAAGAACTTCAACCTACAATCTGTGTAAGGTGTTATAGTAATTGTATAATTCATTTGTCTCTGATATCCGAAATGAACTCAAGGCATGGAATCATCATCCTCTCAATGTTCAATCCATGTTCCTTGAACCAAGAGCAGACTATCAGAGATATATGTGACCTCGATATCATATATTGATCTACACGTGCATGCGCATGCATTTCTCAGTTTCACTTATCAAGTGGCCAGGATATCAAACTCTAGTACGAGGTACAAATCCCGTCTACATCACTCACAGACAGTCCCCATGTGTCACAGCTACCCAATCATCACCTTTATGGCAATCCATATTCAGGGTTATGTTTGATGATGTAAAAGTATACCGAACAACATGACATGAGTGTAGTGACTTCAGGTTTAAGAATCACAATCACCGCCTTCACTATGAGAGACAACTATGACCACCAATGATGGTTTCCATGTTTCACTCTCAAGGTGGGTCTGTCTGATACACTGTTCTCTAACAAGTATCTATGTGCTAGGTTTGATATTATATATCATGACTAATGAGATTTTGTCATCAACCAACCCACAATCCAGTTTTAAGTGTTATTGGTGTTTATCTGCCTTCCACAATAACAACTGACTAGGGACATAACAAGAATGTACATACTCTTAGCATATATATGATCTCATAGTTCAATTCATGTACTTGAAGACATATGTCATTGAGTATTGTCATTCTCTAGACATTCATAATGTTTCCTCATTATCACATAATTGAGTGAAACATAATGACTTGGAAGCTTGCCTTTATGAATATTAATCAAATCCTTTATGTTATATGTCATGTCAATCATCATATGATTGGCTATCTGAGCATACCTTACCAGCAGGAAGACCTCACATAATTTTTGTGGCATCCAACTCACAAAAACAAGATTAATTAAGCAGAAGCGATCATTTGCGGTGGAATACTAAAAATCACTAAAAATTAAAACCTTTTTCAAAGAGATCCAATCATAGGAAAACTCTTTCAACAAGAACCAATGTATTACATTTACATCCTGGTTCATAAGTACATATCTTGTACTATCTCTTCTCGAGGGTTACAACATCAACTGACTTATTAAAAGTTAAACACAGACAACATAAGAACCTCGAGGAATTAAGCCAAAATATCAAAACAATTCATTAAAAGTACTAACTATAAACTCCGAGGACCTGAGAGTACAGAGACGGCACATAGGACTTCTATGTACAAACACGACAGACAGCACACTCCACCTGAGTTGTTGATGTTGTACCTGTTGCTGCTGAAGCTCTTCCTTTGCAAAATATTCTCAATCTCCTCCGTGCTCATCCAACAAAAAATGTTGGATCCCACGGGGGTGAGACAATTGAAAATTGCCCCAGTGAGAGATATAACTCTCTGCCAGAAACATTATTATTGTAGTTTATAATATAAATCTGAATAGAGGATAAGCAGTTTATATCATTCTCATCTTTAACTATTGCAACTATCTATGATAGAGCAGTAAATCATCTATTCTCTCTATAAGGAATAGAAAGAACATGTATATTATTTATCTATTGTATTAGCTCAACATCTCATGTTTTTCTCATGATACTCATTACTCTGATATGTCACCCATGACTCTTACTTGTTTCTATCTGATGGCCTTAGCCAATCTGCTAAACAGATATTGGTTTATACTGGACATGAGAGTGTACATCATCATGTCTTATTTAGGCATTGGTCCATACCAATCCTGTGCAACTAGTACGAGCATTGGACTTATATTGTTCATGTGTATCCATTCCAAGTATTGGACTATGCCAATCCCAACTATTCCAAGTATTGGGCTATGCCAATCCTAACTATTCCAGGTATTGGGCTATGCCAATCCTGTGACATTATTCCAGGTATTGAACTATGTCAACCCTGTGCAATTATTTTAGGTATTGAACTATGTCAACCCTGTGCAATTATTCCAAGTATTGAACTATGTCAACCATGTGCAATTATTCCAGGTATTGAACTATGTCAACCCTATGCAATTATTCTAGGTATTGAACTATGTCAACCATGTGCAATTATTCCAGGTATTGAACTATGTCAACCCTGTGCAATTATTCCAGGTATTGGGTTATTACCAATCCTGTGTAGTTATTCTAGGTATTGGGTTATTACCTATCCTGTATAGTTATTCCAGGTATTGGGATTTGACCAATCATGTGTTATTATTCCAGGTATTGGGATTTAACTAATCATGTGTTATTATTCTAGGTATTGGGATTTAACCAATCCTGTGTTATTATTCCAGGTATTGGGATTTAACCAATCATGTGTTATTATTCTAGGTATTGAGATTTAAGCAATCCTGTGTTATTATTCCATGTATTGGGATTTAACCAATCCTGTGTTATTATTCCAGGTATTGAACTATGTCAATCCTGTGCAACTATTCCATGTATTGAACTATTTCAATCCTGTGACATTATTCCAGGTATTGAACTATGTCGATCCTGTGCAATTATTCCAGGTATTGGGTTATTACCAATCCTGTGTAGTTATTCCAGGTATTGGGTTATTACCAATCCTGTGCAGTTATTCCAGGTATTGAACTATGTCAATCATGTCACATAATGTCCCATGTCTGTTTACACAGCATTGGGTACCTCATTCTTTTACTGACATTTAAACTTTGTCCATGCCATTATGCTCAATCACATTCTTTATGTAAAACAAGTATCCCTCTCTTCTCCAAACTTGTATAATCAAGGTTCCATCATTATTATTGTATTCTTTTATTATAATTATTATGTTATTAGGTTCCCCTTTTCTTGGTTTATTAAGAACATTATCATCTCTTACAGTGGGCTTTTATAAATATCTTGGTACCTCCCACTAGGTATCACCTTATTCATGTGGTTCACAAGGCCTATTAAAATATCTTGTTACCTCTCACTAGGTAACAACCAATCTCATGGCTCATAAAGCACATTTAACATCTTGTCACCTTTTACTAGGCAACAACCAATCTCATGGTTCATAAAACACATTACATCTTAATGTAATGATTAGGACAGCACTCTTTATATGTTACTCATCCAAGTATGTTGGATTTGAGATGCATCAAGGGATATCATTCTTAAAGAGCTGGATGTGATATTTATGATGTCTTGATATATCACTTCCCTCAACACTTTAAACTTACTTGATTTTATTGATTTATATTGTATTAAGGTATTTGTCATCTTAATACTTCCATATACTAACCTATCACCTTTACTATGAAGTGCATAGATCATAGAACACACATAAGGATTGTCCAACTATCTTCCATGATAGGGACTCATCTCAGGTTAAGGCTTTGCTTGTTATAAAGTTACCTATAATCAATCACTATTCCATTATTAGGATTAACCATCACCCTTTATTAGGGTTTAGGGTTTCACATACTATCGTACTTGATTAGGGTTAGGATTGCATATAACATCATCTTTCATAAGGCTTTCACATCACAATCCCCATAAATAGGGTTTACTACTCATCCCAACTAGGGTTTCTCATGGCACCACCCTCAATTAGGGTTTCTCACGGAATCAACCTCAATTAGGGTTTCTCATGGAGATACCCTTAATTAGGGTTTCTCATAGAATCACCCTTAATTAAGGTTTCTCATGGAA
Source organism: Alisma plantago-aquatica (assembly GCA_963693085.1). NCBI lineage: Eukaryota > Viridiplantae > Streptophyta > Magnoliopsida > Alismatales > Alismataceae > Alisma > Alisma plantago-aquatica. The sequence goes on along the minus strand of OY856410.1, from coordinate 209,856,085 downwards.
TCACCCTCAATTAGGGTTTCTCATTTCATATCAGTACATCAGGGTTTTACATCACATTACCCTAGTTTAGGGTTTCATACATTTTACCCTAAAATTAGGGTTTACTATACAACCCAATTAGGGTTTCACCCTCCATTCCTATGATTAGGGTTTTACCTTATGTTGCCCTGAATTAGGGTTAGGATTCATTAACCTTCTGGATTAGCGTTTCATGATCTCTTTACTGAGGATCATAACTTAATCACCACATGATTAATACTCATGTAAGAATTCCTTTCTATCATCCTTTCAACTTGATTAGGTTTATATCGATCCTTCAATCAAGTATATATATATATACCTATGGTTGACAAAGTGTACTGAGACATTGCTTTCATAAGCTTATAGGGATTAACTCATCTAGGGTTACCAATTACTTAGTACCTTATAGGTACAAACCTAGTGATTATCTTTGAGATAAATCAGTAACAACCATAGGGTCATTTTATCTTTCATCACCTTAGGTTTCCAATTAACTTAATTACATTGAAACATCCAAACATTCTTGACCATTGATACTCCAAACGGTTTGAAACCGTTTAAGCAAAACAATGATGAAATAGTATGGACAAGTCACACTTGAAACCACCTGGTCTCTAAAATGTTTGAGACCATTTTCTCTCAAACGGTCTTAAGACCGTTTGGTCCAAATCCTCTCAAAACTGAATGGACCAAAAAGGTCTTCCATCACTTAATCAATTCAGGATTTCAATCTTTAAACCATCTATCAATTGAACCACTAATTTATTATTCCATTGGACCATTCAATCACCCTTCAATTATACCTTCAATTAGGGTTTTGAACCCAATTGAACTGGGGTTCATAATCAAGAAACCATCCATTAGGGTTTTGAAATCAAGGAACCATCAATGGTCGACATTGTGGAACTAGTCCAATTGAAATCATTGGGTCATCATCAAACCATGACATGACCTGACCTCAAACGGTCTTGAGGTCGTTTGGATGACCTCCAAATGGTCTTGAGACCGTTTTCCCCATCCCATCACTTAAAATGTGAAATTCAATTAGGGTTTGGATCATTAGATTGATCAACAATTGAACTATTGATTGCATTACCGTTTGCTATCTTTGGACCTTCAAATACTCAACCATACTCAACCCTATACCTACAAAGGGTCTTGGTTGACCTCCAAACGGTCTTGAGACCATTTGGGTGATCTCCAAACGGTCTTGAGACCGTTTGGGTTAATCAACCCAAAGATTTAATTCATTCAATTGCAAAATCAGCACTTAACCCGATTAGGGTTTCTAATTGGATGATTGTCCATATATTGATTCAATCAATTGGAACCATTAGATCCTCATCCAACATGTACTAGGGTCCTGACCTCAAATGGTCAATACATCCAAATGGTCAACTCATCTAAATGGTTTGGGGTTCAAGACTCTAAACGGTTTATAACCGTTTAGTCTCCAAACGGTTTGGTGAAACCGTTTGGACCAAAGTCTTAAAACCGTTTGCAATAGATATTTGGGGAGTTGTGTGCTTATGATGATGTCATCATCATCAATCTATAAACCTACGAAAATTTCTGTGATTTTCATGGAGATTGCATCGATCAACCAAATAAAATTTCAAGAATGAAGAAAGGGTCAACAATTGATAAGGAATTGAATGCAATAACAATATTAACGGTTCGAGTTATAAAACCCACCTCCAATTGAGATTAAAAGCTTCAACCTCCACGTCTTTAATGGTAAAAGCAACACCTTCAACTACCCCAAGCTCGTCCTCAAGGTTTGAGTGAAAAGGAATGGCTAGAATTGAAGATCGAGTGGAGATAAGAAGAAATCATGCATTGATTTGTGATTTCCACCATGGAATCAAGGTGAAAGAAGGTCAAGAAGCTTACCAACAGGTTGGGGGTCGTCCTCCTGTTTCTCCAAGCTCCCTTGGTCGTTTTTGCAAGCAAGAAGTGAAGGTGGATTCGAAAATACCCATCCAAGCTAGGGATAAAGGAGCATATATGTATTTTATTAAAAATTCATTTAAGAGAGAGAAAGTAGGGGATAACTCCTCCATTTCCTTGCCACTTTCCCCCTTCCCTTCCTTGGTTACGAGGCTATCTCTTTTGTCTCTTATTACTCTCAATTATCCATGATTTAAAGAAAAGCAAATTAAGCACCTTAAATCATATTATAATAATATCCATAAGTGAGTGGATATTTCTTTTTCTTATAATAATGTGAGTGAGTTATCCACTTCCCTTAGATATTTTTGTGCCTTTGCAAGGCACATGGTCGTCCACATATATGTATTTCAACCATTTCAATTTTGTTTCAAGGGCACTTAAATTAATATATTTATTTTTTGCATATAATTGAAGTAAAGTTCCAATTATGCTTAAATCTTGCTTATTTTAATATCAAGATTCTCTCTCCTCCAAAATGATACAAATGAGACGCCCCTCTCATTTTCTTTGCTCTACATTATGCCAAGAAACATTAGGGACTATTCTAAAGTGGTAATTTTCATATTGAACCCTGAGTTTTGGGTAAATTGCAAATTGCACCAAAACTAGGTTTTAATGCATAAACATTGCTTAATCAGCTCTTTCTTGTTACTCAGGCTTTCCCGAGCCATACCTCTGCATCATCTTCATTCTCATGATGCTTCAACACATGAGGAACATTTATCAAGTAACATTTGCAAGTTAACCCCTCACATTGGGTAATTTGCACTTTAGTCCAAACTAAGCAAACATTGTTTCAACATTATTCAGAAAGGACTAAAATTGAAATATAAGTTCCTCTTGAACCTTAATTACTTTTCACAAGATAAGAGAAAGCATATAATTGTCTTTCTTAAACAAAACACCTAGGGTTAAAGCATAACCCAGGTCAGGGATGTTACAAATTATAAACCCCTAACAAGGATTTCGTCCCCGAAATCCCAGATAAAGGGGAAACATATAGTATCCATCATCTCATCAAGTCTTCACATAACATCTCAATGTCATGTTTATGCAAGGCATAAACCCCTAACATATGATTTCCATGTTATATAATATAGTTAAACTGATTTCACAGTTAACCACTCCAGGTGGTCAACATAAATTATCTTTTACCATAATTCCTTACCTTGGTATCCATCACATGTGCTGAAAACACATCACATTTCATCTTTCTTTCATACTGGGACATTTCTTATTATACATATCTTTTTCTTGGAACCCAAGTCCAAGACAACTGATACTCTTCTAAGTATCCATCAAATAATCAATTTTAATTTATGCACACCAAGTGTTCTAAGACCCACTTGGTTGTCATGTCCCTGAAAGAAAAGAAAACAAAGGATCATATTCCTCTTATCACCCTATTGTTATCCAGGGTTGTTTATTCATGAGAAGAGATTATCATATTCTTTAAACATTACATGAACCTTCTACTGTTCATGAGTTATTTACTCTTATTTCTTTCTTGGTTCCTTACCATCAGCATAGGAATCATATGGATGCTCACTTGTCATCATTTCTTAATATCATTTTCACCATGATTACTAGATATAGGTATTCAAACCTTTAGTTCATCACTGATTATTGTTACCTTCCATCAGGTAACTTATTACCTCTAGGTCTTCAGACCAGGGTATACATTATACTAAACATCTTCTTTTATTTATAAATTGATTTATAATAAAATCAAATTCCTTCATATATCAATTAGAATGTGGTAGAAATATCCATTCCACAACTCCTACTTCTTTTTTTTAGATTTTTTCAGAATGATTACTTGATCAGAGTAATCAGAAAGATAACAATCCAGGTATGTCATACTTACCTTGCCTTCAATAAATGAATACATGTCCAGGGTATTCAAAAACTGAAATTAGGTAGTATGTATTTGTTCTATATTATGTTTCATATTCTTAACTTCTCTTTAAATTTCACTACTTAGTATCTCAGATTTTCTCTGAGTGTTTCTTTTACATCTTTTCCCTTTCTGCATGAAAAGAGAAATTTTCAAACATATAAGAGGATATTAAATTGAACATAAGTTTTCATCCTTCTTATCTCTTCCTCATATCCTTAAAGGATTATATAGATATACTAAACAAAAACTACCTTTCTTATAGTAGGAAACAGAAAGTAACTCAAAATAGAAAGTTCTATCTTGACAAGTCTACCTTTTACAAGTTAACTAGCATCTTATCTGGCCCAAAACATGGACTTAGTTGTTATTTGTTATTGCCTTTATCCTCTACTACCAGAAGTAGATGGACCAAACTGTGACACTTATCTTCTTCCTCCACCATCTGCTCCACTAGACTGAGGTCCTTGTGGATTTTGCAGATTATGCCTTGATTGTTGGGTCACCTCACTATTTCTCCTTGGACATTGTTGTCTAAAATGTCCTAGCTGTCCACATTTGTGACAAGCTCGACCCCAAATTTATGACCCCTGCATAGGTGCACTAGATTGAGGTTGAACTGGTGAAGATTTTAGTTGTTTAGTACCACTAATCATTGGTCCCTGTGACTGTGTAGACTTTCTTTTGAGGTTTGTCTCATGTTTCTTTATCGTAGACCTTTCTATCCTCCGTATAGACTCCACAAATGTGGCAAACCTCTCTCTACTTTGTAGGGTAGATTTCGGGATGGACATCTCAGGATTCAATCCCTTCTCAAAATGTCAGATCTTCTCCTCCTCGGTAGCTGCCATTTGAGGACAAAATCGCAAAAGTTCCATAAACTTAACCTCATATTCATTTATCGACATTGCTCCCTATCGAATCTTCTCAAACTGTGAGATCTTTTCATCTAAGTATGTCTTTGGAAAATACTTATTGATTAATTCTCGACGAAATTCCTCCCATTCAACCTCTTCATCATTCCTTTTTATTTCTTCTATAGCCCACCAGTGTCTAGCACTACCCTTCAAAAGGTACACCGCATGTTTAACTTTGTCAGCCTCTGGGATACTAAGGATCTTAAAGGATTTTTCTAACTCAGTGAGCCAGAGATCAACATCTACTGGGTCAGATGTTCCAGCATATTCTATGGTTCCTACACGACGTAGTCGTTCAAAGGTCTTACCAGACCCATATCCCTCATTGGAAACGGGTGCCCTAGGTGCCAGTGTTGGCATCCGGTCTGCCATATACCTCGGTGTGGTCATGAGTTGCCAAAAAAGATTATGAACATCTGGGTTTCCTCTCATGACTTCATCAACCTGGGGATTTTCAGGTACTGGTTCCTCCCTTGCCTGATCCCTTGCACCTCCCACTAGTGCAGTAACATTGCTCTCAGCAACGTGTCCCTCACGTTCTTCAGACATCTTCGAGTTATATATATTCTTCTACATAAGCATAAGGCACTATAAGATACACTGGAGTACACTTAGAACAGACTCGATACCTTAGTCCTATGTCTCTGTAGACTCAGCGAACCTAGAGCTCTGATACCACTAAATTGTGGCATCCAACTCACAAAAAAAAGATTAATTAAGCAGAAGCGATCATTTACAGCGGATTACTAAAAATCACTAAAAATTAAAACCTTTTTCAAAGAGATCCAATCATAGGAAAACTCTTTCAATAAGAACCAATGTACTACATTTACATCCTGGTTCATAAGTACATATCTTGTACTATCTCTTCTCGAGGGTTACAACATCAACTACCTTATTAAAAGTTAAACACAGACAGCATAAGAACCTAGAGGTATTAAGCCAAAATCTCAAAACGATTCATTAAAATCACTAACTATTAACTCCGAGGACCTGAGAGTATAGAGACGACACATAGGACTTCTAACTACAAACACAACAGACAGCACACTCCACCTGAGTTGTTGTTGTTGTACCTACTGCTGTTGAAGCTCTTCCTCTGCAAGATGTTCTTAATCTCCTCTGTGCTCGTCCAACAAAAAATGTTGGATCCCACGGGGGTGAGACAATTGAAAATTGCCCCAGTGAGAGATATAACTCTCTGCCAAAAACATTATTATTGCAGTTTATAATATAAATCTGAATAGAGGATAAGCAGTTTATATCATTCTCATCTTTAACTATTCCAACTATCTATGATAGAGCAGTAAATCATATATTCTCTCTATAAGGAATAGAAAGAACATGTATATTATTTATCTATTGTATTAGCTCAACATCTCATGCTTTTCTCATGATACTCATTACTCTGATATGTCACCCATGACTCTTTCTTGTTTCTATTTGATGGCCTTAGCCAATCTGCTAAACAGATATTGGTTTATACTGGACATGAGAGTGTACATCATCATGTCTTATTTAGGCATTGGTCCATACCAATCTTGTGCAACTAGTACGAGCATTGGACTAATATTGTTCTTGTGTATCCAATCCAAGTATTAGACTATGCCAATCCCAACTATTCCAAGTATTGGGCTATGCCAATCCTAACTATTCCATGTATTGGGCTATGCTAATCCTGTGACATTATTCCAGGTATTGAACTATGTCAACCCTGTGCAATTATTCCAGGTATTGAACTATGTCAACCCTGTGCAATTATTCCAGGTATTGAACTATGTCAACCCTGTGCAATTATTCCAGGTATCGAACTATGACAACCCTGTGCAATTATTCTAGGTATTAAACTATGTCAACCTTGTGCAATTATTCCAGGTATTGAACTATGTCAACATTGTGCAATTATTCTAGGTATTGGGTTATTACCAATCTTGTGTAGTTATTCCAGGTATGGGGTTATTACCAATCCTATGCAGTTATTCCAGGTATTGGGATTTAACCAATCCTATGTTATTATTCCAGGTATTGGGATTTAACCAATCATGTGTTATTATTCCAGGTATTGGGATTTAACCAATCCTGTGTTATTATTCTAGGTACTGGGATTTAACCAATCATGTGTTCTTATTCCAGGTATTGAACTATGTCAATCCTGTGCAACTATTCCAGGTATTGAACTATGTCAATCTTGTAACATTATTCCAGGTATTGAACTATGTCAATCATGTGCAATTATTCCAGGTATTGGGTTATTACCAATCTTGTGTAGTTATTCCAGGTATTGGGTTATTACCAATCATGTGCAGTTATTCCAGGTATTGAACTATGTCAATCATGTGACATAATGTCCCATGTCTGTTTACACAGTACTGGGTACCTCATTATTTTACTGACATTTAAACTTTGGCCATGCCATTATGCTCAATCACATTCTTTATGTAAAACAAGTATCCCTCTCTTCTCCACACTTGTATAATCAAGGTTCCATCATTATTATTGTATTCTTTTATTATAATTATTATGTTATTTGGTTTCCCTTTTCTTGGTTTATTAAGAACATTATCATCTCTTACAGTGGGATTTTATAAATATCTTGGTACCTCCCACTAGGTATCAACTTACTCATGTGGTTCATAAGGCCTATTAAAATATTTTGTTACCTCTCACTAGGTAACAACCAATCTCATGGCTCATAAAGCACATTTAACATCTTGTCACCTTTTACTAGGCAACAACCAATCTCATGGTTCACAAAACACATTACATCTTAATGTAATTATTAGGACAACACTCTTTATATGTTACTCATCCAAGTATGTTGGATTTGAGATGCATCAAGGGATATCATTTTTAAAGAGTTGGATGTGATATTTATGATGTCTTAATATATCACTTCCCTCAGCACTTTAAACTTACTTGATTTTATCGATTTATATTGTATTTAAGGTATTTCTCATCTTAATACTTCCATATACTAACCTATCACCTTTACTATGAAGTGCATAGATCATAGAACACACATAAGGATTGTCCAACTATCTTCCATGATAGGGACTCATCTCAGGTTAAGGCTTTGCTTGTTATAAAGTTACCTATAATCAATCACTATTCCATTATTAGGATTAGGTTTCCCATACCATCACCCTTTATTAGGGTTTAGGGTTTCACATACTATCATACTTCATTAGGGTTAGGATTGCATATAGCATCATCTTTCATTAGGCTTTCACATCACATTCCCCATAAATAGGGTTTACTACTCATCCCAACTAGGGTTTCTCATGGCATCACCCTCAATTAGGGTTTCTCATGGAATCAACCTCGATTAGGGTTTATCATGGAATCACCCTTAATTAGGGTTTTGTTGGATCAATGCGCTCTAGAAGGGAGGGTTGAATAGAGCTTCACAAACAAGCAAGTAGTCTTCCGCCTTCTTCAAAGGACTTACCCACTCTTGCTCTAGTCTTCGGCCTTGCAGGATTTACCTATCTTGCTTGAGCTTTGCCTTGCACCTCTCCTTCACTTGGAGAGCTTTAGCACCTTCCTCCTTCACTCGGAGGCCTGGAGCAGCTAGCCTTCTTCTCCTTCACTCTGGGAAGAATAGCAACCTTCTTATCTTTCACTCGGAGAAGAAACTTCAATCAATCTTCATAGAGAATGGAGATGGGAGAAGTGGAAAGGAGAGCTTTACAAGATTACAAATGATAGCTCTCATACATGGGATCCTAACTCACTCATACTCACGAATTTGCTTTGAAGGTAGAGAGAGAAAGGGGCTCAAAGGATTAGAAACCACTCAACTAAGGCTAGGACCAAGCATATGTGAATGAGCAACCTTGGAATGAAGTCCAAGAGGTCCTATTTATAGTTGAGGGTGTCCCTTTGAGGTTGGGAGAGTTAAGTGGCACAAACTAGCCGTTTTACAACTTGCAACGGATCTATTTTGAGTCCCACCTACTCCTCCAACGGTTGGAATTGCTTTTTCTGCATTCCAGTACAGTCCGATCGGCCGAGTTTCAATAAAGGCAACTCGGCCGACCCACTAAACGACAAGTCTGAAAGATAGACTGTCGGCCGAGTTCCCTTGGGGAAACTCGACCGATCGGTCGACTTTCAACTTGGACCGATCAGTGGATCGGCCGAGTTTCCCACCATAGAAACTCGACCGAACAGGGATCGACTGAGTTGGTAACTCGGCCGACCGCCCAGAAAATTCCAGAATATATGGATCGGCCGAGTTTGGAATTCGGCCGACAAAATCCCTGTTATGGGTATTTTGGAATTTTCATAAACTGTACAAACGATGGATTTTTGAGTCCCAATCAATTTATCCATCTTAGTTACAATACAAAACATGAGTATAAGTGATTACATCAATTGTTCTAAGCCTCTAGGGCTATATTACAAAACGATCAAAAGTCACATGTTTTGCATGTGCTGGATGAGTAGCTTTGGAGTTGAATGTGATTCTTTTCTTGTACCTAATGTCTGAAACAATCTCAAATAGATTTGTTAGATACATATGAATGGAATGGTTAAGTCATTATCAAAATATGGGCAATGTGCGACTCCTAGGTCAACATTCTCCCCCTTTTTGACAATGACAAACCATTCCTCAACATATTGAAAAGAATGTGAAAATGATACCTTTTCTTAGGGAATTGCAAGGGGATGCAAAGATGATCAATTTGTAATGCTCCCCCTCAATTCATGCTTACTCATCCCTGCATGGTTAGTTAAAAAACAAGCAACCACAGCACATATGTATATTATATGATTCTAAGCAAGTCTAGATGTATTTCAGTTAATTAGACAAGAAAAAAAAATATACAAGCAATAAAAACAATATGATTGAGCTATTTCTCCCCCTTTGTCATCTCAAAAAGGCAGGGGGTATAAGAGCATAAAAGCAAGGTCTTCTCCAACAAAAAACACTCAATCAAACATTTCCACAGAAAGACAGATTAACATCAAGATAAACCATGAAAGCAATGCATTGTCATTAATCAAAATATGGAAAACACTACAAGATAAACCATACAAAGCGTTTTCATAAACCATAAAACAAAAACTACACGGATATCATAGAGTAGAAATAGTACAACTCAGATGATGTGCCTAATGTAGATAATACAATCATAGTCCAAAGAGATATAACATGGTCATCTGAGACTAAAACTAGACACATCAACTCCTAAGCTAAACTACTCTATGTCGATATCATCAACAGCAGCATCCATGTCCTCGTCGGGCTGGTAGTCCTCATCGCCATCATCAGAAGGAGGAGCAGCAGCTGGTGTAGCCTTGGCATCATGATCAGCATCGTCATCCTCATCCTCATCTTCAGCATCCGTCGCAGTAGCCTCATCAGCGTCAGTCTCAGCATCCTCCTGGTCAGGCATATCCTCGTCTGGAGGACCAGAAGCACGCCTGGGCCACCTCACACTCTGCTCGGCCCAAGACATGCCTAGAGCATGTAACTCATAGGCAACCACAATGGGGGGAGCAGAAGAAGTGTACTGGGCCAGGAGCTCAGACAGACGACCACCTGGGAGCGCCAGAACCGGAGAAGGGCATCCACCTGTAGAGGGTTCAGCGGAAGCAGTAAAGGGTGGAGCAGGGTAAAACTGGCTATACGTGTAAGAAGCGTAGTCACCACCGGGGTAGGGCTCGTAGGTGGGGTAGGGCTGAGGGCAAGATAACGACATGGAGGACATGATGTGGCACAGATCCTGATGGTGATGTTGCTGGACCTGCATGTTGTAAGCCTGCTGGTGCATGAGATACCCCATGAGGGCCTCATTTGAAACGTGGAAGTCAGCAAAGGCAGGCTGCGGAGGAGGCTGGAAGGATGGCTCAGGAGGAGGAGGGGCAGCTGTGGAGGGTGGAGGAGGAGGTGCAGCTGAGGAAGATGGAGGTGGAGGTGGAGGTGCAGCTGAGGAAGATGATGCACCAGGGGTAGGCACACTCTTTTGAAGAGTGGTCTCACTGATATAAACTCCTTTACGATCAGGGCGGTAGAGAAAATCGGTAAAGAGAGATTTTCCAGTGGCATGCTGGAAAAGACCACAAATTAGGGTAGGATATGGAAGATGTGTGCCCTTTGTGTTCTTTCCCGAGTCAAAACAGGTCATATGGTGAAGGATGTAACGGGCCCATTTGACTCCTTGGTTTTTCAACAGAAGATACATCATCATAGCCGTATTCTCAGCAATGTCCGTTTGATTCTTCTTTGGATGGACATTGCAACTGAGAATAAACGCCAAAACGCGGCGAGGAGAGGAAAGGGCAGAGGAAGGCAAAGTACCCTTTTTTCTATAAGGAAAGTTGGGTTGCTTGAGAAACTTGTGGATATAGATCAAGTCAACCTCAATTGTCTTATAGACATCCTCGGGAGACAAAAGATCAAGATAGAGAGGGTAGTCGGTGATCCAAGAAGCCGTGCCAACATTGCCATTGAGATAGAGATTGAACGAGCGTTCAGTAATACGGAAAGGTTGTCCGGCGATCATGGACGTCAATACAATAGAGGTGTCCGCGGAGGGAACCAAAGAGTCGTAGTTCCACCGCAAATTTGTGTAGAACTCACGGACGGCTTTGGAACTGTATTTCAAGTTATAGAAGCGGGCATCCTCTATGCAAAACACCTCAAGATGATGGGTTTGAAAGATTTGATAAGCTTCCAAGAGGTCAGCGTGAAAGCTATTGGGTTGATGTAGAGCTCGAAAAGGGAAGGGAGAGCGAGGAAGGAGCTCTTTGTAACGAGAAACAGCAGCATTGTCAACAAACGAGAGATTATCGAACGTCATATACCTAGGAGCAAGAGGAGTCGCCATGGCAGGGGTAGGAACGGCGCGTTTCCGGCGTTGTGACCTCATGGAGAGGAGAAAGAAGGAAAAGGGCCGATCCGCGCGGAGAGAGAGAGCAGGCGACGCCCCTAGAACAGCAAAAACGAAAGCACAAGGTCGATTGGAGGAGAAAACGGCCGGAAAGAGGGAGGAGAGGACCAGGGTGAGGAAGGGTCGGGGTTTGCGGCTAGGGTTCGGTCGACTTTGCTCTAGTTGAGAAGGAGCAAGTCGGTCGATTCCTATTAATATAAAACCAGTCTGCCGCCGATCGGTCGAGTTTGGGAAATGGAAACTCGGCCGATCGAGCGCACAGGTGCCCTGTACCCGACCGTTCGGCCGAGTTGGAAACTCGGCCGACCAAAACCCTGATGTGGAAAAACCTAAAATCTAGCCCTAGCCTCAAATGACCGAATGCAATTTTTCTTTTTGGTCTAGATTGTATATTAAGCATATTTAGGCACATTCCCATCATCATAGGGTACTATTTGTTGATTAAAACCCGATTTGTGAGAAAAGCCCGAAAAAGAGATAAAAACTAGAGAAAAATATGCAAAAACAAGCATTTTTTTAGCAAACAAAGCATTTATAAGCAAGAGCAACACATATAAGATGTAACCAACTAATTAGAGAGCAATTAAACATCATCAAGAGAAATTATGAGCAATTTTGATCTAATAAAGTTAAATTGTTCTCTAGCAAGCGGTTTAGTGAAAATGTCGGCCAACTGATTTTCCATATCCACATGTGTGACATAAATATCCTTTTTGACAATGTGGTCACGAAGAAAATGATGGCGAACTTCTATGTGTTTAGCTCTACTATGCAATATTGGATTATAAGAAAGATTGATTGCACTAGTATTATCACAGAAAATAGGAGAAGCATCAAAATGAATGTTAAAGTCTTGGAGCATTTGCTTCATCCATAGGACCTGGGCACAACAACTTCCGGCTGCAATGTACTCAGCTTCGGTAGTTGATAATGCCACTGTGCTCTGTTTCTTGGAGAACCAAGACACCAAGCATGGTCCCAAGAGGAAGCAAGTGCCACTTGTGCACTTTCTATCAATCAAGCAACCTGCGTAGTCAGCATCACTATATGCCACAAGAGTAAAGTCCCTTGACTTAGGGTACCATAGTCCAAAATTTGGAGTTTTGGCTAAGTACCTCAAAATCCTCTTGATAGCAATAAGATGTGATTTCCTAGGGCTTGATTGAAAGCGAGCACACAGGCCAACACTAAACATTATATCAGGTCTAGAGGCAGTTAAATAAAGTAAACTTCCGATCATACCTCTATAGAGCTTCTCATCTACCTTCTCACCTTCTTCATCCTTGTCAAGTTTGGCAGTGTTTGACATGGGTGTATCCATCGGCTTCATGTTCTCCATCCCAAAGCGTTTGAGTAGTTCAGTTGTGTATTTGCCTTGGTTGATGAAGTTGCCTTCCTTGGTTTGTTTGATTTGGAAGCCGAGGAAGAAGGTCAGCTCACCCATCATGCTCATCTCAAATTCACTCTGCATAAGCGAACTAAACTCTTTGCAAAGATCAAGGTCAGTTCCGCCAAATATAATATCATCAACATAAATTTGAATTATGAGAAAATGGGTAGAAGTGTGTTTTAGAAATAAAGTACAATCAACTTTGCCCATGATATACCCATTATCTAACAAAAAGTTCTTTAGTTTCTCATACCAAGCTCGAGGTGCTTGTTTGAGTCCGTAGAGAGCTTTTTGCAAGAAATATACATGATTGGGTAACTTATCATTTTCAAAGCCTGGAGGTTGAGCAACATATACTTCCTCCTCGATTGTACCATTTAAAAACACACTTTTAACATCCATTTGATAAAGCAAGAAATTTTTATAACTAGCAAAGGCAAGTAGCATACGAATAGATTCTAATCTAGCAACAGGAGCATAGGTTTCATCAAAATCAATACCTTCTTGTTGATTGTAACCTTGTGCTACTAACCTTGCTTTGTTCCTTACCACTTTTCCTTGCTCATCAAGCTTGTTGCGGTAGACCCATTTGGTACCAATGATCTTTCTATCATTTGGTCTTGGCACTAAGGTCCACACACGGTTCTTCTCGAACTGCTCAAGCTCTTCTTGCATGGCAAGGATCCACTCATTATCGCCAAGGGCCTCTTTGATGTTCTTTGGCTCCAGTTGAGAGATGAAGGCACTGTCTGCTTGTTCTTTGTTGTGTGCAGCTCGTGTCCTCACTCTTTCAAACGGATTGCCAATGATCAACTCCTTGGGGTGATTCTTTGCAAAGCGGGGAGTGGGATCCTTCCTTTCTTCTTCTTTTTCTTCTTCTTCAACCTGCTTACCTTTGTCTTTGATGTTGAGCTCTTTTAAGATAGGAATGATTTCATCTGCAACATCATCATCACCAATATGCTTGCCAATAATAGGGTTAGTTTCAATAAATTTAACATTTATAGATTCTTCTATTTTAGATAGTTCAATGTTAAATACTCTAAAAGCCCTGCTAGTAGTGCTATAGCCTAGGAAGAAATCCTTGTACGATTTCGGATCAAACTTGTCGAGAGAATCCTTGGTGTTCAAAACAAAACAAGGACATCCAAACACATGAAAGAAATCAATTTACGGCTTCCTACCACGCCATAGTTCATAGGGGGTTTTCTTAAAAGACGGATGAGTGAAAACTCGGTTTTGCACAAAACATGAGGTGCTAACGGCTTCAGCCCAAAACTTCTTAGGAGTGTCATACTCAAGAAGCATGGTTCTAGCCATCTCTTGTAGCGATCTATTCTTCCTCTCAACAACTCCATTTTGTTGGGGTGTACGAGGAGAAGAGAAATTGTGCGAATAACCCGATTTTTCACAAAAATGTTCAAAAAGATCATTTTCAAACTCTCCCCTATGATCACTACGGATGGAAACAACATGACAAGAAGCTTTGTTTTCAACTCGTTTACAAAAGCTCGAGAAAACATCGAGTGTATCGCTTTTAGAAACGAGAAAGAAAGTCCAAGTATATCTAGAAAAATCATCGACAATAACAAGACAATACTTGGAGCCGCGAAGCGTTTGTGTTCTCATAGGTCCGAACAGATCAATATGAAGAAGCTCTAGAACTCTCTTGGTACTCATGACTCCTTTGGATTTGAAGGAGGATTTGGTTTGTTTCCCTTGTGTACAAGGTTGACATTCCTCATCCTTTTCAAAATCCAATTTAGGAATTCCTCGAACCAAGTCCTTTTTGTTCAGTTTCTTCATTTGATGCAAGTTCACATGACCCAAACGTCGATGCCAAAGAGAAAGATCATTTTTATCCACGACTAAGCATCTATTTAGTATGGGCTTTAAAGCATCGAGAACAATCACATATAGATTACCATTTCTAGTTCCCTTATATATAACATTATAGGACAGGGAATCTAAAAGCAAGCATTCTAAGGAAGTAAAGAGCACAAGATAACCATTATCACATAATTGGCTAACACTAATTAAGTTGTGATGTAGGCCATCAACAAGCAAAACATTTTTAATGCACAATTCATTACCTACATCACCCTCACCTATAACCTTACCCTTTTTGTTGTCCCCAAAGGTTACCGATCCTCCTTTCTTCTTCACAAATTTGTTGAAATGGCTGATTTCTCCAGTCATGTGCTTAGAGAAGCCACTATCAACAATCCATTTCTTTGTGACCTCAATTACTTCTTCACTAGTAGAAGCCATGAGTGCAAGGTGACATTCTCCATCCTCTGAGCTTGAGGAACTTGAAGTAGAAGACTCCTCCCATGCCGCATGAGCTGCATCTTTGGATCGTCTTTCCTTCTTGTCCTTCTTCTTGTGCTTGGCTTCTCTTTTGTATTTGTCATCCTTCTTGTGGCTGCTCTTATGATAGCCCTTCTTGGCTTTTGGGCAGTCATTCTTGTAGTGGCCCTTTTGACCACACTCGTAGCACCTAGGAGTGGAGGAGGATGGCTTGCCCTTGAAGTGTCTTCCTTTTGAATAGTTGGCTTCATGATCATTTGCACCTTCATCTTCGCTTGAGGAAGGGCAGGGAGACTTCATGGCAAGTTGTTGTTGCCGCATCATTTCTTCAACTTGAGCTTTGAAGGTTGTGTCCTTCATCTTCTTGGACTCCTTCTCTTCTCTTTTCTCCTCTTCCTCCTGCTTGTCGAGCCTTGGTTCATGTGCTTGGAGATTACCAACCAGCTCCTCGGTTGACAACTCGCTCAGCTTGTAGACTTCTTCAATTGAAGTGACCTTTGGCTCCCATCTCTTTGGAAGAGATCTCAAGATCTTTGCATTGATGGTACCTCTATCCATGACACTCCCAAGGGCTGCAAGGCTGTTCAAGATGACATTCAACCTTGTGTACATGTCTGCAACTCTTTCATTCTTCCCCATCTTGAAGTTCTCAAGTAGGCCGCCGAGCATATAGACCTTGGCCTCCTTGACTTGCTCCGTCCCTTCATAGGTGACACACAACTTATGCCAAATCTCATGCGCCGTGTCCCAAGAAGAGATGCGGTTGAACTCCGATGGTGAAAGGGTGGCGTAGATGATGCTCACGGCTTTAGCATTGAGTTGAGCACGCTTCATCTCATCTTCCGTCCACGTGGTGATGTTCCCCTTCGGCTCTTCATACTTGAGATGGACTATCTTCCACATCTCGTAGCTCATGCCTTGGATGTAGAATTGCATCCTTCTCTTCCAATATAGGAAGTTTGTGTCGTCGAAGACCGGGGGTCTCATGGAGAAGCTTCCTTCAAGATTGAGTGACCCAAGAGCTGAATCGCCCATCTTCTCCTACTTGTTGAAGTAGCTTGGAGAAGACCTGCTCTGATACCACTTGTTGGATCAATGGGCTCTAGAAGGGGGGGGGTTGAATAGAGCTTCACAAACAAGCAAGTAGTCTTCCGCCTTCTTCAAAGGACTTACCCACTCTTGCTCTAGTCTTCGGCCTTGCAGGATTTACCTATCTTGCTTGAGCTTTGCCTTGCACCTCTCCTTCACTTGGAGAGCTTTAGCACCTTCCTCCTTCACTTGGAGGCCTGGAGCATCTAGCCTTCTTCTCCTTCACTCGGGGAAGAACAGCAACCTTCTTCTCTTTCACTCGGAGAAGAAACTTCAATCAATCTTCATAGAGAATGGAGATGGGAGAAGTGGAAAGGAGAGCTTTACAAGATTACAAATGATAGCTCTCATACATGGGATCCTAACTCACTCATACTCATGAATTTGCTTTGAAGGTAGAGAGAGAAAGGGGCTCAAAGGATTAGAAACCACTCAACTAAGGCTAGGACCACGCATATGTGAATGAGCAACCTTGGAATGAAGTCCAAGAGGTCCTATTTATAGTTGAGGGTGTCCCTTTGAGGTTGGGAGAGTTAAGTGGCACAAACTAGCCGTTTTACAACTTGCAACGGATCTATTTTGAGTCCCACCTACTCCTCCAACGGTTGGAATTTCTTTTTCTGCATTCCAGTACAGTCCGATCGGCCGAGTTTCAATAAAGGCAACTCGGCCGACCCACTAAACGACAAGTCTGAAAGATAGACTGTCGGCCGAGTTCCCTTGGGGAAACTCGACCGATCGGTCGACTTTCAACTTGGACCGATCAGTGGATCGGTCGAGTTTCCCACCATAGAAACTCGACCGAACAGGGATCGGCTGAGTTGGTAACTCGGCCGACCGCCCAGAAAATTCCAGAATATATGGATCGGCCGAGTTTGGAATTCGGCCGACAAAATCCCTGTTATGGGTATTTTGGAATTTTCATAAACTGTACAAACGATGGATTTTTGAGTCCCAATCAATTTATCCATCTTAGTTACAATACAAAACATGAGTATAAGTGATTACATCAATTGTTCTAAGCCTCTAAGGGCTATATTACAAAACGATCAAAAGTCACATGTTTTGCATGTGATGGATGAGTAGCTTTGGAGTTGAATGTGATTCTTTTCTTGTAACTAATGTCTGAAACAATCTCAAATAGATTTGTTAGATACATATGAATGGAATGGTTAAGTCATTATCAAAATATGGGCAATGTGCGACTCCTAGGTCAATAGGTTTCTCATAGAATCACCCTTAATTAGGGTTGCTCATGGAATCACCCTCAATTAGGGTTTCTCATAGAATCACCCTCAATTAGGGTTTCTCATTTCATATCAATACATTAGGGTTTTACATCACATTACCCTAGTTTAGGGTTTCATACACTTTACCCTAAAATTAGGGTTTACTATACAACCCAATTAGGGTTTCACCCTCCATTCCTATAATTAGGGTTTTACCTTATGTTACCCTGAATTAGGGTTAGGATTCATTAACCTTCTGGATTAGGGTTTCATGATCTCTTTACTGAGGATCATAACTTAATCACCACATGATTAATACTCATGTAGGAATTCCTTTCTATCATCCTTTCAACTTGATTAGGTTTATATCAACCTTTCAATCAAGTATATATATATAACTATGGTTGACAAAGTGTACTGAGACATTGCTTTCATAAGCTTATAGGGATTAACTCATCTAGGGTTACCAATTACTTAGTACCTTATAGGTACAACCCTAGTGATTATCTTTGAGATAAACCAATAACAACCATAGGGTCATTTTATCTTTCATCACCTTAGGTTTCCAATTAACTTAATTACATTGAAACATCCAAACATTCTTGACCATTGATACTCCAAATGGTTTGAAACCGTTTAAGCAAAACAATGATGAAACAGTATGGACAAGTCACACTTGAAACCACTTGGGTCTCTAAACGGTTTGAGACTATTTGGTCTCAAACGGTCTTGAGATTGTTTGATCCCAAACGGTCTTGAGACCATTTGGACTCAAACGGTCTTAAGACCGTTTGGTCTAAATCCTCTCAAAATCGAATGGTCCAAAAAGGTCTTCCATCACTTAATCAATTCAGGATTTCAATCATTAAACCATCTATCAATTGAACCACTAATTTATTCTTCCATTGGACCATTGAATCACCCTTCAATTAGACCTTCAATTAGGGTTTTGAACCCAATTGAACTAGGGTTCATAATTGTTACGACCCATATCAGGGTTAGTCAATAAATACCTCGAACTACGTGAAACACCTCAATTTATGCTAAGTATTTTTGTTAAACATCATGGTTAATCAATATAATCTAATATGTGAATTAATAGTTGAGATTGAATCACCTGAGGCAATTAATGATATCAATGTTGATTATTTAGTTCATTAAGTTGAATCAAGTAATCACAGATGTGTTTAGTGCTTTGATCAGGTGAGACCATCCAATTACAATTATTTCTTGCTTTAAGGGTGTAGAGGACCTCGTACTTAAAACGTTGCAAAAATAATCGCTTGATTTGGACATTCGAGTCAATAGTTATGCGATTTTCCAAATCCTTGGACTTGGCTGCAATTTTCCCAGTTATTTGGCTTTATAACATCTTTTTGGTCTCCGTATCCCTTATCTTCTCTGCGGGCACCGCTTGGGTGGAGTACTGTAGCAGCACCAACTATTGCGATCAAGATTCGCTGAAGGAGGTCGCTCAAGGGCGATTTAGTTCAAATCAGTTAGTGTTGGAGCTTCGTCCACCTCCGCCACCTTTCCTTTTCTCCTTGCTACCTTCTCCCTCACCCCAACACCCTTGGGCGGAATTCCCTTTTTGCAGTTGCGGCCAGCAGCGCCGGCCAGCAGCAAGGTGGACGGCTAGAGGCCGTTTTGGCGTGGCCAGCACCACCAAGCACCAGCCATGACCTCGGCCTTGAGGTCCACACCGGAATCCAGAGCTCCTAGCCAAGCTCCATCCACCAATCGAAGCTTTTCTCCAACCTGAACCAAGGTGTGAAGGAGCTGCTGCTTGCAGCAGCATGCTTGATTAGGATCAGCCTGGGCGTAAAAGGTTTTAATGAGAG
Organism: Alisma plantago-aquatica; assembly: GCA_963693085.1. Taxonomy (NCBI): domain Eukaryota; kingdom Viridiplantae; phylum Streptophyta; class Magnoliopsida; order Alismatales; family Alismataceae; genus Alisma; species Alisma plantago-aquatica. The sequence goes on along the minus strand of OY856410.1, from coordinate 209,836,539 downwards.
GTAGTTCTGACTTCGGCCTAAGGTCTTGATAATGAATTCGTAGTCTTAACTTAAGACTTAGTTTTTGATCGAGTTCATCTTCAATGAGTTTTCCGTTTCTACACAGGTTTCACGGCGTGCAAATCAGTTTGCACGGCGTGCAAAGTTACAGAAAAATAGGATAGAAAGTCGGCCAGTTTGCACAGCATGCAAATCAGTTGCACGGCGTGCAGATCAGTTGCACGGGGTGCAGATCAGTTACACGGGGTGCAAATCAGTTGCACGGGGTGCAAAGTTGTAGAAAAGCAGAATTAGGCGTGTTTGTGGATGTTTTCGGTGGTTACGAACACACCGAAGTGGGTGAGTAGTATTTCATTTATTTATCACCATCGAACTCGATTTTATTGTAAATATTGATTCGATATAATTAGGGTAATTTCTAAACAGTATGAATGAGATTAAAGAGATGTGTTTAATTCTTTAGAGCTTAAATTACTTAGTGTAACTGAAGAAAATAAACGAATGTTGTCTGTACTGATACTACTGTGAATATGTTGAGCTCTAAATGAATGTCTGCTATTATGACAAGTTTAGAATGATGTGAAATTATGTATAAAGTTGAAAGAGATAGAAGTGTTCTTAAATATATTCAGTGTGCAATTATGATTGAGTTATGACAATTTATATTTACTGCTTTAATAATGATGATAGATTTAGGTGCCCTAACACCATAGAACCCCTTTGAGAGGTCTGCTTCTTAGGGGTGAAACTCGTGTTGCAACAATAACTGTGCGGAGTCACGGTGGCACGAGGACAGAGAGCCAGTGTTGCAACAAGAACCGTGCGGAGTCATGGTGGCACTGGAGGAAATAGGGGTTATTGCAACAAGAACCGTGCGGAGTCATGGTGGTAACCCCGTGAGACTCTCCGCCTGTGTGCTCAGGTTAGTGAGGAGGAGTCTATAGCACTCATAGTAGTGCATTGAGGCCGGAGAGCCTGTGGTCCTGTGGCAGAGCAGGGCTGGCGTCAGACTTAGCATTTCCCGGGTGTGTCGCTAAGTCTTGTACGGTGGGATCGTAGTTCGCTACGGATCTTTATATGCAGAGTACACTGCATATGATTAGGGCATAATAATAAAAATATAAATATGAATCATATAGGATCGCAGTAAATTTAATATGTTAAGAGATTTGAACTGATGTGCCAATTCTCTAAATTAGTTTATTTGTTTAAAATATATGTTGTTGCATGGAAATGAATTTTTTATCTGTAAACCTGCTATGTCATTAGAACTACCCTGCTTAGTCCTGCACTTATCTTTATTAAATTTTATCTATATGATGAGTTGTTTAGTGATAGCTAAATGAATTACTATTCACTGAGCGAGTAGGCTCATACCTCTACTCAAACATTTTCAGGTCAACATCAGCAACAAGAATCGGAAGGATATTTCCGTCCTAACGCTTAATCTGTAGAAGGTATATGTAGTTAGTTTAGTTAGATAGTGGTCTCTTAGTCCTTTCCCCTCGATCTTTGGGACAAGGTGTGGGAGAGAGAGAATGTGTATAAAGATGTAAATTAACTGTTATGCTTTATTTTATGTCGAACAATGTAATATGTTGTAGACCTTCTGTATATTGCTAGTCAGTTTAATAAAAATGCTTCCGCAGTTTGTTTAGTTTCATTTTACAGCATAAATCAGATTATCCTATTAATGTCTTTAAAATGCTTTAAAAGTCATGAGTGGTTTGGCTAGTGTGTAATCCCTCCGTCGCGCCCTAATCTCGTGATTAGTGGGTAATGCGAGATCGGGGTGTGACAATAATCAAGAAACCATCCATTAGGGTTTTGAAATCAAGGAACCATCAATGGTCGACATTGTGGAACTAGTCCAATTGAAATCATTGGGTCATCATCAAACCATGACATGACCTAACCTCAAACGGTCTTGAGGTCATTTGGATGACCTCCAAATGGTCTTGAGACTATTTGCCCCATCCCATCACTTAAAATGTGAAATTCAATTAGGGTTTGGATCATTAGATTGATCAATAATTGAACTATTAATTGCATTACCATTTGCTATCTTTAGACCTTCAAATACTCAACCATACTCAACCATACTCAACCCTAGACCTCCAAAGGGTCTTGGTTGACCTCCAAACGTTCATCAGACCGTTTGGGTGATCTCCAAATGGTCTTGAGACCGTTTGGGTTAATCAACCCAAAGATTTAATTCATTTAATTGCAAAATCAGCACTTAACCCGATTAGGGTTTCTAATTGGATGATTGTCCATATATTGATTCAATCAATTGGAACCATTAGATCCTCATCCAACATGTACTAGGGTCCTGACCTCAAACGGACAACCCATCCAAATGGTCAACTCATCTAAACAGTTTGGGGTTCAAGACTCTAAACGGTTTGCAAACCGTTTAGTCTCCAAACGGTTTGGTGAAACCGTTTGGACCAAATTCTTAAAACCATTTGCAATAGATATTTGGGGAAGTGTGTGCTTATGATGATGTCATCATCATCAAGCTCTAAACCCACGAAATGTTTTGTGATTTTCATGGAGATTGCATCAATCAACCAAATAAAATTTTGAGAATGAAGAAAGGGTCAACAATTGATAAGGAATTGAATGTAATAACAATATTAAGGGTTCAAGTTATAAAATCGGGCTCCAATTGAGCTTCAAAGCTTCAACCTCCACGTATTTAATGGTGAAAAAAACACCTTCAACTATTCCAACCTCGTCCTCAAGGTTTGAGTGAAAAGGAATGGCTAGAATTGAAGATCGAGTGAAGATAAGAAGAAATCATGCATTGATTTGTGATTTCCACCATGGAATCAAGGTGAAAGAAGGTCAAGAAGCTTACCAACATGTTGGGGGTCGTCCTCCTTTTTCTCCAAGCTCCCTTGGTCATTTTTTCAAGCAAGAAGTGAAGGTGGATTCGAAAATACCCATCCAAGCTAGGGATAAAGGAGCATATATGTATTTTATTAAAAATTCATTTAAGAGAGAGAGAGTAGGGGATAACTCCTCCATTTCCTTGCCACTTTCCCCCTTCCCTTCCTTGGTTATGAGGCTATCTCTTTTTCCTATTATTCCTCTCAATTATCCATGATTTAAAGAAAAGCAAATTAAGCACCTTAAATCATATTATAATAATATCCATAAGTGAGTGGATATATATTTCTTTTTCTTATAATAATGTGAGTGAGTTATCCACTTCCCTTAGATATTTTCGTGCCTTTGCAAGGCACATGGTCATACACATATATGGATTTCAACCATTTCAATTTTGGTTGAAGGGTACTTCAATTAATATATTTATTTTTTGCACATAATTGAAGTAAAGTTCCAATTATGCTTAAATCTTGATTATTTTAATATCAAGATTCTCTCTCCTCCAAAATGATACAAATGAGACTCCCCTCTCATTTTATTTGCTCTACATGATGCCAAGAAACATTAGGGACTATTCTGAAGTGGTAATTTGCATATTGAACCATGGGTTTTGGGTAAATTGCACATTGCACCAAAACTAGGTTTTAATGCATAAACATTGCTTAATCAGCTCTTTCTTGTTACTCAGGCTTTCCCAAGCCATACCTATGCATCATATTCATTATCATGATGCTTCAACACATGAGGAACATTTATCAAGTAACATTTGCAAGTTAACTTCTCACATTGGGTAATTTTCACTTTAGTCCAAACTAAGCAAACATTGTTTCAACATTATTCAGAAAGGACTAAAATTAAAATATAAGTTCCTCTTAAAGCTTTATTACTTTTCAAAAGATAAGATCAAGCATACAATTGTCTTTCTTAAACAAAACACCTAGGGTTAAAGCAAAACCCAGGTCAGGGACGTTACAATTTCACTATCTAGATGGGATCTAGGTGTTGGCAATTGTTTTAGTAGTATGAAAATGTTTGGAAAGACAACATGTATTGAGAAATTTCATGATGAAGGGTTCAAGTACATATACCTTTTCAGAAATTCCATTGGGCATGTTGAATTTATAGAACTGGATGATTGATCGGGTCTTGTAGCTGGGGATTAGGTTTTGGGCATCGGTGATAAAACATGTAAAATTCAATCATCGTGGTATTTGTAGGAGGAATGAGTGTCGTAGCGGGCGAATGTGCTATAGGCAAATGTTCCATGGGATCAGAATGATCTAACTCAATAAACTAGTGTTTATGTGGAGGAGATGAGAAATATGAATCAAAGAAAACATCAGATTCATGAAAGGTAACATCCACAGAAACATGCATTCATCGATTGCTAAACTTATAACATACGTAACATTTTCTGAAGGTAGAGCAGCCATGGAAAACCATCTTGATGGAGTTCATCTTCCTTTGGATTAAAGTTATAAACAAACACAATGCACCCAAAATCCAAAAAGGAAGATGAAGACACTTCTCGTCAAGAAAAATGAGTGAGAATGGAATTTTGTTCTTGAGAATCAAAGAAGGTTCAAGCTAATAAAACTTCAGACTAAGGTAACATGCTGTAAGAACAGCTTCAGACTAATCAAACTAGGGAAGTTTATCTCGGAAGAGAAGAGTGAAAAATAAGTAATAAATGGTAATTTTACCTTCAGTAGCTCCATTTTGTTGTGGGGTGTGAGCACAAGAACGTTGGTATGTCATCCCGATGCAGGAGCAAAAGGTTGACATGTGACTTTCGACCAAGGAATGAGGTATTAGCGGTATTGGCGGTATTTCAATTGAAATATCGACACTGACAGGTACTGACACATATACATGTGTGTGTACTGATAGGCTCACAAATATCGATAATACCGACATGTATTGTGACATCCCTCTGTCACACAGATAAAGAAATGCCACGTGAAAACGTGTGGAACCGTCATAAACATCGCATTACCAAAAACATGAGTTAATTAAAACCGATTGCAGAAAGCAGATAATAAGGGAACTATTTCAACCAAATCCACACCCTACAAAGAAACATGTTATATAAATGTGCATAAACTTGATACAAGTCCACAGCTCATAGGATCCAGCTATCCCATAAGTACAAGAGTTCACCACATGTTTATGTACATAACATACCTAGCCAGGTCAACAACAGGATAAGAATCCATATCAATTATACATCGTGAAACCTCGTCAAAACACCTCCAAGGACCTAAGAGTACAGGGATGACTCTAGGACTCTACTACAAAACTACTAAAACAACATCATATCCATCTCTTACCTCCTACTATTCTTCTTGCTGCTCGGCCGCGACCTCACGAACACCACCACGTTTAGCATGATCACCTAAAAAGGTTTAAAACCAGCAGGGTGAGACACATAGTCCCAGCGAGAAACATAACCCCCCACTGAAACTATAAAACTTCAGGGAAGCTAGAACAGATAAAGCAGATAACTGATATAAGCAGCTCGTATATGTAGCATACTGAACAGAACTAACTTTATTAACAAACTTACCAAGATATCCGGGAGGCATATCACCAGGTATTTCTTATGGAACGTGATTGACAAGACAAGTTATATAAGAACTTATCATAAGATATGAGGAACGTGTAATTAACTGCAAGATATAACTAGGGCAACTATACAAGCAAGGCCTCAACCAATGTTCCATGTTTTTCCCTAAGCAATATATACTATACGGCTGGATTACAATTTATTATGCCCTGAGGAAGTGAGTCGTACTGCTCAAATCCAACCTTCAACTGTGAAGCCCAAAATCGGTTCCATACAAGGTCAATGGGAGAGTCAGACTCCATGACCTCACCTGCGTGCACGATATCTAAAGTAGGATTGCAGTCTCTTGCTTAAGTGGCCTCAGCCACAGGGTCAGCTCCGCAGGCTACCCTTTTCTCTAGCCTACCTTGGTACAGGTCTCAGCGCTAGCATACCTTGGGCCACGGGCCTATTCACCGTGCTCCTGAGCCATGAACGCATTCATACTCTATCACACTGAGCCATGGTCTTGTTCACCATGCTCTAACCATACTGGAGTCTACAACCGAAGTTGTACTCTAATCCTCCTATTTTTAACTAGGAGAAACCATGCATATTCATCAATATGCACTCCCGGTAATCCCGCAGTATAAACCTGTTTCACCATCACAAGCTACTGATGATGATGGATCTATGGCTAGGGCAAAACATGAAATATTCCACTATAATTAATTAGTATATTTTAAGTGTATTGTTGAGGAAACCAGGTTATAAAACATAAACAACTTTGTGTCACATTATTACTGTCATTATCATATTACCGTGGGATCTCAATCCCTCATCACATAATGCCACTGCCCCTAAAGGCTTCATCATCATGGGATATCAATCCCTTATCTCATCATCAGAGGATAACACCTCAATCAGGCACTCAGCCTTTACCAGGTCACCAGACCTTTCTCATCATACTCGTGATACATGTTATCTCATCAACAAGGAACATCATTATTTAGTGTTATACAAAACACATACACCTCACATCTCTTACCTGGTTATGAATTCATTTAATAATACCTGCATGGTTAGTATGCATATCAGGAGAGATAACTTGATCACCAAACACATATCTTTAGAGAACATATTATGAATATTATGTCATTAAGATTCAAGGTGCATATGATTGGGACAACATCCATTATTATGAACACATGAAGCATAAAGTTGTAGATGGTATGTCAAACAACTTATATTATTGTTACCAAACTGTGGGCCTCCACCATGTCCTATATCTCATGACATTATGAACACAACCATCCCTAAGGATATCTCCTTAAAGACCACACTACCATGATCTACCATATCACTTTATCCTCAACCTTAGGTAACTACCATATCACTGGTCACGACCCATCTATCACAGCTCAACATCATAACCAAAGATGTGGGCTGAAGGTAACAAGTTCACCAACTTAGGGTTACCGGGTTAGGTGCATCCCTCACCAAAGGTGTCGCCTACCCTCACCAAAAGGATATCGCGTAGGGCATCATCCCTCACCCAAACGATATCGGTCACCACCAAACCCTAGGGTACCAAGCCACATATGGGGAAACCAGCATATCGTGCAACCATGCACAAGAGGGTATCGGGAAGCCATGTACAAGAGTGTATATCGGGCAGCACTATCATCATATCGGTCAAGACCTTATCTCACCCTCTAGGGTTAGGGTGCTCATGTCAGGAAACCACCAAAACCATATCGCCCAAGGCACACCACTACCATCCATCAAGCGACACCATAGGCAGCCCAGCATGGTGCCCCAAGAGCTCCCATATCGCCCAAGGTAGCCCTATCCTTCAAGATAGGGTTTGGGACTCTCTATCGGTCAAGGCACCATATCACCCATCAGGGTTACACCAACCAAGACTCCATATTGGGAAACACCATATCGCCCAAGGACATATCACCCAACTACATCTTGGGTGAAGGTCCATATTGGTCAAGGGGTCAACAAGGTGTTTACCTAGCATATCGCCCAAGCTCAACCCTAGAAGAGGGATATCGAGCAGAACACCAGTTAGGGTATCATGCAAGGGTTCAAAGGCCATGACGGGTTGGTCATCTTCAACCTCAATATTGCCGCCAAGAAACACTAAAATATCAAGAGAGTTGGCTCACCTCTCAACAACTAAGTGAGAGAGGGGTTTTGCACAACTTCCCTCACCTATCGGGCAACAAGGAGGTTCATCACCATATCGGCCAACCCTCCAACCTCAACTAGATCAAGACCAACCAAAGGCTCACCTCTCAAGTCCATGGTGAGAGAGGGGTATTGTCCAAGCAACTAGAGTATGGACTCACCTCTCAATGACTAAGGAAGAGAGGGGTTTTGCCTACACCACTAGGGCTCAAGCTCACCTCTCAAAACCAAAGGGAGAGAAAGGGATTTTGCCCCAAGAACACACCACACGCACCATGGAATTAGGAAACCCTGGGCTCACCTCTCAACAACTAAGAGAGAGGGGGTTTTCCCAAAGAACCCTAATCCAATGGTTCGGCCAACCCAAGGCAACTATCTCAACAAGGTCTAGGGTACACCTAAAGCAACCTTATATCCAGTAAAGCAAGAAACATAGCTAGAAGATCACATGGCCGAAACATATAGCAAAGCAACATGATAAAGAAGTAGTATAGTAAGGTTAGGAGTTATGTAACCCACCTCAAACTCTAAAGCTCCAAGCTCCTAGCACCAAGCTCCAAGGCACCACCATAAGAGAAGGAAAGGGACAAACTAGCAAGGTGTGTCACCTAAGACACTAGTTGTATCAGCCACCACTTGCTCCTTTCTTCTCCTAGCTCGGCCACCAAAGGAAAGGAAGCAACTAAAGGAACCAAAGAGACCTAGCAAGAAAGGGGGGGTCGTTTATATATTAAGGGGTGAAGGGGAAGAGCAAGGCAAGGTGGCACCCACCCCTAACACACTTGTCCAAGGATTGTGCCACATGCTAGCACCCCAAACCACATGTCCATGACTTACCACCCACTTAGTAAAGCAACGGCCACTTGTCCAAAGATGGTGACACAAATGAATCTAGGTGATGGGTGTGTGTCACCCAAGATGGCAACCCAACACACCATGGCTGATACACCTCCTTGCCCGATACAACCAGCACTCCCTTAGGTGATATACCAAGGTCCAACCCGATATCAAGCCTCAACAAAGCTCAACAAAGCCCAAAGCTACTCAAGAAAGGAGTCCAACCCATCATCTCGACCCTAGAGGATGCAAGGTGAGAGAAAGACGTATCTCAAGGTGACAAACTTGCACACCAACCCCAAAACGTGGGCAATTTGCAAGTTGCACCTTCATCTCTCAACAAAGCACAAAACAAACCCTAATCTTCAGGTGATTAGCAAGCATCTAAACATAGGGTTTAGGCAAAGCAAATAGGGTAAGCCCAAAGCAAGGGTCAGGGTCCTTACAAGCCATAAACCTCTACAAAAGGATTTCACCCCCAAAATCCGAAGAGAAAAGTGAAGGATACTTCCTCCTCACCTATTCCTCGAGCTCTCACATGGCTTCATCAATGCCACGATGATGCCAAAGAACCTTCATTAGAACCATATCCTTCCTTTTCAACTTCTTCACTCTTCTATCAAGGATCATCACTGGACCTTCCTCGTAGGTCACATCTTCATAAAGCTCAACCTCAACTGGATGAATCACTGTCTCTGTGCCTGGAAGACTTTTCTTCAGCATACTGACATGGAACACCGGATGTAACCTGTGCAACTCTGGCGGTAGCTCTAACTTGTAAGATACCTTGCCAACACATGCTATTATCGGATATGGCCCCATATACCTGGGAGACAACTTGCCTTTCTGGCCAAACCCCAGCATGCCTTTCCATGGAGAGACTTTGAGATACACCTTGTCTCCTACCTGGAACTCTAGAGGTCATCGGCGATTATCTGCATACGACTTCTTTCTGTCATGTGCCACTTTCAACTGTTGTTGTATTACCTTGATCTTCTTTGTCGTTTGCTCCACTAACTCAGGACCCAAAAGCTGATATTTGCCAGACTCATACCAACATAAAGGAGATCTACACTTCATGCCATATAAAGCCTCATAAGGTGCCATGTTGATACTCCGTTGGTAATTGTTGTTGTAGGAGAACTCTATCAAACTAAGATGCACATCCCAACTGCCTAGGAACTGTAAGACACAAGCTCGGAGAAGATCTTCCAAAGTCTAAATAGTCCTTTCAGACTGTCCATCGGTCTACGGGTGGAAAGTGGTACTGAACCTCAACTGCGTTCCCAACGCTTTGTGCAACTGTTCCCAAAAATGACTCATGAACTGGGGCCTCTTTCAGACATTATTGTTGCGGGCACACCATGCAAATGTACTATCTCATCCACATACACCTAAGCAAGCTTCTCTGATGTATATGTTGTCTTCACCAATATGAAATGAGCAGACTTCGTCAACCTGTCCACTATCACCCAAATGGAATCATGATTCCTACCTGTCCTCGACAGACCAACTATGAAATCCATGGTTATATGATCCCATTTCCAATGTGGTAGAGGCATGGGTTGCAACGTACCTACCAGCTTCTGATGCTCAACCTTTAGCTGCTAGTATACCGCACACCTAGCCACAAACTCAGCCACATCTCTCTTCAAGCCAGGCCACCAATACAGGTCTTTCAGATCATGATACATCTTGGTGACACCTTGATGCATAGCATACATCGATGTGTGTGCTTCCTCGAGCACTAACTTCCTCATGTCATCAACATTGGGAACCATCATCCTGTTATGATAGCAAACTAGTCCATCCTCAGACTCATGGAAGCCATCCCGCTTCTCGCTGCCAAACTCTGATCTGATCAATTGAACTGCGGCATCTGCCTGCTGTGCTTCTTTGATCTTCTACCTCAGCATAGGCTTCACTTGCATCTGTGCAAATAGTCATGCCAACAAGGATACCTCCAACTGTACATTCATCTGCCGCAAAGAGACGAACATATCCCGCCTATGGCATATCAAAGAACTCAATTGTGCCTTCTTCATAGAAAGAGAAGAAGACTTCCTGTTAAGCGCATCAGCTACCACATTTGCCTTACCAGGATGATACTCGATGGTGCAATCATAATCATTGATCAGCTCCATCCAGTGACACTGTCACATGTTCAGCTCACTCTGTGAGAAGATATACTTCAGGTTCTTATGATCCTTAAAGATCTGACACACGTCCTGATAAAGATAGTGTCTCCAAATCTTCAACGCATGGACCACTACTGCCAGCTCCAAATCATGTGTCAGATAACTCTCCTCATGTTTCTTAAGTTGTCGCGAAGCAAAAGAAACCACATGATCGTTCTGCATCAGCACACATCGTAAGCCTTTCTTGGAAGCATCACAAAAAACAATGTAGCCTTTCCCATGCTCTAGAAGCACCAATACTGGAGCACTAGTCAGCTTCTCCTTCAAACTTTGGAAAGCTTGCTGACAACAATCATCACAATCAAAAGGTACATCCTTCCTGGTCAACTTTGTCAACGACAACGCGATTACACTGAAGTTCCTTATAAACCTCCAGCAGTATCCTGCTAAACCCAGAAAACTACAAACTTCAGTCGGCATCTTTGGTTGCTCCCATTCCACAATGGACTCCACCTTCTTGGGGTCCACTCTGACTCCTTCTGCAAATATCACATGACCCAAGAAAGTCACTTCTTTCAACCAGAATTTGCACTTACTAAACTTGGCACACAACTGTGTTGGAGAAGGAGAGTCAATGCTAATTGAAGATGTTGTCCATGCTCTTAACTATCCCAACTATAGATCAAGATGTCATCTATAAAAACCACAACAAACTAATCTAAAAATGGATAGAACACCTTGTTCATCAGATCCATGAAAGCAGCATGCGCATTGGTTAGCCCAAGTGGCATAACCACAAACTCAAAGTGACCATACCTCATCCTAAAAGCTAACTTAGGTATGTCCTCATCCTTGATCCTCAACTAATGATAACTAGATCGTAGATTGATCTTTAAGAACACTGTAGCGCCACGCAACTGATCAAACTGATCGTCTATTTTTGACAAAGGATACTTGTTCTTGATCATAACTTTGTTCAACTACCAGTAATCTATGCACAAACACATTGATCCATCCTTCTTCTTTACTAATAGGACTGGAGCACCCCCACAGTGATGTGCTCGGTCTGATGAAACCTTTATCCTCAACCTTAGGTAACCACCATATCACTAGTCACGACCCATCTATCATAACTCAACATCATAACCAAAGACGTGGGCTCAAGGTAACAAGTTCACCAACTTAGGGTTACCAGGTTAGGCGCATCCCTCACCAAAGGTGTCACCTACCCTCACCAAAAGGATATCGGGTAGGGCATCATCCCTCACCCAAACGATATTGGTCACCACCAAACCCTAGGGTACCAAGCCACATATGGGGAAACCAGCATATCGTGCAACCATGCACAAGAGGGTATTGGGAATCCATGTACAAGAGCGTATATCAGGAAGCACTATCATCATATCGGTCAAGACCCTATATCTCCCTCTAGGGTTAGGGTGCTCATGTCGGGAAACCACTAAAACCATATCGCCCAAGGCACACCACGGCCATCCATCAAGCGACACCATAGGCAGCCCAACATGGCACCCCAAGAGCTCCCATATCGCCCAAGGTAGCCCTATCATTCAAGCTAGGGTTTGGGACTCTCTATCAGTCAAGGCACCATATCGCCCATCAGGGTTACACCAACCAAGAATCCATATCGAGCAACACCATATCGCCCAAGGACATATCGCCCAACTACATCTTGGGTGAAGGTCCATATCGGTCAAGGGGTCAACAAGGTGTTTACCTAGCATATTGCCCAAGCTCAACCCTGGAAGAGGGATATCGAGCAGAACACCACTTAGGGTATCGTGCAAGGGTTCAAGGCCATGATGGGTTGGTCATCTTCAACCTCAAGACTACTGTCAAGAAACCTTAAAAGATCAAGAGAGTTGGCTCACCTCTCAACAACTAAGTGAGAGGGGTTTTGCACAACTTCCCTCACCTATCGGGAAACAAGGAGGTCCATCACCATATCGGCCAACCCTCCAACCTCAACTAGGTCAAGACCAACCAAAGGCTCGCCTCTCAAGTCCATGGTGAGAGAGGGGTATTGTCCAAGCAGCTAGAGTATAGACTCACCTCTCAACGACTAAGGAAGAGAGGGGTTTTGCCTACACCACTAGGGATCCAGCTCACCTCTCAAAACCAAAGGGAGAGAAAGGGATTTTGCCCCAAGAACACACCACACACACCATGGAATTAGGAAACCCTAGGCTCATCTCTCAACAACTAAGAGAGGGGTTTTACCCAAAGAACCCTAATCCAATGGTTCGGCCAACCCTAGGCAACTATCTCAACAAGGTCTAGGGTACACCTAAAGCAACCTTATATCTAGTAAAGCAAGAAACATAGCTAGAAGATGACATGGCCGAAACATATAGCAAAGCAACATGATAAAGAAGTAGTATAGTAAGGTTAGGAGTTATGTAACCCGCCTCAAGCTCTAAAGCTACAAGCTCCTAGAACCAAGCTCCAAGCTCCAAGGCACCACCACAAGAGAAGGAAAGGGACAAACAAGCAAGGTGTGTCGCCCAAGACACTAGCTATATCGGCCACCACTTGTTCCTTTCTTCTCCTAGCTCGACCACCAAAGGAAAGGAAGAAACTAAAGGAACCAAAGAGACCTAGCAAGCAAGGGGGTTGTTTATATACTAAGGGGTGAAGGGGAAGAGCAAGGCAAGGTGGAACCTGCCCCTAACACACTTGTCCAAGGATTGTGCCACATGCTAGAACCCCAAACCACATGTCCATGACTTGCCACCCACTTAGCAAAGAAACAGCCACTTGTCCAAAGATGGTGACACAAACAAGGGTAGGTGATAGGTGTGTGTCTCCCAAGATGGCAACCCAACACACCATGGCTGATACACCTCCTTGTCAGATACAACCAACACTCCCTTGGCCGATACACCAAGGTCCAACCTGATATCAGGCCTCAACAAGGCTCAACAAGGCTTTAAAAAGCTCAATAAAGCCCAAAACTACTCAAGCAAGGAGCCCAACCCATCCTCTCGACCCTAGAGAATGCAAGGAGAGAGAAAGACATCTCTTAAGGTGACAAACTTGCACACCAACCCCAAAACTTGGGTAATTTGCAAGTTGCCCCTCCATCTCTCAACAAAGCACAAAACAAACCCTAATCTTCAGGTGATTAGCAAGCATCTAAACACAGGGTTTAGGTGAAGCAAACAGGGTAAGCCCAAAGCAAGGGTCAGGGGCCTTACATGTATACTGCAAATACCATCGTGTTTTGATGGTTTAAGTGCAAAATGCACTACTAAATTCATTGTACCAACCGAAGCTGGCAGTTTACCAATGGGTATACCATTTTTTGCGAGAATGATTATTGTCACTTCTTGGGAGGAGAAAAGAAGGTGCATTTGGATGATTTTTGGCGATTGGAGCTAATACGAACCCAAATCAAGGTAAGTCTAACTAATCTCTTTCATTTTCTACCATTAGCAACCTCTCCATCTCTTTTTTCTACTTTTTTCTTCTACTTTCACCTAAAAAAGGGTTTTTTACCACAAAAGCCTACTATTACTCCAATTTTTATATGTTTATGTGAACTATACAATACATACATTTATAAGTATGTTATGTAGATTTACAATATTATCACTAGATCTACCTAATTACAACACTATTAATTAGTACTAGTATGCAATTTATCTAAGCATATTACAATTAGTATTGATACAATTAGCTACTTATTTATGCTTAGTAGAATATGTTTTACTAAAGAGTAATTTGAATACAATATGAATGAGTATTATACACTTATACATTATTGTACATGAATGAGCAACACGGAACTTCATACAACCAACCTTGCATAATGTACATGTCATGGGAGCAATATGTCAACCATGGAATAGGACTTCGACTTCGAGTCAACTTTGACAAGTTTGGAAGTAGAAGTGTGCAGAAACATTGAGGAAACTTCTAGGATTTTCACAACCAAATTGACAAAACTTAAGCTAAATAGTGATTTCATGATGAAAATTGATATATTTCATCAAATCTAGATTTAAAACAAAATATATGTTTATATATAGCCATCCATACAGGTTTCCATCTGTAGAAAAACACAGTCACATGCAAATGTACAAGACATCTTAGTGTCAACTTAGACATGCATGGAAGTGGAAGTTTGTGGAAAATATAAGGGAACTTTGAGGAAGTGGCGGACTAAAACTTTGACATTAAATAAGCTAAAAGATAGTGAGATTGTTAGGGAATTTGGCATCAAACATCAAATTTTGGTAAACACATACTCCATCTATAATCTTCTATATGAAATGTTTAGAACTTAAATTTTTTCTATATATGTGGTGTTATGTATCTACAGAAACTCTAATTGGATCACATTCTTGAATTAAAAATATAAGTTCATTTCCAAATACTATAATTTATGGAGGGGGAAAAGTAAGAGAGGTGAAATGGTATTAGGTCTACACCAAATTTTGCAAAACTTGTGGAAATCTAGTAGAGGAATAAACTTATCATTCCTCTCTAGTTAGAAACCAAGGAAATGGTCATCTCAACGTCAAAAATGGTTTCCTACAAGTTTGTTTATGCCTTCCCTATGTATGCAACAGTAATAACTACAAGGATCATCACGGAAATGGGAGGTTTTGAGCTAGCTAGTTCAATTTCATCACCAACTAGGTTGAATTCATTGACACATGTCAACAAGTAGGAAACTAATGGGGCATGCAAGCTTACCATGTTTCGACATCGATAGGTGTGGGCGTATGTAATATCGAGGATATATTGCTAGATGTTGAGGATGTTTAGTACCCTGATGTCAACCATATCAACTCAATATAGTATGGAGAATCAATGTGTAACTCGATATACAATTGGTATGAGTTAGTAAGTTACTATGTGTTGTAAATTAGATATTATTGTATAGGTGTGTGTATTTATGTTTATATATTGTGCTAGTAAAATTCCAAATCTTAATTCCTACATTTTGTCATCAAAATCCTTCATCGAATCCCTAGAAAATAGGCCACATACCCATTATAAAATTTTATTGCATAAAAAGATGAATGTAGGTGTAGAGATTACACATGTAAAATTTCATGATTTAATTTGTTCATTTTGACGTCGAAACGGTCGGGATTGCATCTTCTGATATTTCCATCGGTATATCAGAAAATACCAATTTCCATTTGTAAAAACGGCATTGGTATCAGATACCCCGTTCCTTGCTTGAGCATTGTTAGTTTGGAAAATTCTAATGGACTTATTAAATTGTGTTGAAATCATTTTATGAAAAGACTAAAAACATCAAACATCTCACTATGTGATTTCAACAAATATAACCAAGTCATTTGAGAGAAATTGTCAACAAAGGAAACAAAAATATCAAAATCTATTAAAACCAGTGGTTCTAAACAGACCACAGATGTCACTATGAATCACATCAAAAATAGCTTTAGAACATAAACAAGTTTTGTGAGGAAACAAAACTCAATGATGATTCCCTAATTGGCAAAAGTCACATTGAATACTTTCAAGCGAGATAAAGATGAACCTGTTGTTTAAGACTCACGAGAGATGGGTGATCATACAACTAATATAGTATAAGAGGTGTGTATAAAAGAAGGGCACACTGAGGAGCCCATCACCAAAATAGTAGATATCACCAGCTTTAGAACTCGAACCAATCGTCTTCAAAGTTCAATAATCCTGCAACACAAAACTATGGCTAAGGAACATTATGTTACAAGTAAAGGCATCAACAAGTTTAGCAGCTGACATCAAATTCAATGGGAAGGGGGAATAGAAGGCACATATTTAAGTTTAACGTTAGGTGAAATGCTCACGCTACCACATTGTTGTACAGCTCTAATGGATCCATCTGTCATAGTGGCAGATGAATTTGAATATAGGATTTAGTTACCAGTTATATGTTATGTGTCCCCAAAGTCAACTATCCAGGATGAACTGGATGCTACCATGGAGGCCCCCACATTACCATAGTTGGAGGCCAAATGTGTTGAAGAGGTTGCAACTGATGCAACTGATTGCATAGTCATAGAGTTCCCAGGTCCACTAGGATGTTGAGACGCCTTTCAAAGTTTCTAGTATACAGTTGACGGATTGTAAATGATGAGGTGTCAATATCTGCATTGCATTTTTCTCCTTGGTGTAGTGGCGGCGAGAAAAATCCCACAAGTCCTTGATGTGTTTATGGAACATATATTTGGATGTAATGGACGGTTCCATATTGTTCCACAACCAACATTTGACTTGGTTGTTTCCCCATCTGTGTCCTCAGTAGGTTGCTTAATGAGCTTCACCTTATCTCTAGATTCAAACTTGAGCAAGTAGTTCTTGAAAGATCTAGAGGGGGGGTGAATAGATATTTATATTAATTTTAATCAAATGAAATTACTCAACTTAAAGTGTAACAGAAATAAAAGATGCAACCACAAAAGGACACACGATAAAGAGTGATTCTGTCAAATGATGTCACTCCACTACCTAGTTGTTCCCAACCAAGATTTGCAAATTGTGTGTTGTATTCCTTTAATATACTAATACACAATACATAAAATCTACTGGTGTCTTTTGTGGCACAAGACTAACCCTCCTTTTCAGCTCAAGGAGAACTCCACCTTTGACGGGAAGCAGAAGGTAACCCATTTGGAGAGGATCGCAATCCACCTCCACCACCTTGGTTGCAGCCTTCAACCTTGAAGTAGCACCAAGAGAGCTTCACCACAGTCTTCTTCCTTGAAGTAGTGAGAAGCAACAACACACCATATTAAAAGAATAAGAGAGGAATAAGGATATTACAATTCTCTTTCACAAGATGTACAATTTAGCACTATGAACATGTGATGATGATCTTCTTTCACAATTTATGGCAAAGTTGTATTGGGTGGAGAGGACACTCAAGTTGATGTTGGGGTATGCCTAGATTGATGACAATATGCAGTATAGGGACTAAGTACTTTGGAAAAGATGGCTAGTATGCTCAAGTATATGTCAATGTATATGCAATGGATTGCTTCTAAGTATCCTAAGACCACTGCTATTTATAGAAATGGTTTAGAAGTGCCTAGGACATCTTAAGGAGGGTCTAGAGTGTTCTGGATGGTCAAACTAGTCGTTTGGATGAAACTAATTAAGGTACAACGGCTAGTTTGATCATAAATTTAATTTTAGTCCAAATCGCTCCTCGGTCAAGATCTATTTCTAGCACTGTCTCGGTCAAAATTTATTTTGACCGGAAAATTTCTGAGTGCAAAAAGTCTCCTAACCGCTATATCTTGGTTAAAGATCAAAAGAAGTCCCAACAGATCTTTGTTGGTCGGGAAAAATTTCGACCGAAGGTGTATCCGGTCGATAATAAGTTCGAGCGAGAAGGACTCTATTCAAGAATATGCTAAGTATGTGACATCTTATAGAAGACTTATTTGAAATCTATCAATCCTAAGGTCTTTATGTGAGATAGGATAGGCTTTTGGGTAGGTTTCGGAAGATCATCACTTGTCCTTACATCATGTCTATCAAGTTGTACAAAAACACAAGAATACATAAATACATGGTACTATTGGGTTTTGTAGAGAAAACATGTGCGGCGGAAGCAACAAAAATTCCACTCAACCCGAAACAGGATCTTGTTGACAACAACATATTTGGAAGGAGTGTTTTCGGGATATACCTTATCGCGGAGAAAGTCCGGTGATGTCCCGCTACACAATGGTGTACAACGATGTTGGCCTACACGGATGGAACTTCTATCCCATTCGTTGTCACAGGAAGATCTGGTGGCACTCCTTTCGTGCGGTGATGTACGCTACTCGTAACGCACACGGATGGTCGTTGATGTCCTCCCGAACACAGGCATCTCAGTGTCTGCGTCTCTACTTCATCCACATGGATGGACTGGAACTCCACGTCATGCTTTCTAAGCCGGTAGGAAGGAGTCGTGTCTATGTGGTGATGTGCTAGCGGCGTGTTGCTCTCCTTTCTCTCTTAAGGATGGTGACGACTAGGGTTTACGTACGTGAGTGTAAACTGAAAATCCTATCTCGATATCTTATATAGATATCGGTCGTCAAGCTCCTTTAAATAGGAGACGAAGGGAATTAGGGTTTCCTAAACTCATCGGTAAATAGAAACACTGTGTTAATTAAAATGCTCATGGATTAATTAGAATATTTTAGAATTCATTAATTAATCAAATAATCACATTAATTGATTAATTAATATTTGACTCCATGCAATCACTTGGGATGGCTCTATGGGCATATATGCCAACAGACTCCCACTTGCACTTAGATCCAGTCAATCCAATATTATTCTAATCGATTACATAAACATTTTAGTAATCAATGTGATTCGAAGCAATTCCAATCAAATCCACAATTATACTCCTATTCCAACACATCCTATGTGTGTGACCCGGTCGGCTCCAAATTATGTTGGCAGTGATAGACATAATCATATTACGATTTCACAAGCAATGATTGGTATCTAGCAAGACTTCATTGCCACCCAAGTAATTGGAGAAGTTGGAGAACAACTTGACCTATCATTCATGACTGGTGTTACAGTGATTGTATAGTTCCTTTATCGCTGATATCCGGATTGAACTCGAGTCATGGAATTGTTATCCTCTTCAACGTTCAATCCATGTTCCTTGAACTAGAGCACACTGTCTGAGATATATGTAAGCTCGATATCACATATTGACTCACATCAGCATGGCCATGCATTTCTCAGTCTCGCTTATCAAGTGGCCGGAATAGCAAACTCTGGTAGGAAGGACAAATTCCATCTACATCACTCACAGTCATCCCCATGTGTCACAGTGCACCCAAGCACCATCTTTATGGCAATCCTTATTCAGGACCACTTTGGATGATGTCAAAGTACACCGAACGACATGTGATAAGTGTAGTGACTTTAGTTCTAATAACCACAATCACCACCATCATTATGAGATGTGACTCTAACTACCAATCATGGTATCCATGTGTCACTTTCAAGGTGGGTCTATCCGATACACTGTTCTCTAACAAGTATCTATGTATTTGGTTTGATATCTCCATATCATGGATAATGAGACTCTTCCATCAACCAACATACATTCTAATCTTATGTGTTATTGATGTCTATGGACATTTCCACAATAACAACCGATTAGGGACAAAACAAGAATACATACTCTTAGCATACATACGATCTCACTATTCAGGTCATCAACCCAAAGACAAATGTCATTGAGTATATTATTCTATAGACATCTATAAGTTTTATGGTCATCTCACAATATAAAACACAAACATATAGATTGGAAACTTGCCTTTATTGATATGATCAATATAGTATTACAAATCATTTACATAGTATCCCATTACAATCATCAAATGATAGTCTCTATAGACATACATACCAACAGATTCCCACTTGCACTTATACCTAATCACTCATGAATCTCAATCCAAGTGATCGAACATGTCCGTCATGTTTCTATTGTGAAAGTGCTTTTGTGAGCGGGTCAGCCACATTGCTTTCTGTAGGTACTCTGCAAATCTTCACATCTCCTCATTGTATGATCTCTCGTATGAGATGGAACTGCCGTAGAATATGTTTGGAACATTGGTGTGATCTTGATTCTTTAGCCTGTGCAATTGCTTCGTTGTTGTCGCAAAACAACTCAATTGCATCACCAGCACTTGGAACCACTCCAAGTTCAGAAATGAACTTCTTGATCCACACGGCTTCCTTTGCAGCATTAGATGCAGCAATATATTCAACCTCTGTTATAGAATCCGTAACCGTCTCTTGCTTGGAACTCTTCCAGCTCACAGCTCCGTTGTTCAGGCAAAACACAAATCTAGATTGCGATCTGTAGTCATCTTTGTCAGTCTGGAAGCTAGCATCGGTGTAACCCTTCACCACGAGCTCTTCCTCACCGTCGTATACCAAGAATTGATCCTTAGTCCTTCTCAAGTACTTTAGGATGTTGTTTACGACTGTCCAGTGACATTCACCTGGATCTGACTGATACCGGCTCGTCATGCTCAAAGCATACGACACATCAAGACGAGTACATAACATCACGTACATGATAGATCCAATTGTTGATGCATATGGAATCTTACTCATCCGTGCCCATTCATCACATGAACTAGGACATTAGGATTTAGAGATCATAGCCCCATGGGACATGGGCAAGTTACCTCTCTTATAACCCTCCATGTGAAACCTTTTTAGCACCTTGTCAATGTATGTGCTCTGGCTTAGGCCTAGAAGCCTTCTAGATCTATCTCTATAGATCTTGATCCCTAGTATATAGGATGCTCGCCTAAATCCTTCATAGAGAAGGTCTTCCCTAGCCAAACTTTTATTGTCTTAAGAGTAGAGATGTCATTTCCCATCAATAGCATGTCATCCACATACAATATGAGAAATACGACTGTGCTCCCACTAACCCTTTTGTAAACACAAGGTTCATCTCCATTTTGACTAAAGCCATTTTTTTACTACTTCGTCAAAACGTAGATTCCAGCTCCAAGATTCTTCCTTCAATCCATAGATTGACCTTTGTAGCTTATAGACTTTATTGGCTTCCTTTGGATCGATAAAACCCTCAGGTTGTTTCATGTACACATCCTCGAGTAAATTCCCATTAAGGAATGTTGTTTTAACATCCATCTGCCAAATCTCATAGTCATGATAAGATGTAATGGCAAGCATGATCCTAATGGATTTAACCATGGCAAGTGGTGAGAAGGTCTCATCATAATCAACACCTTGAATTTGACGGAATCCTTTCGCAACCAATCTACCTTAATAGGTTTGAACATTTCCATCCATGTCAGTCTTCTTCTTGAAGACCCACTTACACCCTATGGGTTTTACCCCTTCGGGTGGATCCACCAAGGTCCATACCTTATTGGTGTACATGGATTCCATCTCAGATCTCATGGCTTCGAGCCATTTCTCATATTATGGTCCCTTAGTAGCTTCTAGATAGGAAGTTGGCTCATCTGCTATGCCCAATTCATCACTGTCTTGAGTCACGAGAAATCCAAATCTCTCAGGCTCAAGTCGTGTCCTACTAGACCTACGAGGTTCCTATGTTACATTTGGAACTTGAAATTCCACAACAATTTGTGAGTCTTCATGTTCCTTATGTACCTCCTCAGATTCTCTGCTTTCTTGTTGGTCTTGAACTTCTTCGAGATCTACATTCCTCCCACTAATTCCTTTGGAAATAAATTCCTTTTCAAGAAATATAGTAGTCCTAGCCACAAATACTTTGTTGTCAGTTGGTGTGTAGAAGTAGTATCCCCAAGTTTCCTTGGGGTATCCAACAAAATAGCATGTTTCTGATTTGGGTCCAAGCTTTTCAAGAAATTGTTTCCTAGCATAAGATTCACATCCCCAAATCTTTAACATAGACAAATTGGGATGATTCCCATTCCATATCTCATATGGTGTCTTTTGAACTGATTTGGAAGGTACACGATTAAGTGTAAACGTTGTAGTTTCAAGAGCATATCCCCAGAACGATATTGGAAGTTCAGCTGAACTCATCATTGATCGTACCATGTCTAATACTATATGATTCCTTCTTTCTGACACACCATTATGTTGCGGTGTACCAGGTGGAGTCCATTGTAATACAATACCACGATCTCTCAGAAGGTCCTCAAACTCTTGGATTAAGTATTCGCCACCTCGATCTGAACGGAGTGCTTTAATACTCTTACCAAGTTGCTTCTCTACTTCATTCATGAAATTCTTAAACATTTCAAGAGTTTCTGACTTGTGTTTCATAAGATATACATAGTCATACCTATTGAGGTCATCAGTGAAGGTAATGAAGTATTGATAGCCTCCTCTAGCATTTGATCTAAAAGGTCCACATACATTAGTATGTATGAGCCCTAGTAGATCACTGTCTCTCTCACTGTGTCCAGTGAAAGGAGTCTTGGTCATCTTCCCTAATAAACATGCCTCACATGTCTCTAATGATTCAAAATCAAAAGAGTCTAGATAACCATTCTTATGGAGTCTAGATATGCGCTTCTCATTTATGTGCCCAAGACGACAATGTCATAAGTATGTTTTGTTTGAGTTGTCAAGTTTTAACCTTTTAGTATTTACGTTGTATATGCTAGTCTCAAGTTCTAACAAGTAGATACCATAAGACATAGGGGCATTGCCATAAAAGATCTCATCTTTAGAAATAGAAATAACTCCATTCTTAATGTGAAATTCAAATCCACTCTTGTCCATACAAGATACAAAAATAATATTTCTATTAATGGCAGGTACATAATAGCAATTTTCTAATTCTATTACAAGGCTTGTAGGAAAAGATAAACTAATAACTCCAACTGCGGTGGCTGCAACTCTTGCTCCATTAGCGACCCGTAGCTCGACTTGGCCCTTTCGTAAAGGTTTACTTCTTATCAGATCATGCATATTAGAACATATGTGAGATCTACATCTGGTATCCAGTACCCATGATGAAGAAGTATTTAAGTTTATCTCAATAACATATATACCTGAAGTGGAGATCTCTATCCCCTCCTTCTTCTTTCTTAGTTCCTCCAGGTAGAGAGGACAGTTTCTTTTGCAATGTCCAACCTGGTGACAATGGTGACAACTGCCTTCTTTAGAGATCCCACCTTTAGCTTTGAGCACGAATGACTTTGGCTTCTGCTCGGCTTTAGAACCTTTCTTAGCCTTTCCTTTGCCTTTTTACTTTCCCTTTGCCTTGTTGATCATCATCACAGACTTGGGCTTGTCTTTCTTCATCTGTGCTTCAGCTGTCCTCAACATGCCCAACAATTCTGACAACGGCTTGTCAAGATTGTTCATGTTGTAGTTCATGACAAAATGATTATATGATTTGGGCAACGATTGTAGAGTCACATCAGTGGCCAACTCTTGACTAGGTTAAATCCTAGCTTGGATAGGCTTTCTACGTACCCAATCAAGGTGAGTATATGGGTGCCAACTGAGTCTCCCTCTTTTATCTTGCTCCTGAATAAAGCCTTAGAGACATCATATATCTCCTGTCTTGCTTGATGTTGATACATGTTCTTGAGATGTGTTACCATCTCCATGACATTCATGTTCTCATGCTGCTCTTGCAACTCATAGTTCATTGAGAACAACAAAGGTGCTTCTTGTAAGCATCCTTTTCAACCTTGGGTGCATTTGCGGCGGGTTCTGCTGGCTCTGGTGTTTCAAGGACATAGAGCTTACGCTCATGTGTGAGAACAATTCTCAGTGTCCTAAACCAGTTTTGAAAGTTGGTTCCGGTAAGTTTGTCCTTCTCAAGGACCGATCGCAACAAGAAAGTGTGAGTGTTGTTTGCCATTTGATTGCTACAAAAGAAAATTTTGCATTTAGTTCAAAACATTTTGACTTGTAAAGATTTGATAAATGAGATTAATTAGGCATTTAATTAATTACTCTCCCACTATTTTATTCAAATTGATAGCACTCACTATCAACTCGGAAGATTGCAACATACAACCTTCTAGTGAGCCAAGATCCAAAATAATTGGATCAATGCCCAACCAACGTCGGCATCAAAGACCAAATATTAAGGTAAGCAACTTTTACCAATTGCATCATATGCAACGCTTGGATAGATGATCATGCACAACTCCTTGTCATGATGCATCTGTGTGCCTCTACGTACTTGATCCTATCAAGGTTCCCTAGTTAAGTCCAACCCATAAGCCAACACGGTGAGTGTGCACCCTACGGAGGCAGACCCACACACCCACCATCACACTTCCACGATATAGACAGTGTACCACGCGGAGGCGTGCCCACACATAGTCGATCAAGCTTTTCATGTGTGTTGCTTTATGGAAGAAAACTAAAACTTAATATTATTAATTGAGAGATTGTATAAATACATATACATATCCAAACACCACATACTTATAGTATGTATCATATACTACTATATCCACAACCACAAACGATAGACATGCAATCATAAACACAAATACATCAGTTATGTCCATAATATTGTAATCCTTTGGAGAAATAAAGGATTATGGTCCACCTATGGTCTTATGCATCTCATGCAACACCTGTGAATCAACTTGTAAGCCTGTAAGGATCAGCATTACAATGAACAACTTCATGGATGCTCCGTGAGGTTGGAACTTCAAGTTGTTTCTTGGAATTGGATCTTCTTGTTGCTTCTCCATGGACGCTCCTTGGAGTTGGATCTTCAAGTGGCCTCCTTACATCAAGTTTACAAAAACTAAAACTAATCCTATCTCTATTACATCATATGAGTATAAATATAAAGGGAAAGAATTAATTACACTTTGAAATAAGAGATGAGGTTCGGCATGCAAGATGAATACTTTATACAAAGAATCCATATGCAACCATTGTACATCCATAGCATTCACAAACAAACATATCCACAAGATCGACATCCACATTCATTCACAACATTCACAAAAGGGGATACTAGGCCATAATTGTGCATGCATTCATCACATAAAATAAATTTTTAATGGCGACGTGTATGATATCATAGGTATATTTGCATATACGTATATACATATTAAAATTGTAGTACTTTTAATGCGGGACATTCCCCATTAAATTTTTTTTTGACTCCCATGCAGACAATGCGGGGTATACAGGGGCAGATCTCCTGAAAGGTCTACGGAATTTTACTTCCTTGCACTTAGGAAAATCAATATTTTCCATAGTCGACTCCGTCTGAAACGTCAAAAACAGAAGCATGTGGCGTATGTGGAATTAGGTTTAGATTTACACATTAGTTATTTTATTTCACATCGTATGCAACATAAAAAATAATATACAGCGATTCAATCATATCGAAACGAATCCAAATACGTCGTAGATCGACGCTGCTCTGATACCACTGTTGGATTTTGTAGAAAAAATATGTGCGGCGGAAGCAACAAAAATTCCACTCAACCCGAAATAGGATCTCGTCGACAACAGTGTATTTGGAAGGAGTGTTTGCGAGATATACCTTATCGCGGAGCAAGTCCGGCGATGTCCCGCTGCACAATGGTGTGCAACGACGCTGACCTACACAGACGGAACTTCTCTCCCATTCACTGTCACAGGAAGATCTGGCGGCGCTCCTTTCGTGCGGTGATGTACGCTGCTCGTAACGTGCACGGATGGTCGTTGATGTCCTCCGAACGCAGGCGTCTCAGCGTCTGCGTCTCTACTTCGTCCACGCAGATGGACTGGAACTCCACGTCGCGCTTCCTAAGCCGGCGAGGAGTCGTGTCTATGCGGTGGCGTGCTAGCGGCGCATTGCTCTCCTTTCTCTCCTAAGGACGGTGACGACTAGGGTTTACGTATGTGAGCGTAAACTGAAAAGCCTCTCTCGATATCTTATATAGATATTGGCCGTCAATCTCCTTTAAATAGGAGATAAATAGAAGTAGGGTTTCCTAAACCCATCGGTAAATAGAAACACTGCATTAATTAAAACGCTCATAGATTAATTAGAATATTTTGGAATTCATTAATTAACCAAATAATCGCATTAATTGATTAATTAATATCCGACTCCATGCAATCGCTTGGGATGGCTCTATGGGCATATATGCCAACAGGTACAACTTGATTTCCAAGTATCCAAAGATATATATGTTTGCAAGGTACTTATAGTTAGATCTTGACTTAGTTCCTTGATCACCTGAAATACCTTAATACACATGTCAGGTAATATAATTTGGGAAATATTTGTATCATCGAAATATGAGTGTGACATATCCAAAAAGCCAACAATCTCCCCCTTTTTGATGATGATAAATATTTTCATAAGATAAATTGAAAGTAGGAAATTTAAAACTCCATACCTCTAAATTGTTTTGTTGGTAGCCAATTTATCTCTGGGTTATTCTCCCCCTTTTTTCGAAGTCAAAAAGGGTCAATACTTACCAATGCTCCCCCTCAAGGAGACACTCCCCCTCAACAATATAGTCATTTTAGAGAGGGGAAAACTTATACTCGATGTATTAGAAAAAGAATACCAATAGATGAAATCCAATAAATAGGCATTAAGGTATAGTCAAAAAGCCATATGATCAAAGAACATTGAAAGATTGTCTAATTGTCAATGAAAGGAATGTTAAGTCCTTCATGACAAAAAGATCCCATAAAGCCGAAATATCATAAAGATACTCTAAACCAATGGTAAGGAATGTTAAGTCGGCCATGATATAGAGATGCTATGAAAACAAAAATCAAAATTGATTTCTCAATCATTTTCAAAGGATGTTAAGCCCAAAAATGATTAGAAAATCCATTAAGCACAAAGATGAGGTCAACAAAAATATCTCTAGACCAAATATAAGGGATGTTAAGCCCATATTGATATAGAGAAACTATTAAAGTAATAAATATCGCTAGTCAACACACACGTGCTCATGCATGCGCAAAGAATATTTGGCACACTTTTTATCAAATATTTTATTAATCATATATATAATTCTATATCATTATTTTCATAATTGTAATGTAATTTATATAACACATTTTTCCTTTTTATATGTAGCATAGATTGTTATAGGTTTAATTCACCCCTATCGTTGGAGTGGGGATAGAAATAAATTTTGGAAAGATTAGTTTGAGAGACTTTGGTACAAAATTTTATTTTTAACAAACCTTTTTCTATCTCTTAACAAAAACGATGACAAAGTACAACTTGCCTATCTCAAGCTTATTTGTTAGAGTTGTATACATAAAATATTAAATCGAATTATATCATAGATAAGGCACATGATTGATGGACTAACAACATATTCACGGGAGTCAAATATTACAAAATGATCTTTAAATTATGCATTGTAGCAAGTTATTTGTTTACTTCTATGCTAAGATTGGAAATCATGAATATTACTTGAAGACAGTTAGTGTGGTAGCACATGCAATACACTTAAAGTACAAAAAGTTATGAAAAGAAAAACTTTTGTTTACAAATTGCTACATCTAATATAATAGATTGGAGTTCACTGTACATAGTAAAGATAAAAGAGGTCAGTCAACGTAAGCATAATACCACAAAAATCGGAAAGTTTTTTATACTTAAGATCAGACGTTGTGTCTACCGCATAAGTTATTTGTGAGTAATTTATTGAACTATTTGCTTGCCTCTATGCAAACGAATGAATCCACGTTACCATTCAGTTCAACATGTTGCATGTTTGACTTGCTGCCAATTGAAATCACAACACCATATTCGCCATTCCATCATTGTACGCACATAGTAATGGATCGCCTGAGGCCATCACACATTCACACTTGAATGTCCGACTGTATTAGCCATGCTTCGAAGGTTAGCAGTAACCCGCCTTTGCAATGTTAAAAAATGGCTTGGCCGTAGTTCGTCCCTTCCAACATAATGACAGCAAATGCTAAGTTGAAAAATCAAACATAATCATAGATAAAGCATGTATATGATGACAGAAAGAAAGTCATATACGATCTTGAATTGACCAATCAATTTTATATGCACTACTTGGGCATGGATACCTCAATTGCTCACTTGTGAGTTTACTCAATAGCAGCCAACTAAAACATGTCTAGTCGGTACAAAAGACGGCCAATCCAATATGTAAAAGGAAGAAATTTTTCTAAGAACATTGATAGATAAAGGGAAGGCTGCAGGCAAACTATGATATTAGAATGCGACATGGGTGGTGTCAAGCATTGTCTGGAGTGCAGGTTATTTTTCTTTTATAAAATATTTCTCCATTTTTTAACAAAAGTTGCATGATACTCGAGGGAAAAAATAGTAATCCAATTGAAAGAATCTGCCTCAAGCATTACGAACAGACATATCTTGCACCATTCGAGACTAACAAAATAATATATGATTACATAATTGAAGAAATATCACATTTAGTAGGAACGCACTTACTACCTAGTTAAGCATAGCTTGGATGCATATACAGATATGTTGAGAGACATTGGTACAAGTTACACTATAGTTGTATCCAATCCGTTGAAACAAAATCAACCCAATAGTATCTAAATATATGAAAAATAAAAATAAAAAAATCAAGTAAAGTAACTCTTACGATGTTGGAAGCTCCATTCATCTTCTAGGCACGATTCAACATGTAATAGATGGCACCATTTGAGGAAATAACGTTTTGAAAAAGAATCTTGATTGCCACCAAAATCTCGTTCGTACACATGTAGATGTCTGCTCTTCATCGAGCAATCCTTGATAAATAATCTAGAGTTGGAAAGTAGTGTTTGAAATTATAGAGGCTCTTCACACAGAAAAGACAGCGAGTAGTTACAAATAGAGGGAGAGGGAGCGGGAGACGGGAAGGATGGGTTCGTTAGGAACAGGACGATAAACGGAGGAAGTGGGATAAGAGTTGATAATCTATTGAACATGGTAAGAGAAAGCACAGAGATAATGAGCGTGAGTTGTGGGGAATAAACATATAGAGATTACTATACCTTACTACCGATTGCACCGCAATTCGTATACATGGTGTCGTAGACTCGTAGGGAAGGATTGAGAACCGTAAAGTCCCACGAAAGCACATATACTATGAGTGTCATGGCTATGTGCTTTCGTGGGACTTTTTCATTCCCACCTACGACACCATGTATAGTTGTCATAGCTAAGACGAATTGTGGTGCTATGATGTACTTTTTCTGCTCGGTATTTCTACGTGGCAATTAAGTTACTCTTAATGGCGGAAAGTTTTGTATACCCCATTTATTCAAATATATGGCGGGAACATTAAACTACGCTGCAAAGCGTGGAAAGTATGCAATCCGGATCTTGCTGATGACGAGATTGTACACACTTTAACCGTGAAAAATAGAAAAAGTAAACTTTATACTAAGATCCCTTCTGTATTTTTAATCATTAGTGAATTCTGGTAACCACTTTTACATATTGTATACAAATACGTGTATACGAGTACAAGTCTTCTTTGTCCCACAAAAATGTCATCAAAGCTCTGACTTGTACCCGATTTATCACTTGTGCTATTATTCATAATGCAAGCAATTTGTTACTAGACAATATGCACAAAAAAGATGCCATAATTGAATTGGAACATATTTGATATTATAAAATTACATGAGGAGGACATAATGCCTTGCCCATTGTACATATAAAAGGATCAAAAATATATCTCTAGATTACAAGCAGCTTCATAACACATTGAGCCACATGTACTCCAAGAGTTTAATGCAATTGTAATGCATAGATTGTCAACGTACAATCTGAAAAATCAAAACAATAGATAGAATATTCCTAATTCAAAATTCACTATTACTATCTGAAGCAAAACAAAAAGAGCGTTGGGTGCAAGTGGAGACAAGCCCCAATAGTTCAAAAGCAGGGGGACGACTGCAGCCTCGAATCCTCACGAACCAGCCAAATGGAAGGCACATTTGTAGACCAGTTCTTCACAGTAATAAATTTCAAATCTCTGTAAGACCTGCAACAGTTGGCTTCACAACAGCTACGTCAAGACTCAGGAGCAGCCATCAAGTCTTCAGTCCCTTCAACAAATCTGAAAATGAAGGGGGTAGCTTCCTCTCATAAGCTAAACATAATTCAGACCAGATCTACTAGGTTCACTCTAAAATCACCCCCAATGAAGAGCCAAACCCGTCCATAAAGGAAGAAAGCACGAGTAATAGCATAGATCTTCCAACATTCATGTTCAGACAATTAATCACAGTTGCAAATCAACAGAGACTTCTTTAACCAAGAGGTCAACTTAAGATGATGTTCTACAGCCATGGGGAGCCTGGTTGAAAGATTCACCTAGGAAGCCCATAACATCGGTGAGTGAAGAACTCTAAGGTTAAGGTAATACAAAGAGAGCTCATATTTTTATACAAAGATTGATAGAAATACAACGACAAATGGATAAGAAAACATGTAGAGGACTACAAAATCTAATACCTAAGATGGGGGATCAAATGCTCTGAAATACTATTCCAAATGGGTCGATCGATGATGTATGTTGCTTCTCTCCCCTACTCATCCTTATTCCTCATTGTCTATCTCATCATCGCCCCTGTTTTTGCTATTGTGACTATTGTAAGTATTATATTTCTGTTGTTCCTCATATTCTATGGCAGGTGTACATGACTAGTGTCAATATACTAGCTTCTTACTGCTCTTCACTCATATATATACATGTTAAGGTCTTTCCTTGATTTATTAGGCAGTTCATTTGTTCATGTCGACGATCTCTTATTTGATGATCATGCAATTCTCAGAATTCAATGCCACTGAAGCCGTAAGTAGTAAGTACACATGTCGGACATAAGTATGTACTTGATTTTACAACTTTGATGCATATGAGTAGTCATGTTTTCCTTAAACATGCTCATGTCCTGCAAAATTGTAGAGTACACAAACACTTACATTACAATGTTATATGGATTACCAAGTAAATATAGCTTAGCAATCGTTGTTGTGTTGGTATAATTACATCTATAAAATGAGTCACTTACGCCAGCAAGCTTCAACAATACATTCTCTAAATAAATTGCAGCTGATATCAACCATTCAATCCCTAGTAGAAACCGATAGGAGATAGATTCACAATAGGGATAGTGAGCAGTTCCTTCAAAACTCAACATGAGCTAGCTAGCACTCAGCAGTTCCTTCAAACAATCCTAAAAGAAAGGGGCAGCTGCCTTTCATAGAAAAATGGCCGAAAGAAATTCAAACTAAATCAATGTTAATACAGACTTACACAAGAGACGGTGGTACATACTGGTTGAGGTTGGCGGCAGGGTTCTACTGTTGCGTCTGCGGCTGCTAGTAGATCTGTTGGTACATGGTCGGTGCCATCTGGTTGAAGGCATCCATGCCCATCTGTGGTTTCTGGGTTTGAATATATAAAAATATAATTGCAAGACACAAATGGTTATAATCGCTATCGAAGAGTCAAACAAGATTTAAGTTCCATGTATTAGAGTACTGACAAAAATGACTGTACCTGTGCATGATAAACCATGAACGCCGAGAACGGATCCACCGTGGGCATGACTGACGCTAGCAGTGGTGGCACCATGAATCTTTCACCGGCAGCCACCTCCCAAGATGGTGGTGCAGCAGTAGTGAAAGTCGGGAGGAACACCGCCACAGCAGCAACTGATGGGTGGTGCAGAGCCACAAGAGAAGGTGATGGCAATGTTGCAGTCACCGCGGGGGTTGGCGCCTGAGCCAGCTGCCTGGAAGCCACCAGGGGCACCATGTCCAATCCCATAGCCATGCCCATCCCCATTTGCGCCATCTAGGCCATCTGCGCCATCATCGTCGCCATTTGGAGCTGTTGCATCTGCATGGGGGCCGAAATCATCATGTGAGGATCTGTAGCATTATATTCATCCACGATTTTTTACTTCATCCTCTACATAAAAAACTTGTTTTGCTTGGGATTAAAAAATAAATGGATCATCTTTTAGTGATTTTCCTGTGTGCATCAACCTAGAGAAATTCACACAACAATGATTGCTTGTGTCGATCTTCAAGCCCTTGGTGAAGTTATATCTACCCAATCATAGTGGGATAGCACAACTTTGCAAGTTCCATAATAATCTAACTCGAAAATATTAGTGAGTTTTTCGTAGTAAGAAATTCCATCAGCTTCAACCATGACTCCAGAATTTTGTGCCTTGCGATCTTTTTCTCGATGTACTGTGTGAAACTTGTAACCATTGACTATAAAGCCCTTAAGCCGTTTAGCATACACATTAAGTCCACGAGCTAAAGCCCTTTTTAACTCTCCTTCTTTGTTTCTCACTTCAATCTGTGGTGACTACAAGTGCAAAATGTATTAGCCACACTAATAGGATTTTAATATGACCCTTAACATTATGTATCTCTTACCTGAGACTGAAGCCATCTGGAAAAATCTTATAATAACCACTTAGATTCTAATGATGGATTGACTCTTATTCCTTTTTTGTGGCACTTTTCTTGCTTCATATGTAAGAATTGTCTACAACAACACTACATGTTAGTTCAAAATTAATTTTCTATAAATGAAGAAAGTGTGGCAACAATGTATCTTACTCTTTAAGGTCATTTATAATGTCATCACAATGGAGTAGAACATAGCGATGTACTTGTTCCTTGCTTTTTTCATCAAGATAGATGACTGTTTCAGCCCCAACACAACGTCCACCAAAATTGAATAAGTATATATCCTTATTTGGAATATTATCATCATTCCTTTTAGGTTTAGTGAATGGTGTCTCAGTACCTTCCATATATCTAGAACATATGGTAATGGTCTCTTCTAGAATATAACCCTCTGCAATAGACCCCTCTGGTTGAGCTTTGTTTCTCACATAGACTTTCAATCGACCGAGATACCTATAATGAGTTATAATTATTATCAATAAGAAAATAAACCTATTAGGATTTTTAATTGACAAAAAATGATAAATATAATATCATTATAAATTCTAACCTCTCAAAAGGATACATCCAAGCAAATTGAACGGGTCCTCCTTGTTTCACCTGGTCGACTAAATGAACCAAGAGATGAACCATAATGGTGAAAAAAGGAGGAAGAAATTTCATCTCCAGATGACAAAGCGTTTCCACAATATTTGCTTGTAGTTCATCAAGCTTGTCTAATTCAATACACTTAGAGCACAATGACTTGAAGAAAGAAGATAAATCTGATAGCACATACACAACTTGAGTTGCTCTAGAAGCTCGTAAAGCTATAGGAAGTATATCTTGCATGATGATGTGATTATCGTGACTCTTCAGATTGATTAGCTTTCGTTGCTTCAAATTAACACATCGGGAAATATTATATGAATACCCATCAGGAACTTTTAACTTGGATAAGACATTTAGACAACATTCCTTTTCTTTAAAAGACATATACTGCGGAGTTGGGGGTATCAAAAATCTTCCGTCATGTTGAAGTTGGAGCCAAATGTCTTGCCTTATATTATTTTGCTCAAGGAATCTTCGAGCATTTTCATCATCTTTACATTTTCCCTCTACATTCAAAAGTGTCACCAACACATTTTCAGACACATTTTTCTCTATGTGCATGACATCAAGGTTATGATGAAGATGATTATATTCCCAATATGGCAAATCAAAAAATATACTTCTTTTCTTCCAAAGCCCCTCATCTTTATCATTTTTGTCATTCATAATGACACTACTTGTTGAAGCATCTCCTCGTTTTCTTCCTCTCTTGTTACTAAGTCGTGTCGGGGACTTCCCATATTTATAGCTAATTCTTTGTTGTGCTCGTAATACATCAGTTCCAGATTTAGGAGTAGGAGGGTGAGCATACTCCTCAGTCCCATCAAATAAACTAAACTAATAATGAAAAGGGTGGTTATCTGGTATCCACCTACGATGACCACCATAACAAATCTTCGTTCCACATCGATATGAATGAGTGGATTCAGCACAACATGGACATGCATGATAACATTTGGTGCTCCAATCCGATAGCATAGCATAAGCAGGAAAGTCGATGATGGTAGACATTAGAGATGCTCGCATCTTAAAATTCTCTTTTCTATAAGCATCATATGCATCAACACCTTCCCATAACAACTTCAACTTATGCAATAATGGCTGCATATACGCATCAATATCATTTCCTGAGCCAAATTTTCCAGAAATTATCAGAGATAGAATTAAGGAGTATGGTTTCATACACAACCATGGGGGCGAGTTAGTCAGGCTTAGAATAACTGGCCATGTACTATAATTGGTGTTTTGCATCCCGTATGGAATGAACTCATCACTGGTAAGTCTAATCCTCACACTACAAGGGTCTGAAGCAAATTCTGGATATATCATATCAAAAAATCTCCACACTTGTGCATCAGCCGGGTGTCTTATTTTCCCATCTTTCACCCTACCTTTCTCATGCCAAACCATATCTTCTGCTATCTTTGAGGACATGCACATCCTTTTTCGCCTTGTAATTAAAGGGAAATACTTCAAAACTTTAGTTGGAGGCCCTTTTGAGCTTGTGTTATCCTCTACATTTTCATCACTAGAATTACTTGTTTGTGTTTTCCACCTAGAAGTTTGACACACATTGCATCTACTCTTGTGTGAATTTTCACCCCCAATAGAGCATGCAATCATTTGGACATGCATGAATATTTTCATATCCAAGGCCTCGCTCCTTAACCAATTTTTTAGCTTCATAATAGGACGATGGAAACATGGTCAGCTGTGGAAATGCATCTTGTATAAGCTCCAACGGTTGTGTGAAGGATTTACATTTCAAATTGAAAAGCCGTAAGAGAAATGATAATGTTGAGAAATTTTTGCAGCCAGGATAAAGCTCTTCATTAGAAAGTTGTACTAGCTTTCTATGTTTCATGTCTTCTTCAAAAATGTGAGGATTCTTGGCCTTTTGGGTGTATGAATTACCTAAATGAGGATTATCAGACGATGTGATCCCTTCATTAGCTTCTCCTATTGATGTGTCTCCCTCATAAGTAAAATTCTTCCCCAATACATCTCTCAACAACCCTTCCATATCATCTCGACCTATGAAGCTACCTTCATTATTAGTAGATTGCTCATTATTTTCAGGTTGTTGGTCTGGAAAAAGGTTTTCCATTAGATTCTTTGGACCATGGAAATCCAATTTTTATAATCTCTAAAAAATCTATGGAACAAAATATGTCTTTCAACCTCTTCAATGGGAAACTCTTTTTTCCTACCGACCTTACATTTCTTAC
Source organism: Alisma plantago-aquatica (assembly GCA_963693085.1). Lineage (NCBI taxonomy): Eukaryota > Viridiplantae > Streptophyta > Magnoliopsida > Alismatales > Alismataceae > Alisma > Alisma plantago-aquatica. Next base: position 209,801,178 of record OY856410.1, on the reverse strand, counting down.
ATGGACATACAATCTTTCCACATTCCATTCCAGTCTTAGCATATTCAATAAATTGATACATTCCATCTATATAAGCTTGGGAGCCAAGAGGCTTCTCAATCCAACTCTTATCCATATTCATAAGCTTCAACACACTATAAAGAAGAGAACAAATCCTTTAATTTCACTAGAGAAAATCTAGTTAAATACCTACCAGGTTAGATGTTGAAAAATGAGGAAAGGAATCACATTCATCATCCTCTAATATACAAAAGCATTTTTCGATCAATCATACAAGTAATATCATACAAGAAATCAACTACAATGTGAGTTACATATTTTCATTTTGATAATGTTTCCCATGAAGAAGTTATTAGAAAGAGAAACAAAATCAAATTTTCGAATAAAAGCAAATTCTACATATATAATCTATGATGTTTTTTGTGTTAGAGAAAAATTGAGGACTAGTGAAAAGAAATTTGGAACATGTATACTAAAGCCAAGCACAAAGAGTGTTTTTTACGGTAAAATTTGAAATTATCATCCAACATCACAAATTAGTTGTTTGTTAAAATAAATTACTGCCTTTGACAAAAACCCTACCAATAATATTCAACGTGAATAAAAAGTTGTTCTCCCCTGTCCTCTAGCAAAACATAGCCTCCTCTAGCTTTCAAGTCTCTATTGTAGTATGTGAAATCAAATCAATTGGTATGGTGTTGAAAGTGATGTGCATGATTGGATCAAGACCCATGTTTGGTTCAAGTTTCTAAATGACCAAATTAGCTAAACATGAGTGAATGGCCCTATCAAGTAAGGTTAGTACCTCACCTTGCTTGAGTTTGAGAGAGACACTAGGAGGCTCCAAAACAACTTGTGGCATCTCCTGTCTAGAGGCATTAATATGGTGATTCATTATTGTCCTAACTCAAGTTTCCCTTAATGTGTTATTCATTATGGAAAAAGTTGTCGATCTTAGTGAATACAATTATTTGTTTTGTTTATCTATTTTTTCTTTGAAAAATGCTCTACTCACAGTCCCGACGCTCACCAAACTTTTGGGTGAGAAACTGGTGGTCGCTTTTTTAGAAACAAATTGTGGTTATATAAAACAATTAGATGAGTCTTGGTGTTTGTCTTATGAGAAGGGGGCCTTAAATTTGGTTCTTGTTAGTGTAAAGTGTCATTCGATCACCAATTGAACATCTCAAAAAACAAGAGATGAAGCCACACCTAGATGTCTCAACTCACTCCTTAGTGATCCTTCCTAACATACATGTTATGTTTATTTCATATGTATCTTATTCTAACAAAAGAATCACCCTCTCAATACACAACCATCAATCTTGGTTATCATTCATCCTTAAATTTGATTGAGGTTCTATCTCTTCCAATAATTTTATTTTTACATCATGAACTCTTTAGATAGTATAATTTGTTTAACATGGTCATTATCTTCCTTTTCTCCCTAGGCCAGTCTACAAGCCGTACATTTTCTTCTCATTTGGAATTATTCATATACCTCATAAATCTAATTGGAGAAATCATGAATGTTTGATCATTCATCCTCTACATCCCCAGTTTTATTCAGAAATTAGATACATTCATGTTCATGCGTAAGTTTAAGAATTTCTCATGCATCGTGAATTCTGATCTAATTTTCTAATAAACTTTTATTCTAAGATTATCTATAAAGTGTGAACTATTCATGCATAATAAGTTTAGATCCAATTTCTCCTTATATAGCTTGAAATTTGTTCACCGAGGTTTTTCTTGCCCTTTCTATGATTAGATATGTACAAAACTTGGAAAGCTAAATCCAAAATGGCATGTTACTAGTAAAAAAATTTATATTACAACACAAGCTTATGAGAGATATGAGTATGAAGAATTCAAAAAAGTAAGAAACTCAATGTCAATAATTATATAAACCATGATTCGTACTTACAACAATTCACATGAGCAATTCAAATGAAAATAAATACCCATGTTGCAAAACTCAACATTGTTGGGGTTGAGGCTTAGATGATATTTAAAACAATTGAAATCAAACTTGTTGCATTGTAGTGTCTCATTTTGATAGATTAGGATACACATGTGTATGTATGCCTTTATTTTAATTTACACAAATGAACCAATCTTATATTTCGTGGCCCACCTGGACATTGGTTCAGTCTTAGGCATAAATAGGAGTCCATTTTCTAAATGAAATATAATACGCCTACAGGTGAAGAAAACAAGGTCATTATCATAAAGGAGAAGAGTGTGTCCTCGCTCACATGGTTGTTACTTTCTTGCTTCTTAGATTTTCTCATATTCTGACCTCTTAATTATGTAAGGGTTCTTGCAATTGCTGTCAGTCTCCCTAGTCGCGCTGGTAGTTGCTAGTACAGTTAAGATTTTGGGTATGAGAAAAAGTTTTTATGGCAAGTATTATGTTTGTTTTTATTTGATTGACATGGTATTATTTGATTTAGTTTTTCCTATACTCATTTGGTTAATCTAGGAATTTTATTCAGAAATCCTGAGATTATGATGAGTAGAGTTTTCAAAAGGTTATCACCAAAGTTTGTTTAATATGAACTGTGTATTCCAAATTTATCTCATCCAAATGAAAGCTTCAAAAAATTTTAGGGATCTACCCTAAAAAGGAGGTTTCCAAATTTGAACTAGGGATACTTACTATAAGACTCTCAAGCTATAAGATGACAGTAGTTAAACCTACACTTCTGTTACATCTTAGCCCTTTCAACAACCTGTCTTTGTTGTTTGCATGCTTTCCCATGTAGAATTTGGATTATAGCCTCCATAAGACCCCAAGACATCTCATTCTCTATACCATCTAGCTTTGATTACTCCTAAAATGATAGAATTGGGTTTCATAAATAGTGTTTTTGCTTGTTTAGAATCTAGTGCCAAGTCAGAACTTGGGCAACTTGTGTGTGGTTATCTTTTATATTGTCGCATATGTATGTGCCTCAAATTATTGATCTATGATACATATCATGTTTCTCTTTGTACTTCTAGTTGGTTTTTGTGATCATATATGTTTGCTAGTACCTGATATACATCATATCACTTGTTTATCCAGGAAATATTTCTAGCAAAACCAGAGAATGATGTTAAAATTTTGTTGAAGGTGTAACTAACGGTGATCGAGTATGTACAATTCTTTTTAAACATGTGTCACCCATGTGAGTGCTTCATAATTTGTAGTGGATGGGTGAATTACGTGTCTAGTTTGGAATCATTTATAGAAAATGACATACAATTTGGCTATGATTATGATATGATATTATTATTATCTTTAATGGTTAACTAATGTTTTGTTTGATACATACTTCTATATTTGAAGTTATAGATCTAGGATATATGGTATGAATCATTTTGTATTTCTAGTTCTTCTTATCATCACATATGCTGAAGTTTACTCAGCTTCTCATCATGTTACTTGATTTCTATGAATGTAATAATATTTTTTGAGCTATTTTTACAGAAATCTAAAAAAAACGTTGGAATGAAGGTTGCAGCTAAAAATACAGATCTGACGTGCTTGACAAAGCTATGCCACCCTAAGCGGTTAGGTCAATGAAGACTGCTAGAAAAATGTTTGTCTAGTCCTTGGAAAATGCATGCCTTTGGTGTTAATCACCTGACTTTTCTGGCATCAGGTCTATACATCCTTGGCTGGTTGCAAAGTTCGTCTAGTTCCTGGAAAATGCATCTCCTTGGTGCAAATCATCTGATTTTCATTGCATCATGTTTGTAGATGCTTGTTGGCTGCAAAGTTACAAGAGAAGTCCAAAAGGCAGTTCCTTTGCAAGATCATTGGATCCTTAATTTCCATCATCTAAATATACATTAGAATGCCACGTACCCTTTACAATTTGTATGCCACGTACCCTATATTACTTGTATTGCATTATGTAATTAAAATAGGGCATTTTTATCCATCCAATTTGATATAGCATGACTGAACTAGACATGAAAAAATTGTCCTTATATTTTTTAAGAGCTTTGCACCTCCGAACTATGAATAATGGTTATCTCGTTTCTATCTAAGAGTATTTCATAAATAATAAAGTTGCTCAATGTTATCCTCTATCATGAGTTGTTTATTTTCTATATGTACGTCAATAACATCGAAAAAGATAAGAATATACATGAATGATTTCATGCATAATTAATCATAGAAACTCTATATAGCATATCTGATACATGGCCTAAAATGGTTTTTTTGAACTTGGAATCAACAACCGTTGTTGTTGTTTTATGCTCTTTACTTAATATTATTTGATACTCAGATTGCATAGATAGCAATGTTGATTTAGAAATGATTTGCATCTTGCATTTAAGATTAATGGAGACATGGACGATGGACTGCATTCAAGAATTGTCTCCAAATACACTATCCTGCTTGTTGATTTTTCACCAGACCATAGGACAGTTGGTGTCGAATGTGTCTAATGGTGCACTAATAACATAAGGACTTGGGTAATAAGTTTTGTAAAATTATTAAAATGTTTTGTCGTTTACAATTTTTATCATATATCTGAAAGCTCCCGGTTCCCAGAAGTCTATATCACAATCCTAATATTACCAAGCACTATATATGAAACTGAATTTCAGTCTGAATGCATAAAAGAAAAGCTAAATCAAGAAGATAAAAATCTAACGGACCTGGTCTGTTGTTTCCTTCTAGAAGCTATACCTGCAAGAATCGTCCGCTCTCCCCAATAGCCGATCAAATCTTCAACCGAAAGTAGAGCCTTCCTACACATCTTGCCGCCCGCCGCCCACTTGTACTCGTCCATGTCAACCCAAAGACACGATTTGCGATTGGAATGAAGGTTAACAAAGAAGGAGAGGATTACCAGAATGTTGCTGAACCGTCTAGAATGTGGAGCGTCCGTAGCCCTTCCGTTCGGTCGCTACAATCGGTACCAGGGCTCTGGGTTCAGGGGCGCCATGTGGCTTTATTTATCATCCATGAGAGATAATAATACAACAATGGGGAAGATAAAGACGAGAAAAGTGAGCAGCCGTTTCGGCCATGAAGAGAATAGGGAAATCGTGGTGGGAGGAGCTAGGGGAGATGTGCGCGCCTTCGTGCGGGAAAATTCGGGGGTGGGAGGCGGATTGCCCGCGGGAGTGGTTTTACGCTTTCTTTCTTTAGAATTAAATAAAAAGGAGAAAATTATCACGTTTTGCAAAAGGTAGAAGAAAAAAAAAAAGCGTGGCATTTTATCCCAACCTGCCGTAGTGAGGTGAGGTCCTTACCTACTTACCAAGCGTCTGCAAGCAGGTACGACGCCATATCAGCCAGCTCCTACACCATGCCAACGTTGAGAGGGATCACAGGCGTCAATATCGGCGGTGCGCACGGTGGTGACGCGAACGGATATGCACATAGGCGTAAGGGAGGATGTAAACAACAATGGATGGGAATGTGAAACAATGGAATATGTATGCGTTTGAGCAGAAATCATGGATGGTAACGATGGCGCCGGAGGTGCACTACGGCCGTGTGGATCGCGTGCTCGATCGAGAGCCATGGGAAGAGTTGTTTTAGGACCGCTGGACGCCTTGTAGCTAGTATGGTCTGTTACTGCTGCCTGCTGGACGTTGTGCCACCAGGCCGAGATGATGGCCGCGGTGACTACGAGTCCAGCCAACTTCCACATCAGATGTTGCCGTTGTCTGCTCTGGCTGAGAGGACATGAAACACAGGGATGTTGCCGTTGCCGCGGTGACTACGAGTCCGACCTTTTGGGAGTATATCCAGCCGACGGAGTCATTATTCTGAAAGAAGGCACTTCCACGGTTTTGTTTCGTCGTCGTGGCGAAGGAACTGACTAGCGTTCTCTGGAATACAGTAAGGGAAAAAAAAATAGGAGAGAGCGTCGCTTGTCAGAGAAAGAGAGCGTAGATAATGATGGTATGGTGGTTGGAGATGGTAAGTGAGAGTGAATGTGTTGGGGAGTTGTTAGGAATGTGGTGAGAAAGTGGGAAGTAGTTATGGAGCAGATATTAGTTGTATTTAGGTTTGGAAAAGAGTGAACAACAAGCAATTAAAATAGGAAAATAATTGAGGAAAAATCTGAGAAGAGATTGAGTGAAGGAGAGAATAACAATTCAAAATGTTAATATTTGATTGGTCACAGAGATATTAAATGACTAGTTTGTAAATATATGAAAAAAAACCCTCTTTTTATAGTACTATAGATAATAAGAGCTCTTAAAAGAATCTCTAAACCAAATGTCAAAGGATGTTAAGCCTACATTGATATAGAGAAACAATTTAGAGCTAAAAAAGATATGCAAGTTATATAAAAGGACTTTGAGCTCCCCCTTAATCTCATACCAAGTAAATAGAGCTAAAAGAAAAAGATTTACTAAAGGATAGACATTTAGGATCCCAAACTTTCATGATAAAACATTTATGTCAAATGTAGAAACCAAGATAAGTAGGTGTTGTCAAGATTTAATTTAAGCATCGAAAGTTAAATCCAAGTTTTCTTAAGAGTAAAATAGCTTTTCTTTTCATACACATACTTAAACTAGATAAGAAACATTTTTAGAAAATAAGATCATTTTTGTATAACATAGATATCATGTATGAAACTTGCATTTTTCGAGACAAAAAATTTATGAAAATATGTCATTAGCAATGAGTTCAAATTATTTAGAATTTCTATTTGAAAATTGAATCATTTGTTTGAGTAAAAATAAGCAAATGAATATTTATATAAAAGATAAGCAAGTTAACCTCAAAATTAGGTTGAGATAAGACAAAAATATATTTATCAAGATTAAGCACAGGTCAAATCTCAACAAATTCCCCTTTATTTTCTATGTTGGGGGTTTTAGAAACCAAATCATGTTAAGGGCTCCTTTCTTTCGTTAATCACATAAAAATGACTAATGACCAAGCGTTGACAGTAATGACATGAGACACAAAATATCTCTTTTCTATGACATCATTTTTAGGCACATATACAATTCTAGTCTTTGGAGCATAAGTCTTTTTAGTTCTAGGAATATGTAGGGGTTGATTCTTTGACACATATCCTAAACCTCTTCTTCCTATTTGTTTAGAAGCATTAACTAAGACGTTATCAAGATTTTTGTTCCCTTGCATTAATCTAGAAATTTTGTATTTGTAATTCAACATATTCAGCAATCTTCTAATTTAGATCTAAGTTCAACAGAGTAAGTTTTGAAAGTAAAGCATCTTTTTCCTTTACCAAAGCATCATTGTAACATTCATGGCCTGGGTTATGCTTTAACCCTAGATGTTTTGTTTAAAAAAGATAATTATATGCTTGCTCTTATTTTTTGAAAAGTAATTAAGGCTCAAGAGGAACTTATGTTTCAATTTTAGTCCTTTTGAATAATGTTGAAAACAATGTTTTGCTAGTTTTGGACTAATGTGCAAATTACCCAAGTTGAGGGGTTAACTTACAAATGTTACATGGTAAAATGTTCCTCAAGTGTTGAAGCATCATAAGAATGAAAATGGTGCAGAGGTCTGGCTTGTGGCAGCCTGAGCACCAAGAAAGAGCTTGTTAGGCAATGTTTGTGCATTAAAACCTAGTTTTGGTGTAATGTGCAATTTACCCAAAACCTAGGGTTCAATATGCAAAATACCATTTCTAGAGAGTCCCTAATATTTCTTGGTATCATTTAGAGATAAGAAAATCAGAGGGACGTCTCATTTGAATCTCTTTGGAAGAGAGAGAATCTTGATATTAAAATAATCAAGATTTGAGCATAATTGAAATCCTAATTCAATTTAATGTAAAAATAAATATATTAATGGAAGTGCCCTTCAACCAAAAGTGTGATGGTTGAATTTTTATAAGTGTGGACGTCCTTTTGCCTTGCAATGGCACTCAAATATCCAAAGTAGGTGAAGGAATCCACTTGCATTTGTTAATTAAAAAGAATTGTCCACTAAAAATGGATAATGTATTATAATGATTAAGGCGCTTAAAGTGGTTGCTTTTAATTCAAGGATAAATGAAAGGTTTTTGAAGGCAAGGAAGATGGCTTCGTATGCAAGGAATAGAGTGGGGTATGTGGCACATGAAATAGGAGATGAAGGATTTTCTACTACTTTCTCTCTCTTGAAAATTCACATACATATATCCCATTTTTCACCCACATGAAAGACTCTTTTTTGAATCTATTTTCTTTCCTTGCTTTGGTCGTGCACAAGGGATCTTAGGAGCAATAGGAGGACGTATCCCAACTTGTAGGTAAGCTCCATAGTCATCTTCAACCTTGATTTCATGGTGGAAATCAAAATTCAATGCTTATTTTCTTCTTTTCTCCATTCAATCTTCAACTTTAGTCAATCCTTTCACTCAAAGACTTGAGAACAGACCTTGGGCAGTTGAGAAAGCTTCATTCACCATTGAGGACGTGAAGCTTGAAGCTTTAAGCTTGGTTTCAACTTTGAAGGCGGGTTATATAACTTGAACCCATAAATATCATTATTGATCTCATTTCTTCATCATGTGTTGATTTCTTTTTCATTCACGATTTTCCTTTTGATTAATTGTTGAAATCACCACAAAGATCATAGAAAATTTTGAAGGTTTGTAGCTTGAAGATGATGATGTCATCTTAGTACACACCTCAATAAAAATCAAGGCCAAACGGTTTTGAGTTTTGATGATCAAATGGTCTCAAGACCGTTTGAGAGCAAACGGTCTCAAGACCGTTTGAGGTTAAAGGGTCTCAAGACCATTTGGGGTCTATTGCTGATGTGGATGATGAAGATCCAATGGTTCAAAATGATTTAATTAAAATGGTTCCAAGAATGGATGGACCATTGATTACAAGCCCTAATTGGATTGAATGGTTAAAACCCTAAATCGATTGAGCCGGTTTCTAAGTTGAATGGCTCAAATGGTCTCAAGACCGTTTGGAGGTCAAGGGCTGTGATGGATGATTGGAGATCCAAGGGCTGTAATTTGATGTACTTTCAATGGTCCAATTGATGTGTGATTCAATAAAGCAAACCCTTAAATCAATTGATTGATTGGAGGAAACCCTAATTGGTCCATTCGGTTTCAAGGTGGTTTGGACCAAATGGTCTTGAGACCGTTTGAGTCCAAATGGTCTTGAGACCGTTTGGGATCAAATGGTCTTCAGACCGTTTGGAGAGCAAACGGTCTCAAACCGTTTGATGTTCAATCGGTTTCAATGATAAGTTGCTCATTCGGTTTCAAAACCGTTTGGGATTAATTATATTTTATTCAAACAGTCTCAAACCGTTTAGGGACTTTGAGATCAAGACCGTTTGATGGTCTAACAGTCTTAAGACCGATTGAAGGTTTTGGGACCAAGACCATTTAAGGTCTAACGGTCTTCAAACCGTATGGAAGTGCAATTGATTCAAAGATTGCTTGAAGGTCTAGTACCTCAAGACCGTTTAAAGGTCTAATTGACTTAAACCTTGTAAGTACTATTAAACCCCATGATTGTTAATGATGTATATCAAAGATAATTACAATGGTTTTACCTTTAGGGTACTAGGATGGTTAGTATCCTAAGAGGGGTTAACCTTTGATGCTTATGGAAGTGATGCCTCAATACATGCACTTGAATGAAGGGTTGACCTAATCTAATCAAGTTTGAAGTAATTAACATCCTAGAGAGGATGAGAGAGATAGAAATCCATACATGTATGATAATCATGTAGTGGTTAAGCCTCAACACTTTCAACATGAGAAAAATATGTAGTTAGGTTATGGTCTTTGATAAAGAGATCATGAAACCCTAATTGAGAAGGTTGATGAGCCATAACCCTAATTTAGGGCAATGCTACATGAAACTCTAATCTAGGGTAATGGTGTAACCCTAATCTAGGGTGATGATATGAGAAATCTCAATTCAGGGTAATATAATGAAAAACCCTAATTCAAGAGGATGCTTCATGAAACCCTAATTTCGGGTAAAGTTACATGAAACCCTAATTTGGGGAAAAGTTATAATGAACCTTAATTCAAGGTAATGTGATGTAAAACCCTAATGCAGTGATGTTATGTGAAACCCTAATTAAGGATGATGTCATGTGAAACCCTAATCAAAGGTGATGTCATGTTAAACCCTAATGCAATGATGTTATATGAAACCCTAATTAAGGATGATGTCATGTGAAACCCTAATACAGAGATGTGATATGAAACTCTAATCCAGGGTGATGCTATGTAATGCAATATGAAATCCTACCCTAATATAGGGAGAAAGTATGTGAAATTCTCATTTTGGTTTATAATGCATGAAATCCTAATGTTGGGTGATATGATGATAAACCATAACCCTAATTTTGGGTAATGGGATGAGTATCCCTAATTGACATGAATTTGGGAAACCCTAACCCTAATGGGTGAATAGTGATGTTACCATTACATTGCATAGTGATGATAAGTAATTGATATAGATGTTATCATGTGTACTAATCATGTAGGTATCATGAGATGTTGGACATATCCAGGTATGAGCTATGATGATTTATTATTGAAATTTGTTTTATGGGCCTTGTGAGCCATAATATGCTTTATTGCCTAATAAGAGGTAACAATAGATTAATGGGCTTTGAGAGCCAAGTGAGATGCATGTATTGCAAGTATCATGTTTACCTTGGTCAGATGACCTGAAGGTATTAGTTACCTGATAACTGGTAACAAGTGTTCTTTGATGAACTGAGGGTTTGAATACCCATATTCCATAATCATGATGATGAGATGTTAAGGGATGAGAATACCCATGATGTGACAAGGGATTGAGATCCCAATGTTTTATAAAGCTTTGAAAAGTACTTAATAGAAGTATTACTCATTCTTTATAGCATTTGTTATAATGATTTATGTTTGAAAATCTGACTGATATTAAAAGAATATAGTAATGTACTTAATTAATTAAGTGAAATCTTATCATGTAGAGCCCTAGCCATAGATCCATCATCGTCAGTAGTTGGTGATGGTGAAATAGGTTTTCCTACGGGAACTCCTGGAGGGCATACTATTGAGTATGTGGGGATTATGGACGTGAATATCCTTACACCCTAATGGAGGAATTGATGTGAGATAAACATTAAATCTCTCAATCCTTCATTATATATATGTCGGGATGGATGTATCACTAATCTCCCGATAATGTTAATATTGAATCGATGTGAGATAAATATGAAATCTCTCGATTACGAAGAGAGTACAGCGTAACTCTATAGCAAAGTTTCCAGGATACCCTGGAAAGCTCTTTAGCAGAGACACAAGATGTTCTGCATTTTATCCTCACACTGACTGAGGAGGATGAGCTCATGGGAATTCGACTCTTCCTTGACCTACGTATGGTACCGATTTCGATTTCGCAATGGTCGGTTGGAGTATGAGCAGTATACCTCATCTCCTCAGGGCTTAAGTATGACTGTAAAATGTAATCAACTGTGTAGCGTATTTGCTTAAAGTTGAAATACAAAAATCACTGGTTGATGTTATTTTTCTTATCATATCCTAGATGGATAAATATTATACATGTTCTTCAATTCCTTATTGGATAAGTAACATGCTGCTTTATTAAGTTATATCTGAAATGCTTGGAATAAGAATATTGCTCTAATCTGATTAGATATTGATTTATCTGTTGTGGAATTAATATGATTCCTCTGCTCAGTATTATTCTATTAAACTACAATAATAATATTTCTGGTGGAGAGTTATCTCTCTCGCTGGGACAATTTTCAATTATCTCACCCTGTGGGATCCAACTTTTTAGGTAGAAGCGAAAGAAGAAGCAGAAACCCTATAGCAAGAGAAGAGCAGCAGCAACAACAACAGGGACAGCAGTGATAATCCAAGTGGAGGCACGGGTTGTCATGTTTTGTATAGAGAGTCCTATGTGTCGTCTCTGTAGTCTCAGGTCCTCAGAGTTAGTAGTTAGTAATTTTAATGAATCGATATGAGGTTTTGGCTTGATGCCTCGAGGTTCTTATGTTGTCTGTGTATAGTTTTAACAAGGCATTTGATGCTTGTAATCCTCGATATGAGACGGTACAGGATATGTACTTATGAACCAGGATGTAAATGAAATACATTGGTTCATGACAAAAGAGTTTTCTTGTGTTTGGATCTCTTTATAAATGGTTTTAATTTTTAGTGATTTTCAGTAATTCTGTTGTTAATGATCATTTCTGCTTAGTCAATGACGTAGCATTTATCATTATCCGATGTTTTGGTGTCGGGTCGCCACAATCATAATCTAAATGATTGCATAAAATAGATTGACTTTGATAATCGTGTAGTTTAGCAAGCATATCAACCTTTTCTTGGGAAAGAAGACTATTGCTATTTTTAAGAACAAGCATCTGAGTCTTATAACTCTTAATAAACTCTTTTAATGCACTATTTGAATATTTTAAAGTATCATTTTCATAGCTAAGGTTATCCAGGTTCTCATGAAGTTCATCAATAATTTTAACAAGTTTCTTCTTTTGTCTTTTACAATCAATATACTTGTCATGAAGTTCTTCAAGACATTAACTAATTTCTCCTTAGATAAATCAAAAATACTTACCTCATTAGTTTCTTCTTCATCTATTATTGCCATGAGACATTATACCTTCTCCTCTTTACTACTTTTACTATCATCGCTTGATCGCTCCCATGCAGCTTTGTAGGGCTTCTTACCTTTCTTGATATTTAGGCATTCAAAAGTCAAGTTGCCTCTTGTTCCACATTTAAAACACCATTTACAATCGTTTTCAGATCTGTCGAACGTTGGTGGCATGCTCATGTGTGATCCCTCCAAATTAAGTTTGCAAAGCATGTTGTCCACCATACTTCAATACATGTTAGGGATTCCTTGAAAACCTGCTCTGATGCCTAATAAAAGATCTAGAGGGGGGTGAATAGAGCTTTATGATAATTTTAATCAAATGAAACTACTAAACTTAAAGTACAATGGAAATAAAAGATGCAACCACAAAAGGACACATGATACAAAGTGCTTCTGTCAAATGACTTCAGTCTACTACCTGATTGTTCCTAACCAAGATTTGTAAATCATGTATTTTATTCCGTTTATATACCAATACACAATATACAGAATTCACCAGTGTCTTTTGTGGTGCAAGACTAACTCTCCTTTTCAGCTAAAGGAGAACTCCACCTTCTTTGACAGGCTGTAGAAGGTAGGATCGCAATCCACCTCCACCACCTTGGTTGCATCCTTCAACCTTGAAGTAGCATCAAGAGAGCTTCACCACAGCCTTCTTCCTTTAAGTCGCGAGAAGCAGCAGCACACCGTAGTATAAGAACAAGAGAGGAATAAGGAGATTACAATGCTATTTCACAAGATGTACAATTTAGCACTATGGACAAGTGTCTTCTACAAAGTTTATGGAAAAGTTGTATTCACTACTACAGAAATGGCTTATAAAGTCACTTTTCAAGGTGTCGGTTGTATACATAAACTGACACCTAAACTCTACAGTGTCGGTTGATAACATAAATCGACATCCAATCTATGAAGGGCGACCAGACACGGGTACCGCTTTTATTAAGTGTCGGTTACTTATTAAAAAACCGACACCTAAAATCAACCGCCAAAATCAAAATTCCAGCGAAAAAATTACCTCCACAATTTGACATATGGCGTCGGTTCATAAATAAATAACCGACAACTTAAGAGTATTCGCGAGACAGGAATAGTTGTCGGTTGTCTTTTAGTTAAAAACCGACGACTATAATCTAGTATAGTTGTCGGTTTTTGGAAAAGAACCGACACTGTTGGTTTAGATGTCAGTTATTTTGAATAACCGACGCTTATTGTCAACTTAATAGCTCGCGCTAGAGAGAGCGACTCTTCCCCTAGCCTTCCCCTGTTTCATTCCCGATTTCCTGATTAGGTCCGGCGATTTTCTTGCTCGTCGCCGCTAGGTGCTGCCGCCGCATTGCTGCTGTCCTCTCGTCGCCGCCGCCGGTCGTTGCATGTCCTCTCATCGCCGCCGCCGGTAGAAGCAGCTACGATGCTCTCCTCGTCACCGCCGCCCCCGCCGGTAGAAGCAGCTTTTCTCCTCCGCCAGCTTCCTACAAGGTAACCCACAAAATCTTCACCGCCTTTTCTGTCCTCCGCCTTGCTTTTCTCTGCCGCTACCGACCTGGAACTCACCCAGGCGGCGCCTAAGCAGGTGCCAGGGCATGCCTAGGGTCCCAAGCCCAGGTGCCCTGCCTAGCTAGGCCTCTGGGCGGATGCTTGGGCGGCGCCAGGGCACGTCTAGGCTGCTGCTGGGGTTTGGATTCATCTACTGGATGCCCAAAACATGCACTGATTTCACCAAGTCACCCCAAAAGCCATGAAAAATATTCTGATTGTATTTATTTATTAACTGATTTCACCAAGCTAGTGGAATTTTTATAAAGTTATTTACTGATTGTGTTTATTTAATTATGTACTGATACATATGTGCTATACCAATCTGATAGTCCATGATAGAACAAAGCATAATGATGTTGACTGCAACTTTGTGCGTCATGCTATTCTGAATTAAGTGTATATTTACTTCATAATTGAATGTTTAAGTAAGTTAAAGATATCTTGATGATGAACTATAATGCACACATGTGACATGCTTGGAATGTAAATGATGAACTGTAATGCACACATGTTTAACTTGTTTTATTATTGAGTATATTGAGAATTCTAATCACCCTTCTTGCTTAATGATGAACTATAATGCACACATGTGACATGCTTGGAATGTAAATGATGAACTTTTCCCTAAATTGCCAATCATGCTTTTAAAGACATCAATAATCACCCTAACTTGAAGAACTAGGATTTTAGGTATAAGAATGACAACACATTATTTGTTGGCCTAGAAACCCGTCCAAGATTTACTCATTAGGAGTAAATCTTGGATAGTCCCCAGTTTGGGACTGTTCTTGAACACCTAATCTCGCTTAGGATGTAAGTGTATAATGTGTATTGGGTTTTCAAGAAAATTTCGGCAGCATTTTGTACTTGGAGAACAGCGGGGAAATGCTGCCGAAATTTTCTTAAAAACCCAATACACATTATACACTTACTAGTGAGATTAGGTGTTCAAGGATGGGATAGGTGGTACATGTACATTTATTATATATAAGAATGACATCACATGTATTTGTTAACCCTAGACCCTAATCTTGTTGTAATATATACTTGTTTTCTCTTTGATCATAGAGCTTTACAATTTAATGATGAACTGTAATGCACACATGTGACATGCTTGGAATGTAAATGATGAACTTTTCCCTAAATTGCCAATCATGCTTTTAAAGACATCAATAATCACCCTAACTTGAAGAACTAGGATTTTAGGTATAAGAATGACAACACATTATTTGTTGGCCTAGAAACCCGTCCAAGATTTACTCATTAGGAGTAACTCTTGGATAGTCCCCGGTTTGGGACTGTTCTTGAACACCTAATCTCGCTTAGGATGTAAGTGTATAATGTGTATTGGGTTTTCAAGAAAATTTCGGCAGCATTTCCCCGTTTGTTCTCCAAGTACATATGTACTTGGAGAACAGCGGGGAAATGCTGCCGAAATTTTCTTGAAAACCCAATACACATTATACACTTACTAGTGAGATTAGGTGTTCAAGGATGGGATAGGTGGTACATGTATATTTATTATATATAAGAATGACATCACATGTATTTATTAACCCTAGACCCTAATCTTGTTGTAATATATACTTGTTTTCTCTTTGATCATAGAGCTTTACAATTTTGTTGTGATATATACTTTGTTGTAATAATGTGAACTTTACAATGTGAGCTTTACACTTTGAATTACTACTTTACAATGTGAACTTTACAATTTGAATGTGAATTTGCAGATGGCTGGCCATTCTCCTGATGACCGTTCTGATGACTACCGTGAGGGTGAGGACATCAATGCGCCGCCTCACAATGTAAGTTTTAAAAATATATCATATATTTATATCTATATGTCCATTTATAGTTATATCTTGTAAATGTGAATTATTTTGTCAAATTTTAGGTTGATGATGCACAGGTACTGTTACGACCCATATCAGGGTTAGTCAATAAATACCTCGAACTACGTGAAACACCTCAATTTATGCTAAGTATTTTTGTTAAACATCATGGTTAATCAATATAAGCTAATATGCGAAT
This sequence comes from Alisma plantago-aquatica, assembly GCA_963693085.1. Lineage (NCBI taxonomy): Eukaryota > Viridiplantae > Streptophyta > Magnoliopsida > Alismatales > Alismataceae > Alisma > Alisma plantago-aquatica. The sequence goes on along the minus strand of OY856410.1, from coordinate 209,785,002 downwards.
TAATAGCTGAGATTGAATCACCTGAGGCAATTAATGATATCAATGTTGATTATTTAGTTCATTAAGTTGAATCAAGTAATCACATATGTGTTTAGTGCTTTGATCAGGTGAGACCATCCAATTACGATTATTTCTTGCTTTAAGGGTGTAGAGGACCTCGTGCTTAAAACGTTGCAAAAAGAATCGTTTGATTTGGACATTCGAGTCAATAGTTATGCGATTTTCCAAATCCTTGGACTTGGTTGCAATTTTCCCAGTTATTTGGCTTTATAACATCTTTTTATTCTTCGTATCCCTTATCTTCTCTGCGGGCACCGCTTGGGTGGAGTACTGTAGCAGCGCCAACTATTGCGATCAAGATCCGCTGAAGGAGGTCGCTCAAGGGCGATTTAGTTCAAATCAGTTAGTGTTGGAGCTTCGTCCACCTCCGCCACCTTTCCTTTTCTCCTTGCTACCTTCTCCCTCACCCCAACACCCTTGGGCGGAATTCCCTTTTTGCAACGTTTTAAGCACGAGGTCCTCTACACCCTTAAAGCAAGAAATAATCGTAATTGGATGGTCTCACCTGATCAAAGCACTAAACACATATGTGATTACTTGATTCAACTTAATGAACTAAATAATCAACATTGATATCATTAATTGCCTCAGGTGATTCAATCTCAGCTATTAATTCGCATATTAGCTTATATTGATTAACCATGATGTTTAACAAAAATACTTAGCATAAATTGAGGTGTTTCACGTAGTTCGAGGTATTTATTGACTAACCCTGATATGGGTCGTAACAGGTACCATCTGAAGCACTTGAGGCACTTGATCAACAACACCAAAAAGTTGACAAGAGAAGGGGCATCACTATGATGAAGAAGTTAATTGCGCAAAAGGGCAATGGACCCAAACTTGTTGTGGATTTCGATAATGCAGGAAATGCATGTGGTGTTAATCGCAATTCATTTATTTTATATCTTGGGTTTGTTACTCGTAGCCATTGCGGTTGTCGCTTAGATTCTTGGCATAAAGTTTCTAAGGAGAAGAAAGATTTAATATGGAGGGATTTATGCGTGAGTTATTATTAATTTGCAATTCTATTTTGTAGATTACTAAATTTTTGGATACTAGTTAATAGCAATTCTATTTTGCAGAGTATATTTGAATTGGATGAAAAGTTGCATCGTAAATGCGTGATGCAACGTTGTGGGAGAGTCCTAAGGAATTATAGGACAAATCTCACCAGAGAATACATAAAAGAAGCCGACAAGAGGAAGAAGACAGCCACTGAACAGTGGAACTTCCTGGACAAAGAAGAATGGGACGCGTTTGTTGCTTCAAGACAAACTGATGAATTCAAGGTATTAGGCGTCAGTCTCAATCTCATTAATTAATATATGTTGTATTCACTTATTCAAGATTAACATTTAGTGTTACTAACCAAATCATTAATTTGCATACTAACTAGGCCCTCAGTGAGGCACAAAGATCAAGGTGTGCACTGAATGTGCATGACCACAGAATGGGTCCAAATGGGTATGTAGGCGTTCGCCAAAGACTACAGGCTGAGGCTACTGCTGCTCAGTCTGCTGCTACTCAAGAGTCCTCTACCATAGGTATCACACCTCTGCCTCGCCATGATGTCTGGATAGCTGGGAGGTAAAATAAGAAGGGAGAAATAACTAAGGCCGCAACTGCTGAGGCGGCTGCAAAAATGGTAAAATACAACTCTTACAGCAATCATTCGAATATTGATTATTTGTGTTATTTACTTAAGTACAATTTTTTGTTTTGGCGATTAGCGAGAGCTGCACGAGCTGAGGAAACAAGGAAAGTTCATCCCTGAGGGAACAAAGGATGAATTGACAATTGCTCTGGGTAACCCAGAGCATCCTGGACGTGTTAGGGCTGCAGGCGCTGGTGTGGGCATCAAATCTTTTTTTGGGTCATCCCAGCGCAAACATGTCCCAAAAGCGGGACTTTCACAAGAAGATGTAACATATTCTTTCTTTATAATGTTACTGTAAAAGAGAATTCAAAAATTAGAATTTGACGTTTCTTTTATCCATGTATAGGTGGATAAGCTATTTGACAGGAAACTCGAAGAAGCAATGAAAAAGTGGCAGGCATCTCAGACTGCCACTTACCAGACAATACCTACTTCAGACTCTACTCCTACTCCTACTGCAGAGGTTGGGAGTAATCCTGTAGAACCACAACCTAGCACATCCACTGTAAGTATTTTTATGACATAGTAACTAGTTTTTTAGTTCAAGATGATACGTATATATGAAATTGTAGTCGTTTCAAAAAAAGATGATATGTATATATGTATATATAACATTCTTTACACAAAAATTTGTAGGGGCTGAAGCCATGCCGTCTAAAAAGTAAAGAATATGTTGTGGCAGAGGCGTCGACTTACCCATCCCTACCAGGGGAAACGTGTCACGGGTCTCTAGTACCAGCTGGTTGGATTCAGGTGAGCCCGATACATATATTCCCGCAGTGGATGGATCTTCCACTGCCATATGCCCACCCTGATTGTGAAACACTTGGTGAGACAGTAGGCGGAGTGATATTGTGGCTAAAAGTAGATGTCTTCTTTACTGATAAGGTATGGTAAATTTACATTACGTTCAATTGTTAGTGTGTGTATATGCTGGCAGTTGATCTGAAATTATATATATATACAGGTTAAAAAGAAGACACCCACAACATCTAGGCCTCCACTTCCACCTCCTGCATTACCTAGTTGGGTTCCACAGGACCTACCTGTCCCGTTAGGTCCTAACTGTAGGGGTATGGCAGTATGGTTAGGGGAACATGATATAAACTCCCCTATAACTATTTCTTCTGATTCAGATTCTACAGGTCAGTCATACGAAACAAAACTATTTATACAAGATATATTGGAGTTGTTTCGATATGATTGGCTAAATACATCTGTGATAGAGCTATGGATAAGGTGAGATATTCTTTATACATCCATATACCTTGTGTATGATTTGGTGATCTGGTTTCTTATTTATTAATGCATGCGTAATTAATACATATTTTGCAGCTACTTAGACAACATATGTGCAGATTTTGGATTCGAACATGTAGGGTTTTTGATTCCATCCTTGATTAGTCTAGTAGCTAAAGACCCTACATCAGTTCAACAATACTGCTGTGAGTCTTTTTCAAATTTTGCTGTAAAAATGAAGACGGTGATAATGGATCCATTCAATGTAGAGTAAGTTTACTTTACTTATTATAATTTGGACTTAAGAAAATTACATTTTATTGTGGATTTTGAGTTATTAATTTTTAACTTTTTTTCCTCTAGGGGTAGGCATTGGGAGTTATTGGTTATTGCCCCTGAGACGTTCACTGTGTATTATCTAGATCCTAAGGGGGGTAAATTGAATACAAGATTTGGACACATAATGAAAATGGCAATATTTCGGTGAGAAATATTTCATTTTTCATATCCGTTAACATATGTTATTACATTACTATTTAATTGCAATGTTCTGTATTACATTAACATGTAGGGGTTTTGAGGAGTACAAAAAGGCTGGAGGAAAGGTCCCCACGAAAAAGAACCAGCCAATAATTTGGAAGAACGTGAAAGTAAGTTCCCAACTGCAATATATGTATATATTATTTATGTGAACAATGCTTAATTAGTTGTATTTTTTAATATTTTGTATGTTTGAATTTATAGTGTGCTACACAAGACAACAGATGGGCATGTGGATACTATGTCATGCGATATATGCACATAATTATCAAACATGCCGTACTGGATATCGAATGTATTGCTCAGGTATTATATAGTCTCATTAGATAATATGATCGAAATATATCAATCTTATTTATAGCTCATTAATTATATATATACATCATTCTCTTTACAGGTGTTTGAAGCTGACCCCGTTACAGGAAAGGACTTACCAAATGTTAATGCTCCCTATACAATGGGAGAATTAAATGAAGTAAGAGAAGAATGGGCAACAGCCATACAATTAGTGGGGGCTTTAAAATATAATTGGGATCCTGATAGCGAATAATAACTAAACAATGATACTTTGTAAATGAATTTCTGAATTATAATATATGTGTGAATGTTTCTACATGTATGGATGTTTCTACATGTGTCTGAGTGAAAATGAATGAAAGTGTTGGTTGCTATATGAATGTTTCTACATGTGTGAATGTGAATGAATGGAACTACAGATTGCTAGCATGTGTGAATGTTTATAAATGTGTGAAAATAAAATGGAACTGCAGGTTGCATTTCTAAATGCATGTGCTACTTTTTTATTGTTAATTTTACAGGTTTGCGGCCTGTTGTCGGCTGATATCAATGGATGTCGTAAAACCTGCAGTTCATAACTGAACTAAACAGGTTTCTCATCCTGCGACCAGCCACAGCAGGTCTGCAGACTGACAGGAAGAAAAAAAACCAATAGGCGTCGGTTATTTGTAAATAACCGACACATAATGATATAGTGTCGGTGTTCCTACAATAAACTGACATCTATGTCCTTAACACCACGGCCGTGCTGGACAGCACGACCGTGGGGCGAAGATATATGGTGTCGGTTTTTTACTTATAACCGACATTGATAGTGCCCAAGATGGCACCCTTTCTGTGGCGCGAAGGGTTTGGGCGTCGGTTTTTAACTAATAACCGACGCCTATAGTCCCATGATGGCGCGTTTTCGGTGGCGCGCAAAGAGTTTGGGTGTCGGTTTTGGAATCGACGCCTGATGGGTGGACTTTTAGTGTCGCCCACATAGGTGTCGCTTAGAAACCGACACTAAAGACTTTAAATAACCGACACTAAAGGTAGGTTCTATAGTAGTGATTGGGTGGAGAGGACACTCAAGATGATGTTGGGGCTTAGTCTAGATTGATGGCAATATGTAGTATAGGGACTAAGCACTTTGGAAAATATGGCTAGTATGCTCAAGTGTATGCCAATGTATATGCAATTGTTGCTCAATGGTTTACAAGTGGCTAGGACATCTTAGGGAGTGTCTAGAGTGTTCTGGATGGTCAAATTAGTCATTTGGATGAAGTTAATTAAGGTGAAACAGTTAGTTTGATCGCTAATTAAATTTTAGTCCAAAACGCTCCTCGGTCAAGATTTATCTCTTTCAAGCATTGTCTCAGTCAAAATTTATTTCGACCAAAAATGTTTCGTGTGCAAAATTACTCTCCAACAGATATATCTTGGTCAAAAATCAAAAGATGTCCCAACTGCTCTTTGTCGGTCGAGAAAAAATTCGAACGAAGGTGTATCGGGTCGACAATAAGCTCAACCGAGAAGAACTTTGTTCAAGAATATGCAAAGTATGTGAGGTTCTAGAGAAGACTTATTTGAAACCTATCAACCCTAAGGTCTTTAAGTGAGGTAGGATAGGGTTTTGGGTAGGTTTCGGAAGATCATCATTTGTCCTTATATCATGTCTATCAACCCTAAGGTCTTTAAGTGAGGTAGGATAGGGTTTTGGGTAGGTTTAGGAAGATCATCATTTGTCCTTATATCATGTCTATCAAGTCGTACAAAAAGCACAAGAATATGTAATACATGGTACAGCTTGATTTGCAAATATCCAAATATATATGTTTGCAAGGAATTTGTAGTTGGATCTTGACTTAGTTTCTTGATCACATAAAATACTCAATACACATGTTAGAATATAATGTAGGAAATATTTGTATCATCAAAATATGAGTGTGGCATATCCAAAAAGCCAATAGTTCTCTCCATTTAATTTGATGATGGAGGTTGGAGCACTATCCAATAGTCTAAGGTAAATCCTTTTTGTCTGCCAACTTGGAGATAGATCTCACCAATAGAACAACATTGGAGATAAAAGATCACAATTAAGAAGTAGTGATGAGATAAAAGATCATTGGTAATGTGCACAGTGATATGAGAGAGAGAGAGCTAGTAGGATGCACTACTAAACACTATCATAGGCAAGACGCACTGTGATAGGAATGAGGGAAAAATTCCCTAACTTGTAGAAGCGCTCACCCATGTACATAGCTAGGTTTCAGAAAGCACAAAACGAGCCCCTGACCTCTACGGGCGTTTAAGCGGGAAATGGGTTTTGGAGCATGCACTTTTTCAGAAAAGTGTCCATCATACAAGATAAAACATCTGAACGATATTTTGATCCATAATGAAAGATAATATACATTGGTAAAAAAAGAGTTTCATTAACTTAAATGTGAATATTTAGTCTCATTGCACAAATATATGCCAACATGCTATAAAAAACTCAAACATCATAAATCAAAACTTGCACGGCAGTATATCCAGAATTTTCAAAACTTTCATACATTAGAACTTTCATTTAAGTGTCGGAACATAAATTGTAGGCCATTACCATAAATCAACACATACAATAATGCTATGTTTGGTACGCAGTGAATGAAGGGGGAAGGGGAGGGGAGGGGACACTTATGTTAGTCTATTTAGTTAGAATAGGGAGGGGAAGGTAAAACAGGAACAACAACGTAAACATATAAAAATTGTTTGGTGACCTAGAACATTGGTAATATAAAAATGAGGCCATCATTTACTTTTTTATTTATTGTGGTTATCTAAGTAGTTCCCTTCACATTTCTGTATTTGTTAAAAAAAATCCTTCCATGTAGTTAAGTACTTCTCACTACAGTCCACCACATTTCCTACAATTATCAGTCTTTCTTTTACTTTTTTTGTGTATAATAATATCAAACTTTTGAAATTTTCTAACAAAAAATAATCTTTTAAGTTTTCATGTGTTGAAAAATATTTTTGGATTTCCTTTAGCCTTTTTAATCAAATACTCCTCCATCTTTTATTAAATGATCCTCCAACATTCCATATGTCCCTCCAAGTGACGTAGAATATACGTGATATACTACAACTACTATATTTCCATTGTTTGTGGGCTATAGTAATTTTTCCCACCGTATCATTTATATTTTCCCACCCACATTTCATATTTTCCACCTACCTTTCTAATATATCTCCTGCCAAGTCTTTCCCCCTCCCTTGTCTCCACTCCAATTCGGTGGGGAGAGAATGGGAGAGAAGTGGCTGAATATTTACTTGGTTCTTTCCCCTCCATTCTCCTCCATTCCTCTTCGTTGCCCATCACTTGTCCAACCAAACAGCTCCAGCCTTTTCCCCTCCCTTACCCTCCCATCCATTCACCACTTACCTACAGGCCCTAAAGGTCACTGTCATAAATCAAAACTTGCAATGTCTAGAATTTGATAAGGAAATCATAATAGCATTGAGTTTTTTGATATGGCGGGTATAGAAGGTGCTTGCTGTTTGAACTCTACTTAGAGTAATAAGTGTTGGTGTGATGATAATGAGTATGCTAAGTTTCAAACATAGTTAGCTGTGTGAAATTGGGTTGTTATTATTGTACAACTTATTCTAATTACCAATTATTTAAATCAATTCTATATCAATAACTTACGGACCATGTACATTAATTTATGCTAAGCTATTCATACAGAGTTCCACCAGGGTCCCAAGTATATAAGCAGCTGAAATATGATGTTGATTAGTGTCTGAGAGAAGATAGCACAAATAATGAAGAAAATATTTGCTAATTGGTGTTTATTATTTACAAAGAAAATAGGTGACAGTTCTTTTAACAACACAAATTTGTGCAAGTCATCTGTCATCACTAGCAGAAGATTAATTGATAGGAGTGACATTGAGAGAAGAAGACACGTTCATTAATGTCTGAAATGACAATGAAAAAGATCTGTTCAAGAGAGAAGTGGCGGTGTATACAAACCTGCTTAGACATAGCTATATGAGGAACAAGAGGAAGACTCATCTTATCTTGCAAGATGAAAGAAAATGTCCTTGCTTTCTCTTTGATTCTGTCGGTGCACCGTCCTATTGCAGCATCAGACCACAGCTACTGTGAGAGCCTTTCACATTTGCAGGTTGACGGTATATTTCGTGGTAGTTGGGTGTGAAAGGCATGGTTGCCGATGGGGCAACTTCTATAGACAAGAAGTGTCAGAATTTGTTAGGGAAGGATTGGGAGTCCCAACCGGCATCAAAAAATGAAGCCACAATCGATTGGGACTTGAACTCGGTGGCAGCAGTCTCCGACATGGAATATAAGTCGGGGAGGCACGCCAGTTTCTATCCCCAATTCTTTCTTAATGCAGGCCGGGCACTTTTACCAGAAAGCGGGCAGAAGTGGACGCTTTAGTTGCTCACAAAAAGCTGCCCAATAAGCGTCCAATTAAAATTTAACTGGCAATAGGCCTCGGTGCCTAAGCGGTCCTTTTTTTATCACTGGTATGAGGGATGATACATGGGGAGGAAGAGAGTGAGAGAAGGAGCTAGGTTCTTGTCTACAAGATTCTTAATCGATCAAATCATGTGGCTGCTAAAGGGGAGAAGTCAAAGATTTTCAAGACGTGGTGGCATCAACGGCCAGCCTGGCTCCCTTCTAGAGCAGCTACTATGGTTAGGGCCGGCAAAACAAGACCCGACCCGATCGACCCGATCCGAATTTGAAATTTTAAGCAAGTTTAGGGTCTAAGGTTTTTCGACCCGACCCGAAATTGACCCGAACTCAAAGAATCCGAAATTAATTTAGGGTCGGGTCGGGTCCGGGTTTGGACTTTAGACCCGAATTGACCCGATTGACCCGAAATTCAGAATCATATTTTCAAATAAAATTACAAATATTATACTTTAAGACACCTGATGGCCCATTAATTTAATAATCCATCAATAATGAAGTTTATTTTGACAATTCTACATGATTTTGTATTGATTTGTATGATTTATTATATTAATTATATTAGAAATTTTTATTTTAAAGTCTCAAACAAACTACAATAGGCTTTATATGTGTTTCTCAATCACATAGTAAGTTTATCACAATGAAATTTGTTAATTACACTTGGGAATTATCAATGACTAGACAAATCATAGCATTTTTTTTTAAACTTGGTGTTGGATTTACGGGTCAGACCCGATAGACCCGAAATTATTTGTGGGTCGGGTTAGGGTCAAGGGTTTCGACCCAAAAATCCATCTTTTGCAAGTTTAGGGTCTAGTCAAAAAGTGTTGACCCAAAATGACCCGAAATAAAACCCGCTCAACCCGAACCCGATTGCCACCCCTAACTATGGTGTTGTAGTTGATGACCGGAGTGGAGTTGTTGATGTTTGCTTCGGAAATGGCTGCCCCGCTACTGCCCTTGTTACGGCTGCTCGACAGCTACTCTTGTGTCATCGGCGATAGCTGACTGTTGTTGCATGCGGAGGCGGTGGCTTCTTCTGTCCGCGGTGGTGGCGGTTGTTGCTGCCCATGGCAGCTGATGCCCGATTGAGACGGCTGCCTGCTACTCTCATATTTTAAAAAAACATAAGGGCTTAGGGCTTTTTAAATATGCTCTAATACAATGTGAGTTAAGAAAGTAGAGAATATCTTATTAGTAATAAAAGATGTACAAGGAGTTCTATATATATATGGCATACTATACCTGAGATGCAACATAAGATAAGTTAGACCAACATTAATGGGTTTAAGTAGGATCAACCCATTAGTCAATTGCATACATCAGAAATAACACTAATAATAGCATACTACACCACATTCCACTTGGATTGCACACAATAATAAATAAAAAATCAAGCTTAAATTAAAGCTGCTCTTGACTTTAAAAATTAAAACCATAGTCGATTTAGTAATTTTCATGGAGAATCTCAATGTAACTTACATGTTCTAACTGAAGAAGAAAAAATCACCAATAAGTTGTTTAGCTAGATCATCTGAAAAATGCTCACTAACAGGTGTCATAGAAATAAATCTTAGTATATGTAACCAACTATACATCAAGTATCAAAGCCAAATATAACATATATTGGATTCCTAATGGATTGCAAAAATACTAGTGCAATAACATGTTAACTTCATGTTGCCCTTGACTTCTAAAATATACTCAGGTTGGTATTGCACCACATATTTTTTTGGATAGTGGGGAATTTCACCCCTGGCTAAGGTACCAGGAGAGAGAGAAGAGCCAACAGCGTACACCGTGGGCCTTTAGTCCCTTCGTGTATTGCCCCAACGGGATTCACTGAGATTCGATCCTGCAACCTACGCTTCACAAGCACCAGGCTTGACCAACTGAGCTAGCTGGCAAGTGCATTGCACCACATAATAGAAAAATTAATAGTTAAAAGGACTCAATCATTTTAAAGGATAGGACTCATTTTTTAGTTGATTCTAATGAGAAATTGGACAAACACAATTTTAAACCTTAAATTTAAGTGATGTTTTGGAAGTTTGCCATGAGTCTCGAAATCATTCTCCAAAGTTCTCTACTTGGAACATGTAAGTGATTTACACTGGAAGAAAATAATATACTACATACAAGAAGAAAAATGAGCATTCCCTAAAAAGTTTCAATATAATCAGTGACTTTTTGAAAAAGTTGTGTTTGAAAAAAATTTCCCAACTCTATGTTACAACTCTAAAATAATAAAAGGCTTCTAATTAGATAAGTAAAAGCAATTACAGAAGACTCTTTTATAGGATACGAGAGTAGAGAATAAAGCAGAGCAGGCAATATGAGATAAAAGAAATAGGCCAATAGACAACATAGGTCTAAAACCAATAATACATGAATAAAAATAAATCTAGTAAAATGTATATACTAATACTCCCCCTCAAGCTGGAGCATAGATGTCAATCATGACCAGCTTGTCCGTCAAAGTAGTGAACCTGGTCTTCGGAAGAATTTTGGTGAAAATGTCTACAACTTGATCTGAAGTAAGTGTATAAGGTGTAGAGATCTGACTAGATAATACAACTTCCCCCACGAAGTGGCAATCAACCTCAATGTGTTTAGTATGTTTGTAGAAGGTGGGGTTGCTAGCAATAAAAATAGTTGCTTTGTTGTCACAGTGCATGGGAATAGGTTTAGAAGTAGAGATGCCAAAATCTTTCAGAAGACCTTGTACCCAGAAGAGTTCATAGGTGGTGTGAGCCATGGCTTGATACTCTGCTTCAGCAGTTGAGTGAGCAACTACAGTTTGCTTCTTGCTTCACCAGGTGACCAGGTTACCACCTAGAAAAGTATTGTACCCAGATGTAGATCTGTAATCTATCTTGCTTCTAGCATAGTCAAAATCAGAATAGCCAGCAAGATTATAGTGACCATGATACTTGTAAAGCAGGCTTTTTTCAAGAGAACTTTTAATATATTTTAGAATATGGAAAGCAGCATTCCGGTGACATTATCTGGGCTTATCTAGATATTTGCTGACCAGTCCGATGACATAAGTGATATCATCCCTAGTGACGGTAAGATATATAAGTTTCCCTACCATTCTGCGATACTAATGACGGTCAGGGTAAGGAGGAGAATTCTCGTCATCCCAGTTAGTGTTGGGATCCAAGGGAGTAACATCAGGCTTGGCCCCAAGCATCCCTATTTCAGATAGGAGATCTAGAACATATTTTTACTGAGATAAGCATAGACCAAAGGATGATCGAGAAACTCCAATGCTCAGAAAATATCTCAATTTGCCTAAATCTTTTGTAACAAAGTGTTTTTCCAAGTAGTTTTTGGAGCGTGCATTCCTATAGAGTCACTACTAAATAAGATGATTTCATCAACATAGACAATCAGCACAACAAGACCAGAGGTAGTCTTCTTAACAAAAATGGAATGATCAGACTGGGAACGACGAAAGTCGAACTTTTGAATAATGGAGCTCAGCTTATCAAACCAGGCTTAGGGACTTTGCTTAAGGCCATAAATTGCTTTACGCAGGTGACATACCTTCGAAGACTCCCCCTGAATCACAAATCCAAGCGGCTTCTCCATGTATACCTCCTCATGCAGATCGTCATATAGGAAGGCATTTTTAACATCTAATTGAAATAAAGGTCAGTCAAAATTTATTGCTACCAAAATAAGAACACGAACAGAGTTTAGACGAGCGACCAGAGAGAATGTCTCAAAGTAATAAACTCCATATGTCTGGGTGTAGCCTTTTGCTACCAAGCAAGCTTTGAGTAGCTCAATCGTGCCATCAGGTTGATATTTGATTGTAAAAATCCATCTACAGGACAACTAGTGAACAACTAGCAGATGCATCAACCAACTCCCAAGTATGTCCATCAGTGAGAGCCTGCATTTTAGTTTCCATTGCTTGACGCCATGTGGGATGTTGAAGATCTTGGGTAGCATTTTTAGGAATAGAAATAGTAGATAGGGTAAAGGTGAAATTTGCAAAATTAGTTCCCAAGTTAGCAGTATTGCAGAAATTCTCAATGGGATGTTGAGTGCAAAACCAAGTTCTTTTGTGTAAACTAACACGAATATCCAAGTCAAAAAATACTTGAGGTGGAGGTGGATCTGTCGAAGAGGATGGAGGACTTGGAGGGGCCTTGGAGGGAGTTGGTGCCTTCTTCTTTGATAAACCTTCAATGGAGGAGCAGGTGCAATAGTTGCATCGGAGAAAGCAGAATCAACAATAATAGGTAAAGGAGTATCCGTAATTAAATCAGATGTCAAGGAAGATCTGATAGAAGAGTAGAACGGCATATGTTCAAAAAAGACAACATCAGCAGAAACCATCCACTTCTTGGTAATTGTATCATAACATTGGTATCTTTTTTGTGTCCTAGAGGACCCCAAGAAAATACACTTGGTAGCACGTGGATCCAGTTTACTTAGGCCAAGAGCAGATTTTTTACAAAACAAGTACTCCCAAAAATTTGAGGCACAGTGAAAAGACGTGTGTCAGATATAAAATTTGGAAAGGCACTTGCTTTCCAAGAACAAAAGAAGGCATGCGCTTAATAAGATAACGTGTAATGGAAACAACTTCCGACCAAAAAAATTGGGGGACATGGTAGTGGAACAGGAGAGTACGGCCAACCTCAAGAAGATGACGATTCTTGCGTTCAACAACGCCATTCTGTTGGGGGGTGTATGCATAGGAAGTTTGGTAAATGGTATCCATTTTCCAACAGAAAAGATTAACGGAGTGTTGCATGAACTTAAGGGAATTGTTAGTACGAAAGAATTTTATGGTTTTATCATACTAGGTACGTATTTCAAAAAATGATGTGATAGTATCAAGTATATGATATCTATCTTTTAAAAAAAATAACCAAGTGATTCTAGAAAAGTCATCAATAAAACCCATAAAGTATCGAAAACCAAAAATATTGGAAACAAAACATGGGCTCCAAATGTCAGCATGCACTATATCAAATGGTTGTTTTGATCTAATACAATTTTTCCTGACAAAAGTAGATCTAGTATGTTTCCCCAACTAGCATGTTTCACAGTGAAAAACCGTATCAAAAATGTCAGATAGTAAGTGCTTCAACTTAGCCGGTGAAGGGTGCCCCAACGATAGTGCCACTGGATGCTGGTCACAGAAGTAGTCAGGTATGCAGCCGTCTTTGGTGTGACCAAGTAATATAAGTCATCTGGTCCCTCATGGTCCAAACCAATCTTCATCCTCATGTGTAGATCCTGAAAGATAACATCATCTGGATCAAAAGTTATGGAACAGCGTAGGCTCTTAACATTTTTACTCAATGATAACAAGTTTATAGAGAATTTAGGAACATATAGGACTGAGCATAATAAAAGACGGCTAGGAGAGAAAATATTCCCTATTCCTGAAACCAATGTTTGAGAACCATCGGAAAGAGTGACAGGAAAAATAGCATAAGTTTTATGTAGATTAGAAAATAAAGAATGATTGCAAGCTATATCAGAGGTTGCATCGGAGTCAATCACCCATGTATTTTTACCAGACTGTGCTAGAAGAGCAAAACTGTCATCATTTGAAGTCTCAGCAGAGGATGCCAGTCGGCCTTGGAGCAGCTTCTCAAACGCAGATTGGATCCAGTCAGCAGAAAGTGGGGAAGATGAAGAAGCAGCGGTGTCAGGATGTTCTGACAAAACTTGAGTTGCCCAAGCTGGTTTGCCATGCTTGATCCAGCAGCGGTCTTTAGTATGATTTGTGTACTTGCAGAAGTTACAGTAGCATTGTTCAGTAGATAAGGAATCAGAACCAGACAAGTACAAATCACGACCAACTCCTAGAGTAGAGCGCCCTCGAACACATCCACGACCGCGGCCAGAACAATAGAAATAATTTCCAGATCGGACAGCAAGGGAAGCACCCTCAGAGGAGTCAGGAGATGCTTGAGAGATAGAAGGTAAGTATTTTACACATTTTAGAACATCACACAAAATAGGTAGAGGTTCACTAGATAGAATTTGATCAACAACACTTGCAAAGGTGGGTCGTAACCCAACCAGGAACTGAATAAGTTAAAGCTCGTTGTGTTGTCGTTGGGCTTCCTTAATATCAGCTGAGAGAGGATGGTAGATCTCAAATTCCTAGAGTACACATCATTGATTGTAGTAGTCTTTGATAGGATCAGTAGTAGTGTACTCCTTCTTGGCCAAGTGTTTGAAGATATCAAACACTTTCTTTAGATTTTGCTGATGAGAGTATACGCGGGAGAGTTGATCCCACATGTCCTTAGTCGCCTGCAGTCGTAGAAGTGATTGGCTGATTTTAGGTTCAACATTGTTGACCATCCATGTCGTAACACCAGAATCGTCTTTGGACCACAGGTCATATGCCTGCTTCTTCTTGTCATTCGTAGTTGTATCAGGAACATCTGAACCTTTGGTAGAAAGATGGGAATAGCCTCCTTAAGCCTTGACATAAAGCTCAAAAGAAGTCGCCAAGGTGTGATAGTTCGAGCTGTCCAATTTAACAGTAGTGACGCACATATTTTGAAGCGGATCGGTGGACGCCATGAGGTATGAAATATGCAAGATGGCAAAAACAAGGCAGGAGCAGTAGGAAGGAACAACAAGCATGATGTATATGTAGCAATCAGTAGAAAAAGGCAGCAACAGATCCCCAACACATGGGCAGATCTAGTAACATCCGCACGGTGGCAGGAGATTTGACACATCAAATCTCAGAAACCCACGTAAGGGCAACAGAAGATACAGAAAAACCTACCCCAACATGGAGGTATAATTACTCCACCATGAGGCGTAGGCAGGCAAAGAGTGAAACCGGATTAACATGTCAACGTGCTACAACTAGAAACTTATCAGAGATGTTCAGAGAATAATGGGGGAGGGAGGGATTGATCAGGGTGGCTAACCGGATGAAGAGATGGTAGTGGATGGATAAGGTGGTGATGCATAATAGGGGATGGAGGAAATGAGGCGGTGGAGTGTTGTTTATAGGGAGGAAGGGCAGTGGGCAGGCTATTGCATGGTGGTGGGTTGGCTGGTGAGTGTGGTGGTGACGACGGGATGGGGGAGATAGGGGGTTGGCGATGGAGCTGGTGGAGATGGGGGATAGCAGCAGTATGGGTAGAGAAGGGAGGGAATGGCGATGGATAGGAGGGGGAGGAGAGGCGGCGGCAGGGGTGGGCTGTCTAGCGGCGGCGGCGAAAGAGGGGGGCGGCGGCAGTAGTAAAGGGAAAAGGGAGGGAGAGGGGTGGCAGCTAGGGTTATGGGGGCATGGGTTTTAGGATTTGGGTGGGAAGGGCTTAAGGATGATCATGTTGCTCTGATATCATTTAAAATAATAAAAAGCTTCTAATTAGATGAGAAAAATTACAGAGGACTTTTTTTATAGGATAAGAGAGTAGAGAATAAAGTAGAGATAGACAATATGGGATAAAAGAAACAGGTCAATAGACAACACATGTCTAAAGCCCATAACACAAGAATAAAAATAAATCTAGTAAAATGCATATACTAATAGCAACCAAATAATTCCCTTTTCCATAATACATTTCCTTCGCATATTATTTGCGTTTTACATTTTTTTCCTCTTTCTTCTTGTGTAAAACCTTGATTTTGTTTGTGTGTGTATTATATATCAATAAATTTATAATAGAGGTTAGAAAGTGGGCAATACGTGTATCTTGTAGGTACTTATCATCCAAATGGCACATACAAAATTTGTCAATCAAATCCACTGGAGAGATTGAGAAGTAGTAGTCCAAATCATATGGCTTTGAGAAATCACAATCAAATCTCAAGTATATCATGAGACATAACTAAAAAATCAACATTTTTACATACTTAACTTACCTTTGATTAAAAAAAAAGTCTACGCATTGGAGATCCACAGAAGTCAAATTGGGGTGATTCTTGAAACGTGTGTAATCTAAGGAGTAAAAATCAAATCTATATGAATATATTATGCAGTAAGTATAAACCATACAAATATAAGATGGCTACATATAAACGATATGTAATCAAGTACACAATTCTTTTAGCCATTGTGTATGTGTTTTATATATGTATTTGTG
Source organism: Alisma plantago-aquatica (assembly GCA_963693085.1). Classification (NCBI taxonomy): domain Eukaryota; kingdom Viridiplantae; phylum Streptophyta; class Magnoliopsida; order Alismatales; family Alismataceae; genus Alisma; species Alisma plantago-aquatica. Next base: position 209,768,639 of record OY856410.1, on the reverse strand, counting down.
TATGTGTGTACTATAAATATGTATGCATATACATAATTAACACAAAATAGAAAGTTTTTACGTAAATTAACAAAGATAAATGGAGATTTAGAGACAAGTTGATAACAAAGAGCACCAAATTACAAAATAAAATTGAAGCAAATAATGTGATTGAGATATCAATGATCGGATTACTTGATATAATGTTTGAACTGAACAAAGAAAATTAGGGGTGAATTTGGAATTAGTGGGAGCCAAAAGAGATGAATGAGATTCAAAATCACTAACAAAATACATAAAAAGGTGGCACCAAAATAAATTTATCAATGAGTATGGATCAATTCATTCTAGAAGTAACATTGAGTTTTATGGTTTTTGAGCAAATAAAAGTTGTGTCAATTCACTAATGAGAGAATGATAATCCATTACAACAAAACGAAATAGAAACTTTGAAAAGAAGTGCATGAAACTGACTCAAAGACAAAAAAAACTTGGTGTTTAACTTGAGACATTATCATAAAAAATCAAGGCTTACTCCTCAGTTATGCCTCAGAGCTTCAATGCCTTCAGGCAAGCCGCAGACATTTTCAGATCTAAGCCTCAGTCTAGGGCATCGAGGCAAAAGCCTCGAGGTGCAAATAGGTTAGCCTCATGTTGAGGCATAAGCCTCAATAGCTTCAAGTCGGGTCTTTTATGCCATGAGCCTAACTACAAATATATATTTAGGACAACGATCTAAGTGAGAGACACATCTTGGTGTGAGTGTGAGAGGCATCTTAATGACTCATTTTAGTGATCGGATTTTTATTATCCAACCGTATGGATTAAAAGTATACCATACTTTGTCAATCATTGGCCTTTTACATCATGCACAATAATGGAATGCTTTACATTGTTTTCAAACAATTTGTATTGAATTTCAGGCTGATTTCAAATGCAAAAGCATAAATTTTAATAGATGGAAAGGTATGAAATGTCCAAACAACATGACTTTTTTCGTGAAGGTAAATGATTCAACGCTCTTACCATCTAAATGGTTGGACTTTGGCATAAGAACTTAGTTATCAAGACATCATAGGCGCTAGGCAAGGCGCCTCAAACTAGGTGCCCGGCCTATTGAATGCATTAAGTGGGTGTTTGCCTTTAAGACCCAAATTAAGCCATTTAAAGGCTAAATTAGCATGAATAGTCTAGATTTGGTCAAATTAGATCGCCTTGAGTCTTTTATGGTTGAAATAGGTCTTATTCATGCCAAATCATTTCAAAATTTGACAAATTAGGTCTGATCTGATGGAAATGGGTCTGATTTGGGAAATTAGGTCAGATTTGGGCCAAATTCATAAGTCGTCATAGTTTTGTTTGTTAAATTTTTTCTACTTCCTCATATGTTTGTTGTTCTTGATTCTTTTTCTTTTCTTTTTTTGTCCTTCCTCCTGCATTTTATTTCTAAATCCTATTGATGTTGCGTTCTTTTTTTTGCAATTTATTCCTCCTACATCCCCTGCTAGTACTATGTGAATATGTGCATATTTCTTATTTTGATTTATCCTATATCTCCTGCTCCCAAATCTACTGCTAATATTTTCATATATTTGTTTTCTTTTTCTGATTTCTTCCTCCTAAATCTCCTCTCACAACTACTTTGTTTGCATGTTTCCACTTATTTTTACTGGTCTATTCTTCCTTCCTCTATATTTTCTATTTCAGCACATGCTACTGCTATTTTTTATTTTGTTTTGTTGAATTCTTCCTCCTCTTTCAGTCTCCTTTTACTGCCCTTGTGTTTGTCTTATTCTGACGTCTTCCTGCACAACTCCTACCATTTGCATGTCCCTTTTTTATCCAATTTCTCTCTCTAGTTCCTACTTGTCTACCTGATACTATTGTTTCTTTTTCTTCCTGTTAATTCAATTTCCCTTGGTTCTCCTACACTTATCAATTCAAATTAGACTTATAATAAAATTTAATGAATAAATAATTACATTATTACATATAGTATCATGTGTACAACATTTAAATGTGTAACTGAAAAAAGTTTAAAAAAAAGCCCCAGAAAATCCTATAAGCGCCTAGGTGGGTTAAGCACACCTTCGCTTAAACCCGTCGCCTTGACAAGTATGCATAAGACTATACTTTTTGTTATCTAAAATGCTTCTATTGCAATCATTGTACCATGTTTCTCATTGGATCGCTACCTTATACATACATATATATAGTAGAAAAATCTTGTGGTTCATTGTTAGCATCATAGACAAAGAGGGGTAGAGGATTTAGAAGAGTTCATTCCCACGCTTAAGATAGTTTTCGCGTTGCACTACTTTTGTCGGGGAAAGGGTTTCTTCAGGTCTAAGGCTTCCTTGTCACAGTGGTATTGTTATTATCCCCATGTTTGTCGTGGATAAGCGTTTAAGGGTCTTTGGAGGTGTATTGATACCATTGACATGCCACTAGAAATTCTTATTCCAAAGATAGTAAGCTCACTGAGAACTTACAAGTTGTGTCATAAGTATAACATAAGTATAACAATAAAGGTAATTATTCACCTTTGATCTTTTTTATAATAAAAACACTTTTCCTATGTTTTCGTATATTCTATGCAAATGTAACCGGTCCCAAACCCGAGTAAAGGAGGATTAGTGGTAGGTTGACAGCTAGTCAGACTCATAAAACTTTGTCGTTCTTTTTAGGACATGGATCTTTATAAAATATTATTGGAGCATCCCTACCTAGCGACATGTTGCATCGATACCCGGGTACATTGATTGTAACATACTCAGTTTTGGCTACTACACCTATGTTGAACTATTTTACCCAAAACTTGAACTTATTTATAATGTTGACTTTCATTTTAAATCCTTGTCATGGTCTTTGATAAAGTTTAGTATCCAATTCAAGTCTTTTTGTCAAAATGTACCTATTGTCCTCATTTGAGAAAATATCTCCATGAATTCCCCAAGTTAAATATCATTTATCATACTTTGATATCATATAGTCCAATTTGTTATAATTGTTCCTTAATTCCTTGATTATATCTTGAACCCATCAGTTCCTCTCAATTTGAACACTCTTGATTTGGAATTAATGGGAAATATTAATCATATAAAAATAAATAGATTTTGTAATCAATTATGAGATAAGTTGAGTCAGATATGCTATATTCATAAATTGATGGTTCATTTGTCTTTAAGACTTAGTCAAATAGAAAATAAAGCCATAGTTAAAATCCCATTGCAATTAGCCTTGCAGTTTAGGAGTTATACAAGGAACAGTGATTAAGATATTGACTAGTTTTATTAGTTTTGTTTTTTAGTAAATGAGGTAACGCCCCATCTTCACCCGGTTCCCACAAACCCTCGAGTTACCCTATGTGTAACTTCCGATGCTTTCTCCTTACTCAGAGAAATAGCCGCTCCAAATGCTTCGTGTGTTCACCTGCTCTGATTTGCCTCTTCTCTCTCCCTCTGACTGGAAACCACAAGGAAATACCCATCAATGCTTGAACTCTACCCCTCTCCCTCACGCGAACCTTGGAGTTGCGCCCTCCATGTAACGCTGCCAATGTTGGCCATTACAGAGATCTCGGCGACTCCTCCTCCTCCCACCCTGGTGGTAGCACTTCAAGGGACCTCCCTGATGCCCTAACATCATCTCCCCCCTATATATATGCAACTATCTGTGGATCTGCAAACTCATCACAAGGACACGAACCTGACACCGCCATGCCTTCTTTCTATTATCAGCACCACTCAGATCCAGCATACCTCGCCAGCAGCGAACCTAGCCACCACTACCACGGTGTCGCGTGCCTACTACAACACTGATCGAGATCTGCAACAATGCTTTATTTGTAGATCTGACTCCTCTGCCCTATGCCCTGTCTGGTCTGCAATGTCAGAATGGATCACCGTCGCTGCTTATCTTCATCATCACCATCAGCCGCCCAAGATCTTCCAGTCTCTGCCCTATGCTCCTTCGGCCACCACGGTGCCAACTCTTGCTCACAGCCACACACTGTAGCCATCGCCTCCTCCTTCATCTTGATACCAACTAGCGGTCTGCAACTCAGACATGGGTGCCTTTAACACAACCCCAAGTGGCCTGCAGCCACCACGGCACCTCGCCAGCAAACGGACTGCTAATGGCTGCCGATCCGCTACAATAGCGATTGACTCCTTCAAAGATCCGCAGCACCGTCAACATGGTGCATGATCGTGACATCCATCTGCAACTGAACATGCAACTCACCCCCTCAACCACAGATCACCGTCACCCTTCCTCCAGTACCTCCCCTTCGAACTCTTGTGCACTGGCTAGCAGCCTCAAGCACCTGCACCGCCGGCCTGTGTCGTTTGTAGCCGATCGCCAGGCATCTCTAAGCCCCACCAATCTGGACATTGGAGATTCAGATCTCCACGTCATTTGACAAGTGCTCACCAGCAATCCTTTGACACCACCTGCAAAACTAGAATGGCCAGACCTACATCATAACTTCTCAGCAGATTACGAATTATGAACCAGACACCCTCCATCAACCCCTCACACAACTACAACCTCTGCCTCCGTTCTATCTCCAACTAATGCATCTACTTCGTGTAGATTGGGGAAGACAGAACAATGTCCTCCATCATTACCTTGTGATCCGTCGACCATAGACATCAAGATGTCCTCAACCCTACTGCTTCACCAAGGATGGGATGCATACTAGTCTCCACCATCACAGTCTAGTAAACGAAGAACTAATCTATGGAAAACCTTGAAGTTGCATGAACTGTACGTAAGTTGCTTACTTGGTTTGTAGTTTAGTTTGTTAACAAATAACAAATGAAATGAGGATAAGAGGGAGAGAGGTCATATTATGATATAGGAACTCACAAGTCAATAATAAAATATCTAGGAATCAGGTTCAGTAAAGTCATATATAGGTACACCACGTTGCATGTGTACTAGGAATTAGAGAATACACATTCAGTAAGAATGCCTCATGTATACCTAGTATACTAGTTAATAGTAATAGTTAGATAGATGCAATTTCTATAATAATGATATTATGTCTAAATTGTCATATTCTTTGTTGGAAGCATAAACTCTAGAAGTGGATAGCAAGTTTGCTTTGAACGATCTATGGTCCACTTATATTCCACTTGGCATAATCTTATCTAGAAAGGAAATCTTAATTGGGAAAATAGTAATATTTACATATAAGTTAGTTAGACCTTATTGGGACCACATATGATGAACTCATAATAATGAATACTCCATAAGGACTAGAGATGAACGAATAACCATGATGGAACTTATTTGAAGAAGTGTAATAGAAAGAGAATGTGGAACATGAGATCAAAGTCCAAAATATGAATTTTGAAAATTAAATATGTAATTTTGAGTATGACATACACACCTAATATTATAGTCTGTAACTAAATATTGATATGCATATATGAACATGGTCCTACCTTAAAAAGGAAAAATATATACTTACGACTAGATGTCCACTTAATAATATGATAAACCTTGTGAAAGAATAGAATAGGGTTATTAATTATATAATGTGGTGGTTATCTATTATATAAGGAAAATGAACCAATAAATTGATTATATACTAAACTTAGCTAGAAATCCTAGAAAGAAAACGAACATAAGAATCGTGTAATAGTAACAACCCTAAAGGGGAAATAAAAACCATAAATAGAAAAAGATTGAAAAACATTGATTCCAAGCCAAATGGTAACCAAATTGTATCCTACTTTATAGATGTTCTCTCTTGGAGCCAACTTGTGATTATACAATCCTTGGAGCCCTAAATATTTGAGGTACTAGATCTTCTATTTCAATTGTTGAACTATTTTCCCTTTTGATAGACATACACATATATCTTGATTTGTGGTGAATTCTATATAGTTTTGAAACCTCAACTTATTATTGAAAGTTCACCACTCTTATTTTGTAATTGATGAAATATTTTTGATAAAATATTTTGACACCAGACTTGATCTATTTGGAGTTTTGACTCCCTGTGGACTTTGGTCCCTTGGGATTTGGCCCTATAGAGCTTTGGCTCACTTGAGTGGGCCAAGTACCCCACAACCCTGCGTAGTGGATAGGGATTAGTTGCCCTCCAGTTAACTGGAATAGCTAATAAGGCACTAGTGTCATTCTCTCCTAGAGTGTGAGAACACCATGCATTTAGTCCTAGAAAAGATATGATAGGAAGGTGCCAAAACTTGTCAAATAGAATATCTTGAAATTGATATACTTTGTGAATAGTCTGGATAAATTTTGCATAATTGAAATATTGAATCTTGCTTAGTGATATTCTTGAGAAAGATTTGCTATCTTGAAAATGATATTGGAATCTATTCTTGATTATCCTTTAGTCCACCAAATAGTTCATTCCTAACTTTTATTATCAATCAAAATCCTATTTCATACATAGTTCAATGATTGGATTCAGTACCAGCTTTGTTGACCCAAATTTCCCTTCAATGGGGTCCATGTGTCGTTTTGTTCCCTCTGGGAACTCATGGGCAGGTGGTAGATGGAAGAGCTTGAAGAGAAATGTACTGGGTAGTCCTCTGTTGAAGACTAGATAGAATGAATTCTATTTCTTAAACTTGTAATCATATTTGTAAACTTCCACGACTCTGATGTACAAGCATGATTGTAATAAAGATTGTTTATGATTGTGATATTATTTTGTAAATATTTGATCATAAAGATCGGGTCGTTACATTGATAAATATGCAAGGGGTTTCAACACAGCGATGCCCGGTCGTATTAAAGAAAAAGGGTTTCTATACTTTGGACGAGTGCAGGTAAAGAAGCTAGTCCCGCTACATCATTTCCCAGATATAGTGAAAAATGTGCAAGGGCAATCTTTTCGAAGGAGATACTAAAAATGAAAGTTCAACAAAAATGGATTAGAGTGGGATCTTAGAATATTGTCTCTTTGACAAGAAAGTCTTTGGAGATAGTGGATATCTTGATTAGAAGAAAAGTTAACATTATTTGCCTGCAGTAAACCAAATGGACAAGGAAAAGATGTAGAGAGATTGCAGACACAGGGTACAAGATTTGGTATACAAGTATTGACAGGCATAGAAATGATGCTCGAATTATTGTTGATAAGATGATGAAAGAGGAAAGATGTAGAGAGATTGCAGACACAAGGTACAAGATTTGGTATACAAGTATTGACAAACATTGAAATGATGCTCGAATTATTGTTGATAAGATGATGAAAGATAATATTGTCAAGACCACACAGATGGACGATTGAATCATAGCTATCAAGGTTGTTCTTGGGGAATAAATTTAATATTATTAGCATTTATGCTCCCAAAGTCGGCCTTAGTGAGAGGGCAAAGAAGGATTTTTGGGATAACATGGATGAATCGATGCAAGGAATACCATAGAGAAGAAGATTATTATTGAGAGTGACTTAAACGGTCATGTGGGGAGTAGCAATTTTTTTTTGATGTGGCGGCAAAAATAAAGGAGAGAGGATTTTAGATTTTGTAATTGTTATGATATGATCTTGGCAAATACACATTTCTAGAAAAGAAATCCTCGTATTATTACTTTCAAGAGTGGATAAAATTGTAGCTAAATTATTTACTTCCTTACAAGACGGTTGGATTGAAAAGTATACAAAGATTGTAAAGTGATCCCTGGGAAAGAACTCACCACCCAACATAAATTGATGGTTTTGGATATGAATACAAAGATCAACAAAGGTAAGCATAACAAAAGCAAAGATAGAAAGATCAAGTGGTGAAATCTTAAAGGAGAAAAGAAATTGACATGTTATGATGAACTTGTCAAGGAGAGAACTTAGAACTTGGGGGTGATGTTAACTTAATGTGGCAAAGTATGAGCTCCTACTTAACAAAAATTGTCGAAGTGATTTTGGGAGAGTCCAAAGGGTGTGGGTCTCCACGGAAAAAGATTTGGTGGTGGAACTATGGAGTACAGAAGGCTATTAAACTCAAGAGAGAGATATAGGAGTTTGTCAAATCTAGAGATGGTGCAACTTTATAGAGATACAAACAAGTAAAGAACGATGCTAAGAAGGCAATTCAAGAGGTAAGGTCCAAATACTTTAATGAGATATATAAGATGTTGGACACTAGAGAAGAGGGAAAATATTTATAAAGTGGCTCGTATAAGAGAAAGGAAAGCAAGAAACTTGAGTCAAGTAAAGTGCATCAAGGATGAAGATGGCAGAGTGTTTGTGAAGGTCCTAAAGGATGATGATATAAAGAACCAATAGAGAAGCTACTCCCATAAGCTTTTCAATAGAGATATTGGGAACAAAGTAAGAGACTCGGGTGACATGGATGCAAGAGATATTACTTACACACGGTGACTTTCACTATCTGAGGTCAAGATTGTTTTGAAAAAGAAGAACATGAAAAAGGCATGTGGTCCAAACAGTATTTCCCATTGATGTATGGAAGAGTATGGGGGGTGAAGAAGTTATGTGGTTAAGAAATTTCTTTAACAAGATTATAAAGACAAAGAAGATGTCGAATGAATGGAGATATAGTATTATAGTCCCGATCTACAAGAACGGAGGAGATGTTTAAAGTTGCACAAACTATGGAAGTATCAAGTGGATGAGTTACATTATGAAGCTTTAGGATAGGATTAATGAGAAAAGGCTAAGATCGATAACACAGATATCAGACAACCAGTTTGGTTTTATGCTCAGAGGATCAACAACATATGCTATTTTTTTTATAAGGAGGCTTATGGAGAAGTACAAAGAAAACAAAAGAGATATTCATATGGTGTTTATTGATCTGAAGAAGGCCTATGATCAAGTACCTAGGGAAGTGTTATGGTGGTTTTGCATAAAAAAGGTGTGCCTATTTAATACATTGACCTGATTAAAGACTTGTATGATGGTCAACTGCAAGTGTTAGGGCTCTCAGAGGAGACACAAACTTTTCATATCACCATCGGGGTACATCAAGGATCGGCACTCAACCTGTATCTATTTGTTCTTGTTATGGATGAGTTGACAAAGCATGTTCAAGATAATATCCATTGGTGTATGTTATTTGCTAACGATATTGTGTTGATTGATGAAAGAAAAGAAATATTGAATTATAGAGTTGAACTTTGGAGAAATATATTTGAATCTAACAGAGTTATGATTAGTAGAAGCAAAACTGAATAAATGCATTGCAATTTCAGCCTATCTAAAATTGTGACTGTTGGAGTCAAGTTGGATGGAATGGACGTACCAATATGTGATAAGTTTTGTTACTTGGGTTCTATTATTGAAAGGGAGGGTGAGGTCCAAGATGATGTTTGTCACGGGATCACAACAAGATGGTTGAAGTAGAGGAGTACAACTGGAGTAGTATGTGACCAAAAGATCCATCTCAGATTAAAAGTAAGTTTTATATAACATTTATACAGCCATCCATGCTATATGGTAGTGAATGTTGGGCAATGAAGAAACAAGGTCTCAATAAGATGAATGTGGTCAAAATGCGCATGCTGAGATGGATGTGTGGGAAGACAAGAAAAGATTGTTTGAGGAATGACTATATCAGGAATAAATTGGGATGTTGAGCATCGAGGACAAGTTGTGTGAAGGCCAGTCTAGATGGTATGGACATGTGCAGTGCAGACCGACAAAGTACACCTACTCGAAGCAAGGTTATTGAGCCAAGCACAATTAAATGAAGCGAAGGCAGACCTAAATTAACTTGGGAAGATCTTATAGAAAGAGATTTTGAATCTTTACATCTTGATCAGAGTATAGCTCATAACATAGCTGATTAGAAAAGAATGATCTATGTAGTCGACCCCAACATGGTTGGGATTGAGGCTTAGATGATGATGATCTCTTTGATAAAGTTGACTAGGACGGGAACTCTTTGTCGTAGAGGGTCCCCGTGCTTTAACGAGATTGTAGTTGTATACGCTATTGACATGTTACTAGTTAGCTTATGTTAAGGGCGTCCAAGTTGTTTAACCCATGTTTTGCAAAGCTTCTGCTTTACTCACCAAATCTATTGTTGGAACAATGACTGTCAAAAATAGTGAACAAATAAAACTTTGAAAAGAAAAAAAATTAACAACCTACACAACGGTATATATATATAATTGTATCTATATACATATCTAGAGAGAGACTAGGAAGTGTGCATCGGTCAGTAAATCTATCTTATGTGTGTTGGTCATTAAAATGGGACATGTGTGATCCCTTTACGAAATCCAACCATACACACTATAGTGTGAGTCAACATTGTCTAAATTAGATGTGTTTTAAAATTTTCAAAATGCCTAGCTTATATAATGAGAAGTAGTTGCTTACCATTCAACAATTTCTGCAATTTCTAAAACAATGCCATTGATTTGAAAATATAAGCCTTCTCTTATTATATAATCAATAATTATCATATTGGAATGACTTCATAAATAGTGTTTCAAAATCGGTCTGTGCAGCCGCATACAAGGTGCAGACCACCTACCGAACTGCACATTGGAAATCCCCCCAAAAGCGGACCAGGCCACATAATCGGTCGCACAGCCGCATAAATAGCTAATTAATCCCCAATTTACAGATAGACATGTTTCTATTTCTTCTTTTTTACATTAAATCCATCTATGTTTGTTTATACTTAGATCATAGTGCATGTTTGTATTTATTTTAAGTTGTGATGATTGCATATTTGCAAGATTGCATCCATTATTCTTGTAAGTGTGATGTATAATACACAATTGTACAAATTAAATATGTAAATTCATGATTAATATTTATATATATATAATAATAAATAAATAAAAATCCAAAACCACACATTCTCTACAAGGTGACCTCTCTTAATGCATAACGCATACCACTTTTTAAACATTGTTCATAAACATGCAATCTAAAGGGTTATACATCAAATTCATACCGTTGGATTATTTTGTACACTATGGAAAACATGATAATTTAAGAAGGATATATATAAGCAATATGTAATTGGGTACAAACTTCTGATAGGCATATATATGTGTATATACACTTGAGTGTATCGGAGACCCAATAAACTCAAGTCAATTTCCATCATATAAATATTATTTTGAAAATCTAAATTGTTGATCGTCTTTAATATCTTGTGAATAGCCATGTATATAAAATTTATGCCCATTTGATACTTATAGATCATGCGTCCAATGATAACAAAAATGATGTACCTAAAATTAGTTATATGTTGTCCTTTGAGGAGTGACTTACATCATCCAAATCAGTTCGAATTTTTTATGTAACCTATATCTATTCTAAAAATAGTACTAAACATCCTCGACATCTGGCGATTAATCCTCGATGTTGTCCGTGTTTACAGTTGTCGATGTTGAAACATGGTAAACTTCCATGGTATATCTTGTCACCTACTTAATGACATGTGTCGATGACTTTGACCTAGTTATTGACGACAACAGTCCAGCCTAATTTAGAAAAATCCATTTTATCGATGATACTTGTAGTTGTTGTTATTGCACACAAAGTGAAGCTTGATAGAAACCAATCTTGACCTTGAAGTAACCATTTTCAGGATTTTTCATCTAAAGAGTTACAAATCTATCTCTTTACTAGATCTATCACAAGTCTTGTTGTAGGCTGAATGTCATTTAACGCCCTTTATTTCAAAATCATCTTACATTTTTGTTAACCTAAAATTAATCCTAATGTAATATATGTAGATATGGGACCTATACATATTAGAAATCATCAATTCTGAAGCATTCCATATGAGCATGCATGGCAAGGAAATAATGTCTGATTTCGACGTTGTGGCCATAGAAATAGAAATTTTGACAGATACGTTCATGGCGTTTTGATGGCTAAATACTCAAATTAATTAATTAGATTTTACTAGAATGATCTAGTATTGTAGATCCATTTAAATATGCAATAATATTTCATATTGGATATGTGTGGGGGAGGGTCTCCTCATGTCTAGGCAAAGGAAGTTGAATATTTTGATGGGGATTTTTTATGGGAAATTTGTATGACAATTGTCAATTTTAGATAGACTTCAAAAACACAAAATGGTGCAAAGTAATTACGCTCTACGTAGCACATAGTACATCATATTGTAAATAAGATGATGGTCAATGCATGTCGACAATGTGTTTCAGTATTCAATTACCATCTATTCAGAAATTTTGTCAAAAATATCACCTATTTCGACAAAATTTTACGCATTGATGCATGGACTATATTTTTCAATAAAATTTGATATTCTAAGGTTGACCCTCATAATATCACTACTTTTTAGCTTCTTTTACGTAGAAGTTTTACTCAGCAATTTCCTCAAAGTTTCCATAAAATTCCACTTCCACACCTATCGAGGTCGACACAAAGTTGATTCCATTTACCATGGTCATAACAATGAAGATCAACAATTTAATTTTCCCAACAAATTGGTCTTAATATGTAATCACCACATGAGTGTGTGGTGGGAATACTGTCGGATATACACACCTGAGTTTACTCTCTCTCTCTCTCTCTCTCTCTCTCTCTCTCTATATATATATATATATATATATATATATATATATATATATATATATATAGAGAGAGAGAGAGAGAGAGAGAGGCTAGAATACACTCGAGCGTATCTGGAGCGGAATACACTCAAATAGTTTTTCATGATGCAATATTATTTTTGAAAACCTAATCCGTTGATCTTCTTAAACATCTCGTGAACAACTCATACGCAAAATTTGAACACATTTGGATGTGTATAGCTCATGTTATGAAGACCGCAAAAATTATACATTTCAAATTAGTTTCACGCGTCGATTTTTTTGTCCTTAGATGAGCGACTTGCACTCATCCAAATGGGCTCAAAATTTGTATGTAGTCTAGTTATAGTATGACGGTGAAGATCAACGGTTTACATTTTGCAAAAAAATAGTCTTGATATGCAAACACACTTGAGTGTATTCGTGTGATCCGTACAGAAAGTGTGTGAGAGAGGCCCCATGCAAAAAAATCCATTTTTTAAATTAAAAATTAGATTGTATTTGAATAGAGTGCAGCTAATGGGTCATATGCATTTTTAATTACAAATTGGTGCTCATATTCTAATAATAAAGTCATGTGATGCACATGCTTATTCTTTGCCTTTGTTTTTCAAATGACATAGTGTCCCTTTATACTATATGCTTGTATATAGAAAAGAGTGGGAGGGTTCTGATGCAATATGTGTATTGCATTTTTCAGATAACAGATTGACCCATGTGTATTCCAATAAAGTTGTGAGCCATACCACCAATCTCGGGCCCGCGTCACTTTTTTTTGTAGCTGTTATAATTAATAGTTGGGAGTGTGGTGGGAACTGAAGTCATAGAAAGTGGAGGATGTAGTTGCTCAAATTGATGTCGAGAAGGGTCACTATAAAGTGTGTGGGAGGGATCCTATGTATTTTTTTTCTTTAAGAATTACAATTTCTAATAAAGCAATCATGTGATGCATGTGCTAATGCAATATTTGCAATTAGTTTTTCAAAGTATAAATTGTCAATTTATATTATATATCTATATGGATATGAAAGAGTGTAAAAGGGGTTTAATGCAACATTAGCATTCACTTTTTCAAATCATAACTTCGTCCTTGTGTATTTTAATAAGGTTGTGAGACGACTCCCGCTAGTCTCTACACTACATCACACTTTTTGTTTTGTTAGGGTTCAGAGTGCAAGGGTAACCAAGATCGTAGGAAGTGGAGGGTGTAGTTACTCCGTTTGACGTTTGGAAGGATCCATAGACATTTCCAATGCCAAGAAGCAGCATTCATTTAGGCGTGTGGGGCTCGAGGTCGGTTCCCTTTTTATTCATTTCTTTTCTTTTTATTAATACTCTTCTTAGACTTCCTTGATGTTGTCAACCTTTTCATCACCCTTGAGAACACCAAAAACGTTCTTTAAGCAAGAGAGGGTCAGGTTGGTCATCCAAGCAAGGAACATAAATAAATCAACAATGTAATGCAACGTCACATTTGCAGTCTTCGAAGTAATTTAATGTTCTTAAACACGTGTAATAGTTGATGGTCTGAAGTCCGTGCATCGCACGGATTTGTGCTGTGTGTGTGTAATTCCAGAATTGTGCATCCTGGATTTTTTATTATATCCAGAATACAAATTTTGTGACCATGCCCCTAAGCCACAATATCACGGTTCGTGTTCCTAAGGACATACCTTTCCTAAAGTGTAGCAGTTTAGTCATATTGTAAGGAGTTTTGCAATCGGCGATATATTTAATTGGCAAACATGAAAAAGACATACATGCCAAAGTTGTCAACAATTATTTTAAGTGTGACACAAACCCTTATGCTCACATAGTTGATTTACAGCCCTTTCATAACACACAAGTTGCCCTTATTGATATATGGATAACACTTAAAATCAGCATTATTTTTGCTAGACGTTAATGAAATGCCAATATGCGGGACGGGCTCAATATTCTAGGACTAGCTAAAAACTACTAATATAGTACATGACCAAGCAATATACAGGAAATTTTCAGGAATTAGAACAGAACAAGTTTCTAGCATTTCTTTTTGGTGGACTGGAGAGAGGTACTTGTCAAAAGCAGTTGCAAGGCAGACCTATGCTCGTGAGGACAAAATAACAGTCGACTTATCGACTAAGGGCATGTTTGGTACTGTGTCAAATCATCCCACATTAGTAATTAGAACTCATGAAATAGAAAGGCATAAATTGAATTTCAACATTTTTTATTTGGTTAGATGTAAATCGAACTCAGAATTTTCGTTTGCTGTTGTTTGGCACAACGTGGTTACAGTATGAACTACCAGTTATATATACGAAGACGGTGTCCGCTCCGCTCCAATCCAGTTACCAAAATGAAGTCACCGGACATGTTGTTTAACAATGCCCGTCGGACATTCACTGCGGGAGACAAGTCCCATAGAGTATATTTGTAATAACAGACGGTGGCATTAGCGCTGGAGCCGGTGAAGAAAACAGTGTCTTTTCCATATTTCTACATCCTCGGAGTCCACCGTGCAGTTCCTTCTCCGGCTGTGGGTTGCAGTTCCTTTTCCGGCCGAAAGAACTGGAAATCGTTGTGTTGTTGCAACTGCACCAGTTCGTTTTCACCAGAACCAAACGGGCTCTAAGCATGTAACTAGCCAGAAAGAGTAATGCAGGACAGACACCATGACTGCATCATTATAAATACAAACACTGTCGATCAAGTGCTCATCAGATTATGGCTTCCATTTGCTTTATTTAAGCTGCGTTTTATTTTTCATTATTTGGGCTTTTGTAAAGTCATCTGTGGTTTAGTCCCAGATTGGCTCCACCTGATTTATCACAAGTTGTGTGCCCGTATAAAGGCATCATTAGAGTGACACATTGGATAATTATGCATACAAACCATTTTCTTATGCAGTTTACCAAATTACCAATAATTTGCTTTCATTATGTTTCCATTTGTGATTGTAAAGAAAAAGAAAAAAATGTGTATAGTGAGGACCTAATACCACAGTGCATGTACAGGAAATGGTGTTCCCTCTATGACTGTCTTCCAGTCACATCAGCTTCACAAGTCTGACAGTAGAGTCCTATCACCTATGCTTGTATATTCTATACACTGTCTTGTGAAACCTTTCACTTAACACCATGGCAGCATGTATTTATGGAGGTGTACCCAATAGAGTTAGCACGCATGAATGTTAGATGTATCCATTACACCAAGATATGGACGGTGGTGGATATGCTTAAAATGGTTTGAGGAATTGGGCCGTTTAGGGCGAGAATGGTAATTGATAGTATCTATCCACTACACCACAGAATGGACGGTGGTGAATATTCTTAAAATGGTTTGGGACAAGAATGGTAATGGATGGACGAAACGAAAGCCATACCACTGTCATCCCTATACAGCCCTGCTCAGAACTGCCAGTGTGACGAATGGGGGATACCGAAGCAGCCCCGATAGCTCAGACAGAAGCAGCTGCCAGATGCAGTTGCCTGCAGCAAGCAGCAAAAGCCACATTGCCCGGCTGGAAGAAGATGGCAGTTGAAGGATAGGAATGGGAAGGGACCATAGGTCATGCGTAACAAGCCGAGTGGACTAGGATACTAACATGTTAATTGGCAATGGATGGCCCTTTTTCCCAGTTTCCAGCTCTAAGCTAGAATATATTTGTTAAAACAACCACTAGTGATTACCTGGCTTCTGAAATTTGTCATCGTCCCTCATCAAATAGATAACAATCAATCTCCCACTGATAGGGCTCATCTCCGTCACAAAGCAACCCGGCTTTTAATTTCCTAAAAAGGATGGAGATACAAAATACGACTTCTGTAAAGAGCTGGAATAATAAAAACCCTAACTCTCTACTAAAAGTATGGTAAACAAAAACATCAATGTGAAGCAGTGGAATTTTAAAACTTTGACTATATTCAATTGTATAAAGAGTGCATCACAAAATTCCCAAAAGGGGGTACAATCTTTATACATACAAGGATCTAGGTAGAGGAAGACTAAAACCAAATCAATATTGTCTCCAAACAAAGACAACTTAATATATACAGGCAGCTATGTCCAAGATACAAGGTTGAACTCCTAAAACTCTATCCTTAGGCAGGTTCACCAAGCTTCTAATGTGCACTCTGATCCTAAACCTGGGTGGTTGGGATCACCCAGCAAGAGAGAGATAAAAGTATATGTTAATCAAAAGGAATAAAGACAAATGATAAAACACAACATTGCATAATAAAATGATTTACTATACTAAGAGATTTCAAGAGTATGAGGCAAATAAACAAATAAGAAATAGAAATCTGTCATAGTTCAATCAACAATCTAGAAAAGTTTGCAGTGGTCATGTTTCTTGTAAAGCAGGCATTTTCCAGGAGAACTTTTTAGATATTTCAGAATATGACAGACAGCGTCCCAATGACATTGTCGAGGCTTATCTAGGTAACGACTAACCAATCCAACAGCAGCAGTAATATCGGCCCGTGTAACAGTAAGATAGATGAGTTTACCGA
Organism: Alisma plantago-aquatica; assembly: GCA_963693085.1. Taxonomy (NCBI): domain Eukaryota; kingdom Viridiplantae; phylum Streptophyta; class Magnoliopsida; order Alismatales; family Alismataceae; genus Alisma; species Alisma plantago-aquatica. The sequence continues at coordinate 209,751,627 of OY856410.1, read as the reverse complement.
CCATTCTTCGATATTGATGATTGTCAGGATAGGCAAGAGAATTCTCATCATCCCAGTGGGTGTTCGGATCCAGAGGTGTGCTAACAGGCTTAGCACCTAGAAGTCCAGTTTCAGATAGTAGATCCAGAACATACTTGCGCTGAGATAAGCAGAGGCCAGAAGAAGACCGGGACACCTCTATCCCAAGAAAATATCGAAGAGATCCAAGATCTTTAGTGACGAAATGTTTTTCCAGATAGCGCTTGGTGGACTGAATACCAGCAGGATCACTTCCTGAGAGGATAATATCATCAACATAAACAATGAGAATAATAATGCCAGCAGGAGTATTCTTGACAAAGACTGAGTGATCAGACTGGGAGCGCTTGAATGAAAAATTCTGAAGAATAGTGCTTAATTTATCGAACCAAGCTCTGGGACTCTGTTTCAAGCCATAGATCGCCTTTTTCAGTCTGCATACTTTAGAGGACTCCCCCTCAGCAACAAAACCAGGGGGTTGTGACATGTAGACTTCTTCATGAAGATCACCATACAGGAAAGCATTCTTGACATCAAGCTGATACAGAGGCCAGTCAGAATTAATAGCAACAGAAATAAGAATTCGCACAGAGTTCAACCGTGCCACCGGAGAGAAAGTCTCAAAGTAGTCGACCCCATAGGTCTGTGTATAGCCTTTAGCCACTAGTCTCGCCTTAAGTCGTTCAACAGTTCCATCCGGTTGATACTTGACCGTGAAGACCCAGCGACAACCAACAGGAGAGCAATCAGCAGGTGGATCAACAAGTTGCCATGTATTGCGCTCAGTGAGCGCCTGCATTTCGATTTCCATAGCCTGACGCCATGCAGGACTTTTAATTGCCTGAGCAGCAGTTTTAGGTACACATATAGCAGAAAGGGCCGTAGTAAAATTAGCAAAATTAGCACCAAGATTATCAGTAGAACAAAAATTCCCAATGGGATGTTGAGTACAAGTCCGTGTCCCTTTTCTCAGGCTAATAGGGAGATCAAGGTCAGAAAATACTTGCGGAGGTGTGTGATCTGGCACAGAGGATGAAGACGATGGAGAGGTCATAGAGGGAGCTGTCGGCTTCTGTCTTCTGTGATACACTTTCAGAGGTGGCTTTTCAGGTGGGGAGGCAGTATCAGAATTATTAGTCAAATCATCCACAACCGGTAAAGGTGTATCAACCAGTAAATCCGATGTGAGTGCAGAACCAGCCGGAGAATAGAAAGGCATGTGCTCAAAGAATACTACATCCGCAGAGACAAACCACTTTTTAGAAACAGGATTGTAGCATCGATACCCTTTTTAAGTGCGAGAGTATCCCAAGAAAACACACTTAGTTGCTCTAGGATCCAATTTGGTAAGGCCAGGTCGGAGATTTTTAACAAAGCACGTGCTCCCAAAGATACGAGGAGGCACAGAGAAAAGAGATGCATCAGGAAACAAGATCTGATATGGAATCTTATTGCCGAGCACAGTGGATGACATACGATTAATGAGGTAGCAAGCAGTAGATATTGCCTCGGGCCAAAAAGACTGAGGAACATGGTAGTGAAAAAGAAGGGTACGCGCAACTTCAAGGAGATGACGGTTTTTGCGTTCAGCGACATCGTTTTGTTGCGGGGTATAGGCACAGGACGTTTGGTAGATGGTGCCCTCACGACGACAAAAACTACTAATAGAGGCTTGCACAAACTCCAAAGCATTGTCAGTGCGCAAAATTTTAATGGGCTTAGCAAACTGGGTACGGATTTCAGCAAAGAAGTCAGTAATTTTCTCAAGAATGGTAGATCTATCTTTCAGTAAAAACAGCCAAAACAGCCAGGTTGCTCTAGAGAAATCATCAATGAAGCTCAGAAAATATTTAAAACCAGAGGTACTCGTCACAGCACATGGACCCCAAACATTAGCATGTATAATATCGAAGATAGCTTTAGAACTAATGCAAAATTTTGGTGAAAAAGTAGCACGAGTTTGCTTGCCAAGCTGGCATGTCTCACAATGAAAAACAGAACTAACTACATCAGGTAATAATGTTTTTAATTTTGCAGCAGAGGGATGTCCCAATCTATAATGCCACTGAATGTCGGCCACGGATGATGTCAAATATGCAGCTGGCTTCGGATCGTCCAAGTAGTAGTGTCCATCGGGTCCCTCATGGCCTGAACCAATCGTCATCCTCATGCGCAGATCCTGAAATAGAACACCATCTGGATCAAACTTAATTGAGCAACGAAGGCTTTTTACAGCTTTACTGACAGATAGTAAATTAAGGGGAAACTTAGGGACATAAAGAGCGGACAGCAATGGCAGACTACCAGTAGAACTTATATCACCAATTCCAGTAACCGGTGATTTAGAGCCATCAGCTAAAATAACATGCGGAATAAAAGATGTCTTGTGCAATTTAGAGAATAAAGTAGGATTGCCAGAAATATGAGAGGTCGCACCAGAGTCAATCACCCATGAAGGTTTACCAGTCTGGGTCAGAAGGGCGGCGCTACCATCATTTGAAGCATCAGTAGAGGAAGCCAGGCGAGCTTGAAGCAGTTTTTCAAATTCCGAGCGGATCCAGTCAGCTGTTGGTGGAGCAGGTTCAGTCTGGTCAGAAGTCACTTTATTGGCCCAGTCAGGTTTGTCGTATTTGATCCAGCAACGATCTTCAGTATGGTTGGTACCCTAGTCACATGATTCGGCGAATTTTTCAAAAATTCGCGTATAATACACGCATTATTTGGCCGACGAATGTAACGGCCGAACTAAGAATTAAACCCGCACTGTTTCCGAATAATACGAATAATTCGCGAATTATACGTTGTTCGTGTATTATTCACGTATTTATCGAAATCATCCGAATAATCAACGATTTATTTGGAAAAATTCGGCCCAGCTGGACGGCCCACTTAGGGCTCAGTTTACATTAGCCCGCGCCCGCCCATCCCACACGCCTTCTGCGCGAGTCCCCGTCTCCGCGCACGAACGGCGCCGCCGAAGCCCGACGCTCCTGCTTCGGCGATCAAGCAGCTCCACGAGCCCAGCGATATTCAAGGTCCCCCTGCGGCCGCGACGGACACGCCTTCTCATCCAGTTTTTGTGTTGTTTTGGGATTTCCGCGACGGACACGCCCGGCCTCTTCTCTTCGCCTTCAAACCCCCCCCCCATCTTCTTCTTCGGTCCGACCGTCCGAGGCTCCGACCTGCAGCGTCCTCGTCAGTGTCGTCACTGGACAAGACGACCCCAGCCGTGCAGCCCCTGGACGACATCGGCCACGCCGCCACACGACCACAGGAAGACGCCGGCCGTGCAGCCCCACCCAAGAGGCCAAGACGACCCCAGCCACCACCGCCGGCGGCCGGGAGCAATTGCAGCGACTAGCGAGCCGGGAAATTTGGTGAGCATCTCGGCTTATTTCTTTATCTGATGATGCAAGGCAGTGATAACGGTGATGAACCGAGAAGTCAAGATCATGACGCGTTTGAGAAGACAAAACCCTCCGTTCCTTCATATTTGTAGGGGCAAAGGAATTTGGGTGGTGATTTAGAGACAAATGATGATTCAAATGACCTTGATATAGATTTAGATGACGAAGAATGACCTGCATTCTGAATATTTTGGTGACATCTAGTTCCTCAGTTAATCTGCGGCCAATTCCTCTATGGGCATGTGGCCATTTTCTTTTACCATATTCAGACATCATATCATCATAGTTGTCTTCTTTTACTATCTTATAATTCCTTTTTCAAATTTCGAACATGTTAATTGACTTGGTTATTCATATGTTGTCAGTGGATCAAAATGTGTATCATGTTATACAATATATATATATATATATATATATATATATATCCGATTTTTTTCCGAATATTTCCCGAATAGTTGGCCGAATTTTTACCGAATTCTTAACAATTTTTACCCGAATTTCCCGCATAATTCCCGAATGCCGAATTTTCCAGCCTCGCCGAATGATTGTCGAATGCCGAATTTGTGACTATGGTTGGTACGCTTGCAGTGAGTGCAGTAGCGGGACTCAACAGGATCAGCTCCAAAGCCACGGCCAGGAGCAGAAGAACGTCCTCTGCGGCCACGACCTCTGCCACGACCGCGACCACGAAAGGAATCACCAGAGCGGACAACGAGGGTTGCCCCATCAGAAGAGTCAAACACGGACTGGGACACAGAAGGTAAGCGCTGGACCCTTTTGAGCACATCGCGGAGAGTGGGTAAAGGGTCGCTGGAGTGAATTTGGTCCACAACACCAGTAAAGGAAGCAGGTAGGCCCGCGAGGAACTGAACTAACATAAGTTCATTCCGCTGTCGATTAAGTTCATCAATGTCAGTAGAAAGAGGATGATACACCTGGAACTCATCCCAGAGGGCACAGCAGGAGTTGTAGTAATCCTCGATGGAGTCAGTAGCAGAATACTCCTGTTTGGCAAGTTGTTTGAAGATCTCAAAGACCTTCTCAGGATTCTGTTGGTGCGAGTAAACATGGGAGAGTTGCTCCCACATTTCTTTGGTAGTATGAAGACGGAGTAGGGACTGGCTGATCTTGGCTTCAGCGCTATTGACCATCCATGTCATGACCCCATAGTCCTCCTTGGACTAGAGATCATAGGCTTGTTTCGTCTTCTCGTCAGCATCAGGAGCAGGAAGAGACGGGCCTTTTGTAGTCAGATGAGAGTAGCGACCTTGGGATTTAACATACAACTCAAAGGAGGCAGCCCATAGGTGATAGTTGGAACTGTCCAACTTCAGCGTAGTAACACAGAGAGTGCGCGGGAGATCTGGAGTCGCCATCAGACCAGAGCAGAACAGTAGCACGGGCACAACAAGGATCAGCAGTAGTAGTAGTCAGTAGCAGGAGTCCACCACATGGACTAGTAGACGTAGCAAGTAGGAGATCCACATGGACCTCAGAAGACCCTCACGGGGCAGATAAAGATGTAAGAAACCTACGCCACCATGGAGAAAAGATCACCCCACCATGAGGCGTAGGCAGGCAGAAGCGAAAGGCCGGTTTACGCCTTCAACGTGCCAGAACTGGAAAAGACACGGGCTGTACGTAAGCTTCTTCGGAAGAGCGTACGGAGACGAGCGGAAGCCTGTAGCCGAACTAGATGGTGAGCGAAGAACTAGAGAAGAGAAACAAGAGAGAAGAGAGGAAGAGGAGGGTGGTTGTGGCTGCGGGAGATGATAGTGGTGGGTGTGGGGTGGCGGCGGGCAGCAGGGGGGTTGGGGGGGCGGCGGTGGAGACGGAGGAAGAAGGGGGGGCTGCGGTGGAGAAGAAGGGAGGGAAGGAGGTGGGCGGCAAGGGAGAGAGGAAGGGGAGGTGGGTGACGGCGGCTGGAGGGCTGGTCGGCGGCAGCAGGAGGGGAGGGGCAGGGTGGGCGGCGGCGGCTTGAGAGAAGGGAAAGGGGGTGGCGGTTGAGGTTGATAGGAAGGGATCAGGGTTAGGGAGGATCGGGAGGCTCTGATACCATCTAGAAGTTGTGGCTAATAATCCTATTATTCAGATGATTAAAAAAGGAGTACAGGGTTCTCTTTTATAAGACAAGAGAAGACCACAGGATTTAGAGATAACCCATGTGGGATAAAAAAAAAACACAAGAATAACACAGTAAAGAAAAAAATAGACTAAGTAAAAAACACAGGAAAGTCTATATACTAATAAACAACAATAATCACATAGCATGAATAATATTATGACACAAAATCATACCAATGCAACGTGAGGCACCTACCGGACCTCACCAAGAGGATGGGAAATTCACATCCCTCAAAATATGTAAAACGGGGAGAAAATCACATTCCATTCCCCTGGGCTCAGGCCCACTATGAGTGGTTTGTACTCATGTACATTACATTGTCATTTGGCCAAAAATGCATCATGCTTGTTAGTTCACTTGGCAGTAGTGAAAATATAAAAGTAACATTGCATCATAGCAAATGGGAATAAAACCCAATAAGTAATCTCAATAAATGGGCCATCATAGGCAACAACGATATCCAAGCATTTCAATAGATGAGCTAACATAGGCAATAGAAGCATCAAATAGTAAAGAGCCAAATAAAGGCATTTAGAAGGATATCAAGGCTAGCACATTAGTGAGGTAGGGTTGGATAAGAGCCCAACTGAGGAATAGGGTACACATTGCACATTCATTCATTCATAATTAGAATAGGGTTCACATACATAAATAGGTGTCACATACATTTTTGTAGATTCAAACCCATCATTATCACTGATTAGATTGTATCCAAGATCATTTTCCCTAATTACAAATATTTCACATGAATTAGTATTTACTAAGCATAAAGTATAAAGGAAATACCCATTTAGACCTTATTCGAAAACCACTGATTTAGGACTCAAAACTAGGACCAAAAGCTTGTTTATACTTCACTGATTAAGAAAACATGTCTTATTTTCCAATTTGGAGTTAAAATGAATTAATTACTAATTTTAGAACAGTTAACATACTCGAAATGGCATTTAAAGCAAACTTCGAAAAAGGAAATAGAATCATGACTCAAAAACCACAAATTCAGATTCTACATGAAAAATCCTTTCCAACGACTATTTATTTGTATTTTTCTGAGCAAGAACCAATTTATTATGAATTAAACAAAACCAACCAATCAGGAGGCGAGAAAATGCCACGCGGGCTGAGTGGCTTGTGCGAGTGGGTGGGCCATGTGGTTGGGCTCGCGCTGGCGTGGACCAATGGCGCGAGGCCCAGTCGCGGTCCGCGTCCGCGTGGCCTTGGTCAAAGGCGCGTAAACAAGACTTGCGAAAGACTAAAATGCCCTTAGCGTCAAAACAGAGAAGAGGGTGTGCATGAGGGCAAAACCGTAAAAAATCAATTGGTCATCTTCCTCCTCGCGAGCCAACAATGGCCGCGATGGAGGTGCTTGCCCAGTTGGGCGTTTCCGCATTTCTTGACCAAAACGGGAGTTCAGATACTCGAAACAAAGAGGAAAAGAATCCGCACTCACCCATGGCGTTAATTGATCTGATGGTGCTTCCTAACTCCTTGGAGGTGCGCTGCAAGGTCTAGGGAGAGGCGGAGGTGACGGCGGCTAGGAGAGAGCGAACTGGACAAATTGGCACTAGAAGAAGCTCGCACGGAGGTTGAGGGTACTCGACCAAGCCTTATATAGGCACGATAAGAGCCGAAGCTCCCTCTGTAATTCCGGGCCGAGACGAGAAGCAAGCCCCAGTTGGGCTTTTTGTGTACAGTGGGAGAGGGAAGTCGAGCCAAGGCTCGTTAGAGCCATTGTGAGGAGACGAAACCGATGGGACAAATATCTCGTGAAACGATGAAGAGGAGAGGGAGAGCGAGGTCCGGGAGTCGAGGGGTTGTCATTGTTCACGCGGCTGGAGGTTGAAGACGGCCTCTCAGTCATCGGATCGACCGAGCGTCCAAGGAGGCGCGTGACAGAGAAATAGAAGAACTTAGGCGTGACACATTATATTAATGACATAAATTAAAATCGATTCAACTACCATAGTTACACTATATCCAAAGCTTATAAAATCAATTTGAGGGGTCAAATAAAGTCCAAAAGCCACCAAATTTTAACCATAAGTTAATTATGACTCATAGATCAATGTTATGCATTCAGTTTCTTGTAAATCACAAACTTTGGCCCTTAATTGCTATATTGACCATTAGTGCATATATTAATCCATTAAAATGAGAGAGTTAATATAAAGAGACTCTTTTAATGACATAAGTGAGTGAAATTCGAGATATTTGAATTACTCCTATACATTAACTCAAATACACATTATTACTCATATCTTTATCCAAAAAGCCATAACCCCTATAAATTAACATTATCCACTAATTATCTCTCATTAATGGCCATATTGTATAATTAGTCCTCAATTATCACATTAATTGGAATATTTGTGCAAAAACCCATTCATTGTCATGAATGTGGGTAATTGTGAATTACACCCTCAAGTAAGGCTCAAATTCCACATTGAGGCCAAAAAGGATACAAAAGATGGGGAAATTTAGGAAAATGGTCCAAAAGGACTTGAAAGTAAATAAAAGCTTGGAAATGGATAAATTGCAAGAAGGACCCTAAAATTCAGTCTGTTACAACTTCTGACCAATTAAGATGATAGTGAGACAAAAGGTTCAATATAACACAGATTGAAGCACATTGTTAATTAGTAATAATAACATAAAGGACTAGAGACCATTGCAAAGACTTGGTGAGCTAAAGACAAGCTGTTGGCATGTGTATTTTACTTTATCACAATGGATGAATTGCAAGTTATAGTAGAAAATGCCAACTTGGGTAAAAGTTTACCATTGGTGTTAAGTTGTCAATTCAGATTAGATAACTAAGACAATATTATCAGAACTCCATCCCACCAAACTCTTCAAACATGGAACTAAACAAGATAGAAAACTAATAGCATATTATTCCTATTGACCCCGAGATATTACCAGAATGGTTTGATCCTAACCAGCATCAGACTCCAGCAACCGTACAAGTAAATTTAGCAGGTTATAGAATAAGCAATGAGAAGTGGATGGAAGTTATGGAACTAGAATTATAAGGACCAAATTGTAATAGAATGTTGATGTGTTTTGCAGAAAAATCAGAATAAGTTGCAAGATTACACAAGGAAACTTGTCCCAACTGGTTGATAAAGTTTGTTGCTATTACAAATTTACAAGTATTGGGGTATTCCATATACAGAACAAGCATTAAATGAAATAGGAAAAGGAAAATTTGTAATGGTTTACACATTCTTAATGTATATAATTACAGAAAATTAGAGAGAGTTGTGTACAAGGATTGCTCTTGAAAACGTGAATCTTACCAGAAAGAATATTTTTCTAAAGACTTACACGATGGTTGAGTTGGCTTTAGTTTATATAGAAAAGTGAGTGCTCTCAGAACTGAACCAGATTTAGGAGGAACACTGGATGCATCTATTGAAAAATTGTATGATGTATACATGAAGACTCTGCATTGTATAATACAACAACGACAGAGCTGCTAGGTTAACAAATCCATCTGGGCACAGTAATGGTGTGGAAAATCTACTTGTTGCACCTCAATGAATTCCGATCACCAAAATTGATGGATCTAGGAAAACAACCTAGAAATACATGTCGAGCGAAAGCATACGTATTTTGTGAGGTCCAAGACCCACCACCAAGAAGTCTATGAGTGTACAGGCTCAAGTTGTATTTCCATTCTATCAGATGCATAATTATGGTGTTCAGTGAGTGTGCCATTCGGTGCCAGTAGATCAGCAGAGTCATCTTCCTCATTACCCAAAACCCAATTCCCTCTGAATGAGTCCCTTTTACTTCTTTTCATTTCCACATATTCCAAGTACAACACCACCACAGTTCCCACTGAAAACCAAATAATTAAGGTCCATTTAAGACCCTGGATATTCTCATCCCCGTATCTGCTTTTCAAATGCTTCAGTCCAGTGACAAGTGCGGCAATTCCTATAATAATAGCAGATCTGCCAGTAAAGATATGCAAATACTCCCAGATGATCCTTTTTGTAGAGGGGGCTTCCCCGTTTTCTGGTCTCTTGGGCCGAAGATATGCATTTACCGGCTGAGCACAAGCTAGAATAATAGCAGTTAGACCTAATTTAACGTGTATGGAACTGATGAAGAAGCCTCTGAGTTCTGCTGCAGCAAAAAGAAGGCCCAGGAAAACAACAGCTATTCCTGAATATTGTAAATAAACGTGTATCTGGAACCAACCATCACCTTTAACACTTTTCAAGTACCTAGCTGCCAAGATCCCACCAGGTAGCAACATGCCCCATGCAATGAACATCATAAAACCATGAACGGCTAAAACTGGACGCAAGTCCTGTTCTGCCTCAGCCGAACCATGCATTAGCATAACTCTAACCGGTCTGTGACTTGTGATGGAATGCATGTTTTTCTCACTTAAATTATCATCTGCCCATCGAGCACCCATGGCCCAAATGATTCTTAAAGGAGTGGTAGGATCAATAACATTTTTACATTCTATTCTTCCAGTGCAAGATGGTGAAAGAGGCCTAGTGAATTCAAATGTAACAATCCCATTTTCCACACTACAACTCGTATCTGTAAGATCTTCATCCGTGGGGTGGATATGAGCTGCATCCTTCCCATCAATCCAGTAAGAACGTACATGGCATGTTCCAGCATTGTCCATCCAGCCTACATAAACAAAGCTGTTGACCATGCCAGAACCAAAGCCAATTGCTACATAACCACTTTTCTTTTCACCCCTCGCTGCAATTGAAATAGAGTGATCAGATAAAGTCCAAAAAAAAGTAACCTGCTGATCATCCAAAAGAACACTGTTGTTATACATGTCGGAAAGACCTCCGTCAACCACCTGGATTTTCCAACCCATTTTCTTAGCAAAAACAGAATGGTAGTATACCAAATCAGGTGTTTTTCGGTCGGGACGCCAAACTAACTCTTTTGGACTGGCGGGAACACCTTCAAATTCTGGCCCACCAGCATAAATAGTCTCCGATCCATTTCGGGATGTAACATTCCCACCTATTGGATCAGACGTTATATAAAGAGCAACATCATGGCCAGCTTGTATAGAGAACTTCACAGGCACACCCCTTTCAACTCTCAGTATAGGAGCTTCTTTCTTATTGATGTAGAGAACCTTGTCAGGATTCGGAGGGTTAGGATAATGCATAGCAGGCCCAGTCAACACATTTAGCACTGTCTTTCCATCAGCGAAGATAAGATCCTGGTCTTCTTTGTCTTCTGCATCAAGAGGGCCAAGACAGTCATCAAAATCTGCAGAAACATTCAGAGTGAGGTATCCATATGTTTCAAACTTGTGACTTCCATGGTTCTGAGGCAGGTAATATGGACGAAGACTGTCTGGTGGTCTAATCAAACCTAACGCCCAAACAACAGTCATGTTTTCAGTTAATTGTATAGCTACATCATATTTCTCGTCCCTGGTACCTAGAGGCCGTCGATATCTAATGAAGGAGACTCCATCCTTGCGGTGTCCATATACCAACCGGGAGTTGTTGACCAGACCAATTGGATCAGAGCCTTCATAAATGGTATCCGGGCAAACACCCTGCACCTTCCCGTCTTTGCTAAGCAAGCACTCGCTGTACTCAGAAATGAAATAGTCTTCAGCAAATGGCAAACCCTCATCAGTAAAGCCAGCAACAACAATGTCAGAGTTGATCATTGAAGGGGAGTTCATATTGGGAGCGCCCCAACCAAAAGCCATATAAGAGTCAGATCCCACAGCTGCTTCGAGGCCAATGTCAATTGAATCCGAACCTGGGTTTAAGGACCAGCGGAGGCGGTATCGAGCAGACAGGATCTTGCAATTGTCAAAAGTGGTAGGCTGAGGACGGTATATATGTTTTCTAGCCATACTCGGACCACCGGTGGCATCAGCGGGCAGCGATGCTGCAGGTGAAGGGGAAAGTTCAGAGCTTGGTGCGGCGGCATCATCGATTGAATTTTCGAGGACAGGCAGCAGGACGTGGCCGAAGTCAGATTCGGTGCGCCTATCCCACACAGAGAGCACTGGGATCTGGTTCCAAGTCTTGTTGGACGACAGACGAACGGTGAAAGATTCGTTCTTGTAGGTGTGGTTAAGTGGCTGATCGGCAACTACGAATCCAGAGGTGAAGTTGTCAAAGTCCTCTCCAATGGCTCCCCACCACCGGACATCATCCGAGCCTTGTAGCATGTCGAAGCCGCGGACGGAGAAGGAGCAGGAATCCAGAACCGTGATGACACCGCGGAGCTGGTGCTGGACCATGATCATGTCGAACTCCGATCCGCCTAGCGAGGAATTGGTGGAGCAAGGATCTGGAGAAGCCGAAGACGTTGCCGCAGGGTCGGCATAGATGGCGAGGAAGATGGAGGTGGAGACGAGGATGGGGAGGAGGGAACGGAGAATGGATCCGGCGATCCACCTCCGCGCCATTGGATGGCGGAAGTTCAGATCCTCTCCGCCTTGTGTGTTCGGGCTGGGCCCGCTAGGGTTTGGCGGGGCAGGTGGTACTGGGGGCAAGCAAGCAACACGCACAGTTACAGAGTGGAGAGAGAATGGAAGAGAACTAAGAGGGGAGGGAGGGGGAGAGAGAGAGAGAGAGATCACGAAAAGGAAGGTTGTTTGGATCGGTAGTGGCTTCCTTGTGCGCGTACTTTCTTTCGCCTATGGACGCCGGACCAGTGAGAGGCAGATCGCCGCAGAAGCTGTAAACTATACAGCTGGTTGCTAATATGCGCAAGTGGACTAACGGAATATCCATACGTCAAATATCTGTTTTTGGTTAGTACGGTGGTTGGTGGCATAGAGAAATCTGATATGTGACCCAATCGTCTAAATTACCTAGGGGCGTAGATAGTTTAGTTATTTATCATAGTCATTTAACATCTTCAGGTGTTTCAATAATTACTTACGATATCGGATTAGCATTTCTAATGCTCCGTTTGGTAAAGCGGTGTAATTGTCCGGACAGTGATTGGATAAGGTCGGGCAGGTTGCAATCGTTCGTAATCGTTGTTACAAAATACAAGATCACCCACCGCTTTGAATTTGTATTTTTTTAGCATTGATTAGCATTCACTGGTGTTGTTAAAATTTGTTATTGTCGTTCATGCAACAGCGACATGTGCAATGTAATTAACATTTCAGGCAGATCCAAAATAAGAAATGAAGTTCAAACAAAGCAGGAGAACAGAAAACAGGAGTTAGATTCGCAAACCAGATCGTTCGTTGAGAACGAACGTGTTACTTAAAGAAATCAGTGCCTGGCAATCCTTGCGGATAAGCATCGTTCTCCCAGTCGCGATCCGGCACGAACCTGGAACTTGCATGTCTCGCTCACGCTCGACGTAGTCGCGTTGCACTGCTACCAGTGCAGCACAGCAACCGCAGGAACCACCGCCTGACAGCTGTGTCTCGACGACAGGAAGGAGGAGTCGCGCTTCGCACAGGAGGACAACTCCACAAAGTGACTCTAGGGACGACAACTATTGCACTCTGGATTAGGGCTCTCAAAACACACGGCAGCAAAAGACTATTTTCGGTGTGTTTAACCCTAATGACCGGATGTGTATATATAGCCATGCACGTCCCTAATTCTATTCCCAGTAAGACGCAAATACTCGGTTGCTCTTGTACACAATACGGAATAATCCGCAAAAGAGAAACACTTTCTAATTAGGATTAAGAAATCCGAATAAGAAAGCAACAATTAATTACATGAGTAATTAATTACTTAGTGATATTCTAGTGCAAAAAGAAGACGGAAGACATTCTCCACAATCCACAATCCACAATCCACAAGCCACAAGCCCAAGCCTGAGCCTAAGCCCGGCCCGGCCAGGCCAGGCCAGGCGAGGCGTGGCGCGCGCGTGCGTGCGTGCGTGCGTTGTGATGTGGCAATCTCACCCACCAAGGAGGTGAGCATACCTCCCTCCTAGGACTCCTTTGGACTTTAGTGCCCCATGTGATCCTACATATGAGGACCACCAAAGTTCTAGGAGTGAGCAATATGGGATAAAACTTCTTTGCCATTTGCACTAGAAACAATACAACATTCTCACATGTACTTGCTGCACTACATTGGGCTTAACCCATGCTAAATAAATGATTTGCTACAGTAACGACACTACAGTAATTACGTGACGCTACAGTAACTACCTGTAACAGTGATCATCATTTATCTAACAATCCCCCACAAAATCCAATGTGTAGTGTGCTCTACCATTCAGTCCTCCATATTGTACTTTCAGCAGATACCTTTCGGTTTGAATCTACCTGAGTTATCTAACTGTGACCCCCGTAGGAACTAGGGGAACAAAAGTCTTGAACCTGAACCTTGGGTACAAGAGTATAGGTTGATAACAACACAATAAAGACATGGTAGTAAAGAAAACAATGCATTAAGGCCATGCATACAAAATTTTATATCATGATTGATAACAGAGAACAACCCAATTCTCCTATTGCGGCCTACACAACATCAATCACTTAGCTGGAGTCTCTAAGAATGTACTGCTAACATCTTGTCATAAGACTTGACACCATTAAGAGACTACTCTCTTACTAACTTGCAGTCATGACACTAACAGGTTTCCCAGGGAATAGACACACAGATGCAAGAAGCATCAAACAAGAATACATAGTGTCATCTGATTTACCCGACAGCTTGTTATTACCACATTGAACCCAATTTGTGGGATCTCCACTCTTTTGGGTTGGGTTGCTACTGCCTGCAAATCTATAGGGGTTTCAGTCCCATCCCCAACCTGGATTTTTCCACTAAAGCCAAGGTAAGACCTTTAGTGAAAGGATCAGCTGTATTATCTTTGGTACTGACGTAGTCCACAACCACGACCCCATTAGACACTAACTCCCTTACATATTTCAATCTGACTTGGATGTGTCTACGCTGTTTTTTATTGTACTTGGAACTCTTTATCTTAGCAATAGTTGTAGTGCTATCACAGTGAACTGAAATTGCAGGAAGCGGCTTCATTACCATAGGTAAACTAGACATAAGTCCATGTAGCCATTCAGCTTCCAATCCAGTTTCATCTAAAGCACACAACTCTACTTCAAAAGTGGACCGAGACAATATGGCCTGTTTCTTAGACCTCCAGGAAACAGCTCGTCCTCCCAACAGGAATACATATCCTGAGACACCATTACTCCCAGAATTCACGGCAATCCAGCTTGCATCACTATATCCTTCGACTACGGAAGGATGTTTACCATAATGCAGCCCAAGGGAACGTGTTCCCTTGATATACCTCAGAACTCTGTCAAGAGCTTCCCAATGGGTCTTGTCGGGACAACTGGTGTATCTACTTAACTTGTTCACGGCAAACGCAATGTCTGGACGTGTACAGTTCATAAGATACATCAAACTTCTGATAATCTGAGAGTATCGTAATTGAGACACTGGAACCCCAGTCTCATTCTTGAACAAGGGCTTGGATGAATCATATGGAGTCTTAACAGGTTTACGTGATGTGTACTCAAACCTCTCCAGTATCTTCTCAACATAGTGAGACTGAGAGAGAGTTATACCATCAGTAGACCTTATGATTTTAAGCCCTAAAATCACATCAGTGACACCCATATCCTTCATCTCAAACTTGCTACACAAGAACGACTTTGTCTCATTTACTACTTTCATATCGGAACCAAAAAGCAGGATATCATCGACGTATAAGCATAACAAAATGAATCCATTATTGACAATCTTGCAGTAGAGACACTTATCAAATTCATTAGAAATAAAGTCAAACGATGATATCACAGAATCAAACTTCTCATGTCATTGCTTAGGGGCTTGTTTCAAGCCATATAATGACTTAACAAGTTTACATACTTTGGACTCATTCCCACGACCCACAAATCCCTCATGTTGTTTCATATATATCTCTTCTTGAAGATCACCGTGTAAGAACGTGGTCTTCACATCCATCTGATGGATATAGAGATTATAAATGGAAGCCAATGCTAAAAGCACTCGGATTGTGGTCATACGGGAAACAGGTGAATAGGTATCAAAATAATCTATTCCTTCCCTTTGTGTGTAACCCTTAGCAACTAACCTAGCCTTATACTTATTGATTGTCCCGTCTGCATTAAGTTTCTTCTTAAAAATCCATTTGTAACCAACTGCAGAACAACCAGGAGGCAAATCCACCAATTCCCAAGTTCCATTCGAGAGAATTGATCGGATTTCATCATTAACGGCTTCTTTCCAAAACTTAGCTTCTGGAGATTCCATAGCTTGTTTGAAAGTAACAGGATCATCCTCAACATTGTAAGTAAGAAACTCACTTCCAAAGTCTTTGAATGTCCTAGGCCGTTTACTTCTCCTTGGTTCAACTATTTCTTCAGAATCATCCGATTCAGAAATAGCTTGTTCTGAGTCGCCCCCCACATTTGTCATCCTTTTCACGTGCTCAGGAATGGAACCTGTGGTGAATGAATCTTCTTGAGATACTTCATTGGGCACACCAGTTTTCATAGGAAACACATCCTCAAAGAATGTAGCATCACATAATTCCACAATTGTATTGACCTCAATGCCAGAGATATCTGATTTTACAATCAGGAATCTATAAGCATAGCTTGTCTCTACATAACCTAAGAATATGGCATCAACCGTTTTCGGTCCTAATTTCTTCCTTTTGTGTTCAGGGACAAGTACCTTTGCAAGGCACCCCCTCACTCGAAGATATTTAAGACTCGATTTCCTTCCTCTCCATAACTCAAACGGACTACTCTCTGAATGTTTATGGGGAACTCTATTCAGAATATGGCAAGCCGTATTCAAAGCTCCCCCCCACATAAAGTTGGGTAATCCAGATGTTTGGAGTAAGGTATTTACCAATATCTATTAAGGTTCGGTTTTTACGTTCAGCTATCCCATTTGATTGTCGTGAATAAGGAGCAGTTACCTCATGAACTATACCATGTAATTGGAAAATTTCCAAAAACAAGTTCGAGGTATATTCTCCTCCCCTATCAGACCTTAATCGCTTAAGTACTTTACCGGTTTGAGTTTCGGCTTCTTTCTTATAAATTTGAAATTTATCCAATGCCTCATCTTTACTTCTAAGTAAAAAGATATAACAGTATCTACTCGCATCGTCAATAAAAGTTATAAAATAACGCTTTTGATCTCTCGTAGCAACACCATTAAATTCATAGATATCTGTATGAACTAAATCCAAAAATTTCCGAATTCCTATTCACAGAATGAAAATGCTTCCTAGGTAATTTAGCTTGTACACAAATTTCACATTTGTTTTTGCTAATTTCAGATTTAGGGATCAAATCTAGATTCATCATACGCTTTATTGAGGCAACATTAACATGTCCCAAACGTGAATGGCATACATCGAGTGAAACAAGATTCATGCAAACAGAACTATAATCATTCAAATTTAAAACGGAATTTGAAACATGTTCAACATGAATCTTAAACAAGTTCTCCACATCACATAAGTATCCCTTGCCAAAAAATAAAGAATCATGAAGGCGTGTAATAATAGCCTTATTACATTTATAGTCTACTCTATAACCTTCGCTAACTAATATGACATCACTAAGGATATTGCGTCAAATGGTTGGAACATGTCTGACCCTGTTAAGAGTCAAAACCTTCCCCGAAGGGAACTTCAAGTCCACCCATCCTTCGCCTTTGACTTCTGTAGAGCTGGAATCGCCCAAAGTCATGGACCGACCTCGAGAGGCCTGATAAGACACAAACAGGGATTTATCAGCACACACATGTACATTAGCCCCAATGTCAATTATCCAATAAAGTGGTTCAAAAATAGAAAGAATTTCAGGTTTAATAGACACGTACCCATCATTGAGGTTCAAAGATGTAGTCATCATGTTGACCACAGCCTCCTCAGTTGCAGATGCGGTAGCTTTCTTTGCCTTCTTAGTAGGACAATCCTTGTTCCAGTGGCCAACCTGTCCACAAGTCCAACAAGGTTTGTTCTTCGGTTTCTTTTGGATCTTTGCCTTGGGTTTATGTGCATTCTTAGATTTCTTATCTTTAGTATTTTTTGTAGAAGTAAGATTAACAGTTGGATTTGCATCAGTGGGCACCTTGACCCATTTCTCCTTTAAGTGTTCTTCTTGTATATTAATATCCATCATTAGTTCATCCATGGTGTGTGTCCCTTTGCGATGCTTCAGAGACATACCAAACGATTCCCAAGACTTAGGGGATTTTTCTATGATAGACATAACAACAAACTTCTCAGGAAACACCATCTTGGCATCTAAGAGTTCATGAACTAGGAGTTGTAGATCATGTGTTTGATCAGAAACTGACTTACCCTCAACCATCTGAAACTTAAGAAATTTAGACACGCAGTATTTTTCAACACCTTGATTTTCAGTGCTAAAATTCTTAATTAACAATTCCCATAAAACCTTGGACGTAGTGACTGGTGGCTTTGAGTAAGAATCATACAATTTGTTATTTAAACCAAATAGAATCAAACCGCGACACGTTTTATCACCCTTCTTCCAATTAGCAATAATGTTTGCATTATCAGGATTTTTTTCATCAGATACAGGTTCAGTTTCAACTAAATACTGATCATAACCCGCAATATTCAGCCAAATTTCCATCCGACTCTGCCAACGGACAAAGTTGGTACCAGTAAATTTTTCAGGCATATTGGTTGTATCAATTTTACATCCCAAACCACCCTGACCGGCCATTGTTAATTAACGACAGAAAATGATTTCTTTAAGACTATTGTTAAAATTTGTTATTGTCGTTCATGCAACAGCGACAGGTGCAATGTAATTAACAATTCAGGCAGATCCAAAATAAGAAACAAAGTTCAAACAAAGCAGCAGAACAGAATACAGGAGTTAGATTCGCAAACCAGATCATTCGTTGAGAAACGAACGTGTTACTTAAAGAAATCAGTGCCCGACAATCCTTGCGGATAGGCACCGTTCTCCCAGTCGCGATCCGGCACAAACCTGGAACTTGCATGTCTCGCTCACGCTCGACGTAGTCGCGTTACACTGCTACCAGTGTAGCACATCAACTGCAGGAACCACCGCCTGACAGCTGCGTCTTGACGACAGGAAGGAGGAGTCGCGTTTCACACAGGAGGACAACTCCACAAAGCGACTCTAGGGACGACAACTATTGCACTCTGGATTAGGGCTCTCAAAACACACGGCGGTAGAAGACTGTTTTTGGTGTGTTTAACCCTAATGATCGGATGCATATATATAGCCACGCACGTCCCTAATCCTATTTCCAGTAATACGCAAACACTCGGTTGCTCTTGTACACAATACGGAATAATCCGCAAAAGAGAAACACTTTCTAATTAGGATTAAGAAATCCGAATAAGAAAGCAACAATTAATTACACGAGTAATTAATTACTTAGTCGTATTCTAGTGTAAAAAGAAGACGGAAGACATTCTCCACAATCCACAAGTCCGAGCCCGGCCAGGCCAGGCGAGGCGTGGCGCGCGCGTGCGCGTGCGTGCGTTATGATGTGGCAATCTCACCCACTAAGGAGGTGAGCATACATCCCTCCTAGGACTCCTTTGGACACTAGTGCCCTATGTGATCCTACATATGAGGACCACAAAGGTTCTAGGAGTGAGCAATATGGGATAAAACTTATTTGACATTTGCACTAGAAACAACACAACATTCTCACATGTACTTGCTGCACTACATTGGACTTAACTCATGCTAAATAAATAATTTGCTACAGTAACGACACTACAGTAATTACGTGCTACAGTAATTACGTGACGCTACAGTAACTACATGTAACTGTAATCATCATTTATCTAACAACTGGTAACTTTTTTCCACCCGGACAAAAATCTTGCGGTGGTCTATCTCACCGCACCAAAGCGGTGGCACACCAATCGTGTTGCCAAATGCTGCATAAATCACTTGGCGCGATAACGAAATTCCGTTAGTACTTCAATAGTTCATGTGGACAGACTAAAGCGAAGCGACCCATTTCCATTTGGTGTGATGTGAATAGGTTATATGACTATGCTGTAGGCGGAGTGTAGTGGTCTTGTTTCCGTATGAGAAATTCGATGACCATTCAAATTAGATTACATTGTTATTTCATATAATCTACATATGTAAAGAAGGACAATTATTTACACAATATTAGTCGTACCTACTTCTACACTTATATATGAATCGTAAAATACATCGATGTAATGTGAAAACAGTTTTTACTAGTTAAGGTAGTGTATAGAAACAGATTGTAATTTATAAAATTAGAGACGTGTATGGAAGTGGTAATAAATAGAGCGAATGGATAATGGATGGAGAGAAGTTGCAACAAATATAGAAATGACAATAATAAATGAGATTGGAATAAATAATAAGAGTGATAGTGGGTAGGGAAAAAACACGGACCAAAAGAGATTCTCTTTTTATATACATGTACAGATTAATTCTAATAAGTCTATTTTGTTACTCATTAATGTGTATTTTTGTTACAAACATGCTATATATGAATATGTAATACATGCCTAGTTTCATCCTAAAAGATTCATTTGTAGTATACTTGATTTGTGGTGTGTGTGGGTGTGTGTGTGTGTGTGTGAACCTGATTTTTCCTCTCTCCTCTATTAGTGATTCTTCTCTCTCACTGTGTGACCTTATTACTCAATTGGATATCGATTTCATAGTTAAAGTGATGTGATACTCTAATTTGGTCACATCAATGCATAATTTCATCACATGAAACATTAATTTGAAAGATTGAGCACAATGACACTTTCTAACATATCACTAACTTGCAACAGATATTGAACCTATTCTTTATGATATATTTTATTCCCCATTAATGTCAAGCTATATAGTTCTCAATTATGAGTCTAAGGGTGCAAAATCATCTGGATTGGACTTTGGAATCAAAAGTTATGAATATATGAAGAGGTGTTGAATTATCTTGTTTCTAGCTCTTTTATCCCTTTTGAGTGGGATTTGGGTCGGCCACCCTAAGGCCCACTGATGGGCAAGACCCAACAGAGACACATGTTGGGTCCATGCTTCCTCCCCTTCCTCTTTGAGTAACGAACAATGAAGCTTTCTTGTTTCTCTAGCATCGACACACAAATCAGGAAGAAGGGAACTACGACTCTGCGCTATAAGGGAACTATCCACACTTCTCAAAACACTAAGTGTTGCCCCGTTTAAGGCTCTTTGCTTCACTTCTTTTTCATTTTGTCCCCTCTTGTTTCTCCCCTCTCCCCTAGTTTGTGTCTTGGAGTCGTAGCTCCTTTCTCCCTGTCCTGGGTGGCGTTGCTGCCATGGACATCTTTGGAGGTTGCGGCCCGGAGCAGCACCACTGTTGGTGTGTCGTCTCTCTCCCCTCCAACCTCTTTGTCCTCCGGAGGACCGGTCACAAGTATTGCTTGCCTACAGTCGATTCCATTGCAGGAGATGTCTGGTAGATGTGGCAGCTTGGGGCATGGGATCCCCATACTGGAATCGTGCCTCATCACGGCCAAGGGCAGCCAGCAAGCCGCAGTGGACCGGGCACCTCCAATGCTACTCTCCTTCGTCTAGATTAGCTACTAGAGGCATCGTTAGCAAGATGAAACGTCATCCCCTGTTGAGGCCCTATTCTACATAGTGTTTGCATGAAAGCGGGACCACATATGAGCATGGCGGTGGGCTGGGGTCGCCAATCACACGATCACAGCCGGTGACCAATGCAGGGTGATCAGGTAGTGCGGGCTACCAGGCGCCATGTGTGTGTCCAATCATTGGATGCCACACAGCCCAGCACACCCCACCCCATGCATACCATGGTGGAGAGATAGTCCAGCCACTGGATCAACGACAAACGCCCACGATCCTTCACCGAATAATATGGCAACGCCATTGTTCTTTTCTCTAAGTTTTCAACACAAAACTTCAAAAATGCATAACTCTCTTTTCCCTTGGACAAATGTAACAAACCTATATACCATTTTGATCCTCTCAATAAGACCTACACGATGGACTAGGTTGTAGACACTTGTTTAACTTTTTACTCCCCTATTTTCCCTAAAAGGTGTAACATTTGATCATATGAATGAAATAATGCATGATTATGTAAAATATTGAATGTTCGATGCACTCTTGTTGTCATAATCATCATATCAGTATCTTTTGTGCATCCTTAAACTACATGAGGGTCATAATCACCCCTAATGCTCATAAATAACTCTTGTTGAACATATGTGCCTGGCTTGGGACTTGAATGATGTGCCATTGCCCCAATTGCTATGTTTTGCATATAATATGACATGTAGCCCCAACCTAACTTAGAAATTAGTATCCTTATGCTAATATATGGTTCATAAATCCACTATTATACTACTTTCTCTATATTTGAGTCATATGGACCTAAATGCATATATCCATCCCTTATATGTGAATGGTTGATTATACTTTGAAGCAAAGGATGTGTGTGACCTAATTTGTGCAACAGATTACCTTTGATCTTTGAAATTAGTAGTATAATGATGTGATATGAACTAAGGACCTAAGATCAACCCCCTTGTTCTATTCATGATGTGTGTGGCCTTTAGCCACCCATGTTGAACCCCTATGTGACTTGATCTATGATCTTATGCTTGGTTTCTCGATGTGGATCTTTATCCTCATGTCTTACCCTCTCAAATCAAAGATGGTATATCCCTTATGATCCCCTTGGTATGCATGTTCCATCTAATCCATATGGTGGGACCTTATGACCTAGGTCTTATGTGTTGTTTTTTTAAGCATGTTGATAATATGGAATTCTATGATGCCTAGACTTGGGGACAACCACCTAATCCTAAATAGGACTCTTGTGTCCCTATATTGCTTATCTAAATCACCTTTAGGAGCTGGTTAGAGCAAGAGGGGGCAACAATGACATTTGTAGGTTTAAATGGTTTGATTTGGAGGTCCCGAAGTGGAGCTTCTACCTCTACCGAATAGTACATGGATCACTTCCCGCTTTAGATAGAGTACAAGGGTGGTTTGGCAATGTGGATAGCACTTGTCTACCGTGCAACATGATAGAGGAGTCACACAACCATTTATTTGGCAGTTGTTCCTACATTGTACAGGTGTGGCAGGGTATGTTGGATGAGCTTGCAAAGGGGACGATTCAACTGAATGAACCAAGGAATATGATACACACTCTCGAAAAAAATAAAGGGATGTAGGAAAAGGAAGGCTTACTCATGTACAACACTATGTTTTCATGTATGGAAGGATAGGAATGCACACAAGCATGAAGGAAAGAACAACGACAGTGTGATGGTCACAAGAACAATATGTAAAGCTTTACTTTATGTATGATGTAGGTAGTGAGTAACTAAGGTGTTGTGTTGTAAATGACAGTAGTGTTGGACTACATGTGTAATATTTGACCCGTTCTTGAGGAAGTTGATATACAATTTACCAAATTCTAATACACATACATACATAGATACATAGATACAACATACATACATACATACATACATACAAGTGTGTCACCCCTTAGGGTTACTCTGGCAATCTATGCTATCAATCGTCGATGACTCCATGGGCATGGCGCCCATGCCCCTAGTCACCCAGACTGGAGGTGTCCACCCCCACTCACCACCCCCATCCACCAACCCTAACCCCACTATGAACAACAATCCGAAATAGATAGAGGATTAGGAGCCGACTAACCCTAACTCTGGCGAAAAGTAAGAAATTGTGAAGAAGACGGAACCACAAAAGGTTTGGTCACATGTGTTGAAGAAACTGTCGATGAGCCAGACCGAGGACATGACCTTCCTATAGCCAATTGAAAGGGAGGGCGACACTCACATTGAGTTGGATCTGAATGAATTTGAGAAGATGATAAACGTTTGGGAGTTCACCATTCTAGTGTACGTCCTAGGGAAGAGACCATTCTATCCTCACCTGCAAGCATGGATACAGTGGAAGTGGAGGCTAAAAGGTAGTTTTGAGCTACTGTCACGAGAGAAGGGAGTCTTCCTGGTCAAATTCTTGAATTTAGAGGATAAGAAAGTAGTCTTGTATCTAGGCCCTCATTGTTTTGATTCTGAATTAGTGGTTGTGAAGGACTACCGATTCAAAGATGAATTGAAGAAGGAGTTGTTCTCGACCATCCCTACCTGGATAACAGGCCACTCCTTTGGCAGAACATGGACGAGGAGGGTGGCGGGTACCAAGCTGTAGGAGTTGGGAAAGTCTTGCATATAGATGATAGGTCACTCGAGGGAGAAGAAGTGAAGAACCTTATTGAACTGGCCATCGAACGCCCAACACCGAGCAAGGTGTGCCTCAACATTAAAGGAGTGGAACCAATCCCATTTCAGGTGGAGTACAACCATGCTCCACCCAAGTGCAGCTGCTGTCAAGCTTTTGGCCACAATGATGATCAATGTGATGAGAAGAAGGTGACGAACAAGGGGACAAATAAGGAAGATTGCATATGGGTAGTGAAATCCAAAGGTGGGGCACCTCGTCAGCAACAGGTTGAAGATGATCTAAGACCGGAGAAGGCAAAGAAAGTAAAGGAGAGGTGTGATACTGGGGATAGTACACAGATGGGAAACAACAAAGGAACAATGAGTTCTGAAGTTGCTAACTCCAGCAACAACAGGCCAGATGAGGAAGACATAGCTCTGAAAAAAGATAAAGATGATGGAGGTGAGAACTCAACGAAACATCATGAGGACAAAACTACTGAGAAAGGAAGCACACAATGAGAAGAGGGCCAATTTATACAGTCCTCCAAGAAAAAGAGCAATCACAAGGTGGGCATTCCTAAGTCTAGAGGTGTTGGAGATGTACTTGATAAGGGGAATTAATTTGATGCTTTGAGCGACTCAGAAAAAAGAAGAAGGACAGCTGGTCAACCAGGTAGAGAGGGAAGGTGGTAAGAAGAACAACAAAAAAGAACCACCAAGGCGTACCAGAGCCCAAAACAAATGATGTTAATATGGAATATTAAAGGAGGGTGTGATAGGAATAAGAAGAAGGAAATCCGAGAATGGATCACTGCTAGTGGACACTCCTTAATTCCTTAGTGGAAATGAAAATAAAGGAGAAAAATAAAGACAACATTAGATATTTGTTCCAGCATGGGTGAGAGTGTGTTTCTAATGTGACGTGTTCTGAGTTGGCCAGAGTCTGTGTGTTTTGGAAACCGGGTGCATGGAAGGTGACAATGATAAAGATGTCAGATCAATACATCACAGTTGAATGCAGAAACAATGGGGGCTTGCATATGTGGGTGTCAGCTGTATATGCTCATAATGACGTGAAGAGCAGACAAAAGCTCTGGCATGACCTGGTTTCTTTATCTAGACAAACCTCTTTACTGTGGTTGGATATTAGGGACTTCAACACTATTCGTTTGCAGGCGGAGAAAAGGGGAAAAGGCCAGGTTTGCATGTGGAGATTAATGCTTTCAATCATGGAATAGACAAGGCCATATTGTTTGATCTACCAATGATTTGGGGTGATATCTTTATGTGGAACAATGAAAGGATTCCAGGGAATAGAATAGCAAGCAAACCGGATAGAGCGTCAGTGAATGACAAATGACTACAAATTTTTCCTAATGTGCAGGTAAAAGTAGGTGGATTTGAAATAAGTGACCATGCTCCTATATCAGCGCATATCACAGAGAAGAAAAAGAAAAGGAAACCTTTTAGATTCTTAAACTATTGAGTTGAATGGAAAGGTTTCAATGATGTCATTAAGGAGAGTTGAAATATACAGATAGTGGGGAACCCTATGTATATGTTTGCAAAGAAACTAACAAATACAAAGGTTGCACTAAAGAGGTGGGCCAAGGCTAAAGTGAATATTCCAAATTTGCTGGCAGATACCAAAAGAGAACGTAGAGAGGTCAAAAAAAAGCTTTTGTAGGACCCGCTAAATGAAGAAATGATAAGGAAAGATGGTGAGTTGAAGATGATGTTAGAGGATTTCAAAAAGGTAGAGGAAAAATTCTACTGGAAAAGAAGCAGAGACAAGTAGATGGAGGATGGTGATAGGAATCCAAACTTGATCACACTGTAGTCAAAAGGAGGGAGGAAGATAAAATATTTCGGAACTTATTGACAAAGATGGCAATGTTGTCAACAAATAGGAGGACTTGGAGGAACAAGCCATAGAGTTCTATTATTCTCTTTATAATAAGAACTTTGGTGATGAGCTGAAGAAGGAGGAGATGACATGGAAGTTCAAACTCACAAGCACTCATAACAATATTCTTACAAGGAAGATAAATGAACAAGAAGTGAAAGAAGTTGTTTGGAGTATTGGTAGTAACAAGTCCCCAATATTTGATGGTTTTAATGGATTTTTCTACAAGAAGACATGGGATGTTATCAAGGATGACCTGATTTTATATGTTGATTGGTTCTTGAAAAGGGGCAACATGGTTAGACATGTCAACCAATCTATCTTGGTGCTCATTACCAAGAACAAAGTGACAACATCTCTTGTTGATTTCAGACCTATTGCTTGTTGTTCGGTGCAGTATAAATTCATCGCAAAAATATTAGATGCCATATTAAAGTTTGTACTTCCCTACCTCATTTTTGTAAATCAAGGAGTTTTTGTGACAGGAAGGAGCATTAGTGACTGTGCTTTGCTAGCAGGAGAATTTTTGCAGGACTATAATGTGATGAGAGGTAGCAGAAAGGATTGCTTGAATTAGACGTGTCCAAAGCTTATGACCGTATCAGATGGGACAAACTTTGGTGGGTCATGGAGCAGATAGGTTTCAATAAACAATTGATTGGCTGGATGAAACAATGTGTGGGAACAACAAGCTTTTCTATACTGTTTAATGGCATTTCTATAGGTATGTTCAAAGGTGAAAATGGACTACGTCGGGGTGATCCGCTCTCTCCTCTTCTCTTTGTATTGTTATGGAGTACTTCACACAGAAGATGATGGACACAAAAATAAAAAAGGATATCAAGCCATATACAATGCATGGTACCAAAATGATGACGCACTTAACTTTTACAGATGATGTGCTTGTCTTTTTTGAAGCCAAATAAAACACATTGGTGAATTTGCAACTACTTCTCAAGGAATTCGGTAAGCAGACGAGGTTGTGTGTAAATGCAAACAAGACCCACCTCTTTTTGTCTAAAAACTACTATCAGATGGAGGATAGATTGGAGGATGCAATGGGAGTGGAGATGGGGAAATCTCATACTAAATATCTCAATTTCTCACTAGCTTGAGGTAACCTATAAGTCAAAGATTTTGTTGATTGCATGGACAAACTAGAGGAGATGATCAATAAATGGCCAACCCTGAAAACATCCATGGCAAGGAGAGATACTCTTCTTAAGACTTATGTAGGGGTACTTCTCACCTTTTAAGTGCAGCAGGAAGAGATCCCTGGTCCAGTTTTGGATAGAATGGAGATGAAGATGGAAAATTTTCTTTGGACAAGTGTGTACCATATGATGAGATATACACGAATGGCTCTTCCCAAAATGAAGGATGCCTGGAATTGAAATCACCGAGAGATATAGAAAAGTGGGTGACAATGAGAAGAATCATTATCTACCAGGAGGGTACCTCAACTTAGGGGAAATGGATGAGAGAAAGATATCCAAGAGGAGTGGATTTTATACCACAAACAAGGATACTCACACACTATTAATGTCTTAACGGGGATGTGGCAACAAGTTAGACAACTTTTTGACCCTCATATGGGAGGTGGATGTAGAATTAAAGATATGAAGACCAACCTCTGGGAAGTTATGAGTTCAAGAGCTTAAAAAGACAAGCACATTGAGTAGGTATGGGTCAGAATACATGTACCAAAATGGAGTATGTGTGTTTATAAAAAATTTCACAATGCTCTAGCCACTCTGGATAAAATACATAGATGGAATCATGAAGTTGTTGTTGTTTTCTGGCTATGTAAGAAGGAGGATGAGTCCCATATTCACCTAGTAGGCTGCTATGATTTTACAAAAGATGGTTGGAGGATAATATGTGAAAACTTTAGATTAAAGAGGAGCTGAGAAGTATGTTGGCAAGTTGTAGACAAAGTGACAAAAAGAGGATCATGTTTGTTGCTCTATGCTACCATATTTGGGAGAAAAGGAATGCACATAAACAAAGAGGTGCAACCACTAATGTAAAGAGTATTTCTGTAAAAATTTGTAAATATGTTAAATGTAAGTTACACATTAGTTAGAAGGGTGAGTTGTTTCTCTATTTTTGGGATTTATGGCATTGGACCTACATGTAACTCTTGACCTCCTATATTTTTAGGAGGATGTAGAAATATATTTACCCGATTCTAATAGATGCATAGATACATACATACATAAAGCAAAGGAGTCGGCAAGGACTGACTCAAGTGGTCAAACACGGTGTCCTCTGAAAAAGGGACCCAGGTTAGAATCCCAATTTCTTCCTTGATTTACCACCCTCCCGGGCATTCGACCTCCACCACTGGGGTGGGAGAGGGGTAGAGAATGCCTCTCTTAATACCATACATAAAGAAAATGAGGGATAGCTCCACTGGTAAATTTAGTTTTTATCAAATGAAGGAACTCATGTTTGAACCATCAAACGGGCATTTATTCATTTAATACCTTTGGGCATCCAACCTCCATCATACGTTACCAAAATAGGGTGAGAAATATTTCTCTCTTTACCCTACCAACACACACATAGATTTACACACACACACACACACACACATATATATATATATATGTATGTATATGTATATATAATCTTGTAAAATTTTCATATGACACATTCCCTTTGATCTATTTCTGATATCCACAAAAACATGGTAGCGTACATAAGAGAAGTGCCCCTATGCGAGAATCATTCTATCCAGTCAGCGGGCGGGAGTCAAGGGATGCCACTCTAGTAGCGTCTCAGGGTTAGTGCCCCTAAAAAGGTATATGAGATTTTACTTCGGTACCCTCAAAACAATCACACTTTTCTATGGTTGACTCATCAACCATATAAAAAACTAGATATGTGATGAATGTGGGATTTAGCATAATATCTATATAAATGGTTTTTCTTTGCATTGCATGCAACTGGACGAATCATATAAATCAAATCTAATCACTTCCGCATAAATACAAATACAATGTAGATCAAAACAACTCTAATACCATTGTAGGGTTATGGACAATGACAAGTGCAAGAGAAACAACAAAAATTTTGATCCATAGACCCATGAGAAGATCTTGCCAATAATGATGTTTGAGGTAGGAGGGGAATCAAGATATACCTTCTTATGGAGCAACTATGATCTATTCCTTGTGTAAGGATGTCAATCACTTGAGGAAGTGCATCTGTGATAACCTGGAATTTTGCACTTTGGATATAACTTCTATTTTGACATAGATCTTGTTCCTAAAGTCAATATTATTTTTGTATATGTATTGATACATGTTTCATTCATCACCTTGGTGATACTCAAATTGACAAAATCAAGTTTACTTTCATGTCATGCATCATCACTTTTCCTTTGAGTTTTGATCATGTAAGATTTTGCATCCTATTATTATACTCATGTGGAGGATCTCTCTCACTTTTTAAACACATCTTGTTTTGTTGAAATCAGAGCTCATATGAGCAAGCTATACACATTTGAAGGTCTGGTCCTCTAAAACCCAACTCCAATGTTTCTTGCCTTTTTGGGCCTTTGAATAGCCGTTTTAGGCCTGAGATAGCTTGCCCTCAGCCCAGGCATGTCCATCCCCTTTCTTTCCCTTTTCCCTTCTAATCCTGGCGTCACCTAAATCGGGACTGCCTTGGACCATTGGATCCATGTGAGCCGTGGATCAATGCGCGATCCAACGACCGCGGGCTGTTCGATCCCTACACCTAGCAATGTAGAGAATCTACTTACAGTAGCCTTGCTCATGACCGTCAAACACCTAGCAACACCCTTTTGGCCTGCACAACCTGCGCCAAGATCCATGGGGTGCAGGGAGGGGCCTCGCATGGGGTGGAACCGACACTAGTACACCCACCTTTCTCGAGCTCCAATGGCAAGGAGCCTTGCTCCCAACCCTAAAATGGTCAGATCTCACACCCTAGTCCTCACTTTGGTCTATAAATAGGACCCTCGTATCCACCTTCACCTCCCCTTTTTTTACTTCTCTTGCCCTAGCTTAGCAACTTCCCCTATCACCCTCTAGCGGGTTGTCGCCACCCGCCCTAGGGTTGGGAAACCCTAGTGTGAGGTAGGTGACAAACCCTCACGTGTTGGATCGAGGGATAACGGCCCTGATCACGGGCCATGAGTGCCAACTTCCTCTCCGCTCCCCCTCTCTCCCTTAACATCTCTCTCTCCCCTCTACACATGCATCGTGCGACAAATAGGGAGACACCACGGCACCCGCAGGCCCGCGTGACAGCGTCCCCATCTGACTGCTCAAGGCTGCCCCGAGTTGCGCCAACCCACCCACAGACGCCGCTAAATGCCCCCAGACGTCGTGTCGTGCTTCACTGCTCCCAACAACGGTCGTCCAAGTGAGCCAAATTCATGGTGTCGCTGCTCACCGCTACGTGGGAGAGTTGAGCCGCCATGTGCTATAGACCAACTGGCCGGCCCAATCACCTCCTCACAGCCCATTTGCGGTCCAACAAGGTATAATCTCACCCAAAATCACCTCTAAACCCTAATCAAGGGTCAATATTCAAACCCTCATATCTCATACATCTCTTAACCAAATGGCATGATATTATATGCTTTTTTTATTAGAAAAATGCCATCTTTCTAATGGTTATATCCACTATTTCTAATTATACTCATAAATTTGTGTTCTATTGATGAATCACTTGCATGCTCCTTTAATCATCAAACCTCATGCAAACTTGCATATATTGTACCACTAATGACATGTGGCCCTATTTTTTATGAAAATCTGTAACTTTTGCTTATTTAAGACATCAATTGATGTTCTAACTCTTTCACTTGTACCCTAATGGCACCTTGACCCATCATGACTTGAAAGATTGTTCTTCGATGTACTTACAAGCTACAACTCGATCAAGTCTTGAACTTTAGCTTAACTTGAAATAATCTAAACTTGTAACCTTGCCCCTTGTTATTCTTTATTCTAGGTTAAATAAGATCTCATGCTAAATAGCCCACTTTTAGCTCATGAGGCCCCAAGTACCTACTCATGTACACTTGTAACATTCATGTGGCACCTAATGTGATGAAAATACATAAATTGTTTTTTGTGCTCTAACCTTGCTAGATCATAACCTAACGATGTACTCCAAATTAGTAATTTATCATACTTGTATCACTAAGCCCTAGCTTGATCTATCATATGCCCTTAACGCTCCTCAAACTTAAAAACATGACCATATTGCATGCAATGGACCTAATGTGACTCATTATGATCTTGTATGGATAGACCATCTAAATATAATGCCTCCCTAACTCCAAATTAGTAACTATTCCACGTATATATCTAAGCTAATGTGGATGGTTCACTTAGATGTAGGACTTAATGTTGATCATTGGACTTTGTTGAATAATGACATGCATGTTAGGAAGTTTGGATCTATCTTTGAACTAAGTGAAATCTAGATTTAGGGAAACATCCACATAACTCATATGATGCTTATATTATCAAACCCTAATTATCTAAGGATATATCTTGTATCTTTTGTATCTTAGGTCCCCTTGGGATTGGACCTCCCCTAGAATCTATTCAAGGTTTATAACTTGTACTCTACTCACAAGGTACACTTTCCTCTTGACCCTACTATGATATTGACTTGCTTGTATGTATACTCGTATGAATGCTTGGCTAGTTAGTTACTTGTTTGAGCTATTTATTCCCTACGATTACTACATTCGTTTGCTTGAGATATGTTGAACAAACCTTGAATATAATATATAGAAATCCATTATGCAACCTAATGTTGACATAATGGATAAAGAAAATTAAAACATGCTTTGTATAAAATGATATCGCTAAATGCCCTCATTGTAAGGAGGTGGGATCACCTCCTTACTAAAAATTTGAAGAATAAAACATCCATTCTAAACACACTCAAAGGTATGCTGGAATAGGTGGAAAATTTTCAAACTTCAATAAATGGTATTCAAAACAACCGAAGTATAGAAGCGGAATAAAAATGTTGACTATATTCAATTTATCACAAGGTTACAAAAGAACATCATAATCTCCCACAAAGGGTTTACATGTATCACTCAAGATAAGGATCTAGTAGAAATCTAAACCATAACAACTTTGTCTTCAAGCTTTAACTCCTTAAGCTAGTCCAAAACTTCATGCCTTATCATCCAAGTCCTTCACCTAGGGTTGGAAGCATACCCCGGAAAGAAGAGAAAATAGATGACATCAACAAAGGCTGGTATGTGCATACTAAATAGGAAATTGAGCAATATATGGAATAAAGGACATCAAAGTGTAAAGGCTCCCCATGAAAAAGATAAGGACAACCCAAGTGGGTATCAAGAGAAATGATTTTCAATAACCAAAGAGATACTTGCCATAATTAAAATAATAAATGTGTGCCATACTAGAACATGTAAAGAATGTAGGGCACACACCCCTACAATCACCATCAACCTGCATGCATGTGAGATAAGCATAGCCCTAGAACAATATAAACACAAAGGTGGCCAAGTCTCATAAACTTGAAACCTGGTAGAGAAAGGAATACTGCCAATCTCCCAAATATATAAAACATGGGCCAAGAATCACACATATTTCCTTGGGTATGCGGTTCCTTTTCATCCCAAAAGAGCAGGAAATATCACATTTGCTCGGCAAGAAATAACACATCTGCCATAAAAACCAATGCAATTACACTACTCTAATGCTACTGAATCACATAGCATGTAAAATGTAGATGCAAGTAGAAAGTATAGCCATATTACATAAAGTAGTCACCAAAAAAGTGACCAAAATATACATCCAACTCATAAGTGGGCAAAAGACATCACATGTCATCTTTTAGAGTTCCATCATGAACAAAGCATAAGATAAGAGTTTAAAAGAATATCCATGATTGCATGATCAATATTAAATAAGGTAGTTCACATGAACCATGATTTTAAAAAGAAAAGGCATTGTGTAAAGGCTAATATCCATAGGACAAAGAGAATGAATAAGCATAGGTGAATTTCTCAACATAGAAGTATAGGGGATACATCATACATTTAGAATGAAGAATTAGAATTTGCTAAATATAGAAATAATGTGGGATGCAATCATACCTCAAATTTAGAGTCTAAATAGTCCAAGTCAAGCCTAGGCCTCCAAAGAACCTCTAGGGAAGGTGTACAGGTCCAATAAGTAAGGTTCCCAAGCTTAGTGAGGCTGGTTTCTCTAACAAAGTTCCTATCTCGAGCAAGAAGCACCTTCTCCACTTTAGAGGTGAAAACCCCTAACAAAAGAACATGGAGATGAGGTGTTTATGGGTTCTAGGTGGGGTTTCATCATGGAAGGCCATGGTTCCAACCTGGAGGAAGGTGGAAGTAAGACTAACAACATGAAAATAGGGAAGGAAAGGAGGATATTTATTAGCTTTGGTCAAAATCACCAAGGAAGGAGCTTAAGAAATCCTAAATAGAGAAATTTGGAACCCTAGGAGCCTTCTTCACCAAGGTAGGCACCTCCTTTTACCTTGGGACAACACGTTCATGGAAAAATAGAGTAGGAATGGTTCTCTAAGATAGAGGAAATAAAGGAGATCAAGAGTTTTCAAATTGGGAGTTGGGAAGGCGTAGATATGGCTATATAAAGAAAGAGGTCAAGTATGAGGTGTCTATGAGACTTTCCATATGTCATGTATAAGGGTGCCTATGGACATGCAAACCTTTATGTATAAGGAAGAAGTAAAGCATGAGGTGTCAA
The DNA here is from genome assembly GCA_963693085.1 of Alisma plantago-aquatica. Taxonomy (NCBI): domain Eukaryota; kingdom Viridiplantae; phylum Streptophyta; class Magnoliopsida; order Alismatales; family Alismataceae; genus Alisma; species Alisma plantago-aquatica. The sequence goes on along the minus strand of OY856410.1, from coordinate 209,718,162 downwards.
GTTATTTTCCATGTGTCCAATGCTAAGAGTGCCTATGGACATGCAAACCTTTATGGATAAGGAAGAAGTCAAGCATGAGGTGTCCATGGAGCTTTCCATGTGTCCTTAGCCTAGGGATTTCATGGCCATGCAAGAGGACAACTCATATAGGCTTCTTGAATATCAAATTTCTGTTTATGGACACCTATAGGCCATCGAAACCAACCTCCAATAAAATAAATAACCCCATTGGTTGATAGCTTCTAAAGATAAGTTCATTTATAAAGAGAGTAAACCCTAAAATGCCCTTAGAAAGAAACACCTTCAAACCAAGGTGCAACTAGGCACCCTATGGTTCAAAAACTCGAGAATGGTAAGGGAATATATAAGGATTATAATGCATGTGACAATTTGTAAAGAAAACTCCCAATTGGGTAAATTGCAGAAAAGTCTAGAATGTACCTAAATTACATAAATTGCACAAACAACATCCAAATTGGACCAAACATCATCCACAAGTTATCTTTGATGTGTTAAATATGAATTTTCCATTATTTCCATATTTTGAAGTTATATAATGACATTTTTCATTACTTATGTCTTTTACTCATTTTCTCTCTCCTAAACTTATCCTAATATTTTAAGGTGGTCCAAATTAGATGAAATTTGACATGTAGGTTAATTTTGATATGTATATTTCAGATTTGAAGTTTGTTTCCACTTTTGAGACTTCTTTTTATGAGATATGTCATATGGCCCGTTAACGACCCATTATCTAAATTATTTATCCAATTAAGTTTCTTATCTTCATATTACCACCAAAATGAGTTATGTGGCATATTTTATGTATCCATTATAAACCTAAGATTAATGTTATAACATTAGGTTACATTAAGGTGATCTATATATGCATTAGCTCATTGGGGTTATACTAAACATCTATTTAGGTCTAACCTTCAACCTTGCTTGGCTAAGTCCAAAATGTCAACTTCCGGGGTAGGGTCTGAGACCTAGTATGTTACACTCACTTTGTTTCTTATTCTATATTATGATCATGTTCCTAGCCAAGCAAGTTTTTTATTACTCTTAAACTGTTTAAATGCCTTTTCATAACATACTTAATGCCTTAGCATTAATATGTTTTATTTATCGAATTTTTAGTTGCTAAATGAAGATCCGCTGCATTGAAGACTCTAAGATCAGAAATAAAATGTCATGGGATGCTAAAAGTAGATATGGGTACTGTGAGAACCTGTTACACTAAAAGAGATTACTCAAAACATAAAACACAATCAATCACCAATTAATCACATACCCAAAAATATGGGTAAATTAAAACCGATTTCAACATCAGCACTTGCTTAGAAACATTTGCATAAGAGTCCAACATCTTTCTTTTATCCATACTAGGCCAAGAATTTGATACAAATTGTTCTATTGCCTTAGCCACAACATATATACATAGGAGAACAATATTCGTATATGTAACACAAACAAGCATTAATATGCTAACAAAAGTCTAATTCGTTTGAAACACTATATACAAACTTTTCCTGCCCGGACATGAGAGTACAGGGACAACTCTAGGACACAATAGACCTTTAATCAACTTTCTCAAAGATTCATTACTATAGCTCCTCTTTGCTGCCACATGTTTGTTTTCATTACTTTCGATTACCTAAAAAAATGTGGTGAACCACAAGGGTGAGACCCATGTCCCAGCAAGAGATATAACCTCTAACAATTTTATTGATTACAACATTTTTAAGTAACTAAAAAGTTAAACAATTTAATCAGATATAACAAATAAGATCAGCAGAACTGATGGTTAACAAAATACATAAAGGAGCATATAATAACTATCATCATTAGCCAGAGTATCATCCTTTATCTTGTTGCCAATATAAGCAATTCAGTAGCATATGCATATCTAGCATCATGAGCAAGTCTAGTAACATAGCATATCTAACAACATGAGCAGGTCTAATTGGTTGAACATATCAACATCATAAGAAGAGCTAACAACATAAGTACAATTATCTGCATAAGCATGATTAGCACTGTATGCATCTCTAGTTACAAAGGCATGGATAGTAATATTAAACATAGCTAGCAGCATCATCTTAACCATCTATGTCAGTATATTTGACAACATAAGTATGTTTACAACATGAGCATAACTACAACATAAGCATATCTATTATCTCTTATTGTACTATACATGACCTCAGTGAAAAGAAAGCAAACAAGGGTTTTCATCCAATATGAAGAGTTGTGTATAACCCTAAATATATATGCTACACGGTTGTCTTACATCTTTTATTATGCCATGAGGAAATTGAGGATACCACTCAAAATCCAACTGACCACTGCTAAGTCAAAATCAGTGCCATACAAGATCTAGGAAGAGCCAGACTCCTAAGATCTTCTCTTCCCCCAGTCAGTAGGGGTCTACCACATCGACACATAAGGTCAAGCTACTAACAGCCTAGTCTGTCCTTGGTACAGGTCACGACACTAGTGAAAGGAGGTGGGTACGCATACCCTACCATCCGAGGTACAACCGCAGTTGTCCTCCAATCTTGTCACATATATAATCACTGAGACACGACCACATTCGTTCTCAATCACATCAGATGTATGAGGCATGACCATAGCCAGTCTCCACAACCTACATTGTGGATGACAAAGATATATCCTCAACTTGCCAACCCCACATACTCAATAGTATGCACTTTGAGTTTCCCTTAGGAATACTCATTTCACCATCTGGCAAGTTCTGACACTCATATGGATCTATGGCACAGGGCACTACATGATTAGAGTTTCACTTGATTAGTTATGCCAATTGGGTGAATTAAGGCTGCATCAAACAAGTGGACATACAAACCCTAATTCACTTCTAGCAAGCATATAAATATCACAACTTTTAAAAGATATAAAATGTGTGAAACATAATTTCTTATCTCATCATCACATGGTACTATTCACTTTCCATTCATGAGACCACACTAGTCATCATACTATCACAAGATACAAATCCTTTTCACAATATCACATGGTATCAACCCTTATCAACATAAGAGGATTACACCTCATTCAGGGCTCAACCATGCCCAAAGGTCACTAAGACCATCATACTATCACAAGATATAAATCCTTTTCACATTATCACAGGGTATCAACCCTTCTCAACACAAGAGGATTACACCTCATTCAGGGCTCAACCATGCCCAAAGGTCATTAAGACCATCATACTATTCGCTGCAAGATCATCATTATCTTTCCATGCCTTTAAACAAGGCTCAACAACATCACTTACATATAATACACCATATCAACACAATATTGCATTAATGAGCTAGGAGATATTCATAAACAATCATAGCAGGGTTATATTAACATTAAGAACATTCCTTTATTACATCAACATGCAAGGAATCTAGATATGATTAACACTCATAATATTCATAATGCACGTGTTTGGCATAAGAAAGTATCAACCATGTGGCTATGATAATCACCAATTAACACATTAAGGTTATGATCATGTTAAGGAGGTTATTCCACCATCATTCCATCATATAAGAATGTTAAATGTGAATATTCATCTTTATCTATTTGCATTAGAGTTAGGTTCAACATGATAAATTATATCAATGTTACTAATCAACACTTATACCCAAACCATAACTCACGACATCCCCATTGGATCATGGATGCATAAGGTGAAGCATAACCATAACATTCCATACTATTATCAAGTATGAACCCACACATAAATCAAGGTGTAACCATCGGGTTATAGCATATTAAGGTTTCAACAACAATAAGAGAGTACTCCATGATTGTATTAATCATGCAATGACTATTCATACCTAGTTACCATCATTCAGTTATATTAAAGCTAGGTATAACATGCTATACCTCATTAGGGTTACATATCAACACAACATGGTTATCATCTCTTCTATTCATATGAGTGAATAGGTAAGAATACCTTATTAAGGGTAACCGTCCATTTGTTCCATCATCATTCAACCCATATCACCATACCACAATGTCACCCAGAACCATTGGATGTTTAAAAGGTAAGACCATTGGTTGTTTACATAAGTAAACACCTTGGATAAACCACCTATTAGTCCTTTATTTGTGCTCTAGAAAGAGTCACCATCTAACCCTAGACATCCCTTGATTAACAACACAAAAAGTTCCATTGAGAGTAGGGTAAAACCCACAATCGACTATTCATTTAAAACAAGCCATCCATTGTCAACAAGTAAGCTCCTTAAGTTGATCATATAAAGGAAACCATCTAAATCACATTATTAGGACCAACATGTTACATTAGTGACCATTCCACTTTATTGGAGGAATAAACATTAGATCTTGACTATTGGGTCAAGTTCATATGTTAAAACCATCAATTACAATATATGTCTGACCATTGCATCAAGTGACCCAAGAAACCATTGGTCTAAGGCTTAATTGATGCTAAAAATACAATGCTTAATTTAACATAGGTTGTAGAGACCTAATACACCATCATTAGTGACCATTAAATCACCATAGGTTGTTAGATCAATACTATATTCGTTAATCAGTGTCAAATATTAAGCTAATGCCATCATTGATTGATAACATAAGTAGGTACTTGATGGTTGATCATTAAACTTCTAATTGATCTAAAACCTGACCTAAGGGGGTGACCATAGTTTGTCACCATCATATAACACCTTTGATATCAACCATCAGTTTTTATGAAGATAACACCATAGGGTTGTTGTAATGGTACCGTCATCGGGTCATCGGTTTATAGAAGAAATCAGCTTTAAACCCTAAGATTAACCATTGGTTGATAGGTGCTTAGCACCATAGGTTGTCAAACAAACCTAATCCAAGTCATATTATACCTTAATAATAACATACACATGATCACAAGTTCATATAGAATTGAAATAAGAACATGGAACATTATAAAAATCAAAATCCAAGTCAAGCATAGCTTTTTAGTGCATGAATCATCATTTTCAAGCAAGAACATGAGCTAGCAAGCTTACGGTAAGCAATAAACATAGAGCAAGTTATAAAACTTGCCTCTAATGAGAAGATGATATCCCAAATAGAAGATAACTGGAGTAGGTGGGTTAGAAAATCCAAGAATAAGTTGTGAATTCATCCATCTAGCACCTTTCTTCATCAAAAGAGCAAACCCTAAGCATACGGAGCAAGAAAGGTAGGGTTTTAGTGCTTTAGAGAAATTTCTACCATGGAACAGAAAGGTTATGACCTGGAGGAAGGTCTAAGGAAGGATAAGATCAAGACAAAGGGAGAATAAAGGAAGAAAACAACTTGCCTTGGTCGAAATTCCTAGAAGATGACCTTGGAAACCCTAGGTAGGGCTAGATGGAGCTCTAGGAGACCTTCTTCTCCAAAAAGAGGTTGTATTCTACCTTAGAGCACTTGGTTCCACATAAAAATAGAGTGGATTCGTTTCTACAGGTTATAGGAAAGAGAAAGCAAGAATAGCTTCATACTTGGGCAAGGAAGAGGTAAATATAGTCCATGGATAAGGATGGAAGTAAGCATGAGGTGTAAAAGTAGCTTCCCCATGTGTCTATGGCCTTAAACTATTAAGAATATACATACACACACACAAGAAACTCCCTCACCATCGATATAGACCTTCTTATCTTTCATTTGTCTAATTTCCCAGCCAATCACATAATTCATTAGTTGATAGCTACTAAAGGTAGCTCATCTGTGAAGGGGTAAACCCTAAAATACCCTTGGAGAAAACACCTTCAAACCAAGGTTTAAATAGGTGCCCCATCGACCAAAAAGCTCAAGAATGATGATATAATATCCAAGTAACATAATGCAAGTGATAAATTACAAAGAAAACCTCTCAATTGGGTAAATTGTAGAAAAGTCCAAAATGTGCATAAAATTGCATAACTTGCTCAAACAGTGTCCAAATTGGACCAAATTTGAAACTTAAGCTTGTATTATGATTTCAAAGCATATAATAGGGTTATAAGAATTAAATTATGATAATTAATCTTATTCAACTCATTAAGCAAGTTTAGGGGCCTTACAACTATAAACCCCTATCAGGGATTTTGCCCCCAAAATCCAAGGTAAACAAAGATGGGTACATGCTTTGTACCTCATATTATTACCTTCATATGGTTACTTTCGTATCATGGTGATGTCACATCATTCATATGTATCTCATCTTGGGTCAACTTAAAAAAACCCCTTATAAGAAGACATTTGCAAATATGGAACATAGAAACTTGTTGTGCCACCTGTACAAATCTAATAGTAACTTTCAACTTTGGGATTCGGTTGTCATCTTGAACTATTCTATATGTTGTATCATGCATCACTCAGAGGCCACACTCACTAGATCTTACCAAACATAGAACATCAGGTATCTATTATCATATGCAACTTTATAAGGTTTCATCTCTATGATCCTTTAATGGTTGTTGTAATCAACAACTCAATCAACCATGTAGGCACCCCATAGTTTTCAAGAACTTATGAGGAATATGTTTTTAGAGGATTCTCCAATCATCTCAATGGTGGACTGACCATCTATTTGGTTGAAGAATCATACACTTGTATATAACTGTTAACAAATATAACTTCCTGATTGACCATGTTAGGGGTGGAGCAACGATATTATCTTCATCTTATCAGAATTCACATAACATACTTAATAGAGGTATCATAACTCCTAGAGGATACTCTAGTCAACCCCCAACTCACTCTTGTTCAACTTGTCTCATAGCTATTGCTGCTTCAGCCTCCCTAAGGTTTTTGAAGAAATATTGATCATATTTTTGACCATATTTGAAATACTTTGACATGTCATCATTCAAATCTTGCTACAACTTGTAAGAAATTACTTGAACACTATGTTCCTCCTATTCATAAATTCGATTGGTACATTGGTTAGTCTAAAGGACATAACTCTAAACTCATCATGGTCATGTGAATTATGTCATCCAATCTAACTCTTATGCATTAATATTTGATCATGGGTTTATCTTAAAGGAACATGGTATCATATATCTATTGACCAACAAACCATCTATCCTTGATAGTGGTCTTTCCCAACTATCACTGCACCAAACACAACATTATAGAATCACTTTTTTTAAACAACATTTAGAGGGTCATCATCAACTCTCTCTCTCTCTCTAAGGGAGAGGAATACTTGGAATGTTCATTTAATAAACATCTCAAACCTTCACATACTTCCCATACTTGACACATCTTGGATACTAGGATTCATATCCTTATCTTATCTACTTTTTCCAACATAACAAATCTCAAGACATATAAGAGGAGTCTTCCTAATTATTGGAAGGCTCAAAAGCAAACTCATCACAAACTTTATGATCTTGGAACCATAGTCCAAGCAACCTTATTCTATAATAAGATATCCACCTTCATGTTTACAACAAATCCACACATACCAAGTGGCAATGATCCACTTGAAAGTTGTGCCCTAGACAGGAAAGACACAAAGGGAAACACACTTCCCATACCATAGTAGTATTTTTCAAGGGTCACTAGAAAAAAGGTAACCTATTCTATTTTCATTATGCATGTTACAATTTCTTATGTATCATTTTACCTTTTTCATTTCGGGTTCTTTGCCATTAGCATAGGAAATATCATGATTAACATATCTCATTACTCCTTCCTTGATGACTATTTATCCCTCTAGGGCACGCTCTCTTATTTTATCATGTTTTTCAACCACTTATCAATAGGTAAATCATCATATTCCACATTTTCTTCATAAAATTGGGATCATCTCCTTTAATTTCTTTCAGATGCCATGCTGATTTTTCATTAACACTTTCTTACACACATAGGTTGGTCTGAGATTAACTCAGGTTCCACCTTATTTCTTTGTCATTGCTCCCATTCATCTTCTCATTTTGTACTTGTTATAGGAGTTCTCTCTAACTTATGTGGATTTCATACCTTGATTCACTTTATAAGCATAGACTTGTCTGTCTTTTACTTTATTATCTTCCTGAATCACATCTTCAAGAACTCCTATTTTACTTATTTGTATTCAGATTTAGATTTCATGGTGTTGTATCTTTCTCTTATATTTACCAAACATTCAAGTTTTGATAGATAATGATGCAATTCTCATCTTCTTTAAGGTAGGATTGAGATATTCACACCATGATTTCTTATTTGTTATGCTCTTTATATTGTCTCAAAATGACTACTTGATCATAGTAATCAGAAAGATAACAATATAAGAGTTCCATATTTACCTTTCTTCAATAATTGAATACATGGCCACGACATCTAAGTACTGAGATTAGGTAGTATGCACCATGATTTTGTGTCACGTTCCTAACTTAGACATTATCCTAGTCTTAAGTCCTAGTGTCCATGTAGACTCAGTGAACCTAAAGATATGATACCAACTTGTGAGAACCTATTACACGAAAAGAGATTACTCAAAACAGAAAACACAATCAATCACCAATTAATCACATACCCAAAAAATGGATAAATTAAAATCGATTTCAATGTCAACACTTGCTCAGAAACATTTGCATAAGATCCCAACATCTTTCTTTTATCCATACTAGGCCAAGAATTTGATACAAATTGTTCTATTGCCTTAGCCACAACATATATACATAGGAGAACAATATTTGTATATGCCACACAAACAAGCATTAATATGCTAAATAAAGTCTGATTTGTTTGAAACACTATATGCAAACTTTTCCTGCCCGGACATGAGAGTATAGGGACAACTCTAGGACACAATAGACCTCTAATCAACTTTCTCAAAGATTCATTACTATAGCTCCTCTTTGCTGCCACATGTTTGTTTTCGTCACATCTGATTACCTAAAATAATGTGGCAAACCACAAGAGTGAGACCCATGTCCCTGCAAGAGATATAACCTCCATCAACTTTTATTGATTACAACATTTTAAGTAATTAAACAGTTAAGCAATTTAATCAGATATAACAAATAAGATCAACAGAACTGATGATTAAAAAAATACATAAATGAGCAGATAATAACTATCATCATTAGCCAGACTATCATCCTTTATCTTGTTGCCAATATAAGCAATTCAGTAGCATATGCATATCTAGCATCATGAGCAAGTCTAGTAACATAGCATATCTAACAACATGAGCATGTCTAATTGGTTGAACATATCAACATCATAAGAAGAGCTGACAACATAAGTACAACTATCTGGATAAGCATGATTAGCAGTATATGCATCTCTAGTTACAAAGGCATGGATAGCAATATTAAACATAGCTAGCAGCATCATCTTAACCATCTGTGTCAGTATATTTGACAACATAAGTATGTTTACAACATGAGCATAACTACAACATAAGCATATCTATTATCTCTTATTGTACTATACACGATCTCAGTGAAAAGAAAGCAAACAAGGGTTTTCATCCAATATGAAGCGTTGTGTATAACCCTAAACAGATATGCTACACAACTGTCTTACATCTTTTATTATGCCCTGAAAATTGAGGATACCACTCAAAATCCAACTGACCACTGCTAAGTCAAAATAAGTGCCATACAAGATCTAGGAAGAGCCAAACTCCTAAGATCTTCTCCGCCCCTGGGTCAGTAGGGGTCTGCCACAATGACACATAAGGTCAAGCTGCTAACATCCTAGTTTGTCCTTGGTACAAGTCACAACACTAGTGAAAGGAGGTGGGTACGCATACCCTACCATCCGAGGTACAACCGCATTTGTCCTCCAATCTTGTCACATATATAATCACCGAGACACGACCACAACCATTCTCAATCACATCAGATGTATAAGGCATGACCATAGCCATCCTCCACAACCTGCATTGTGGATGACAAGGATATATCCTCAACTTGCCACCCCCACATACTCAACAGTATGCGCTCTGAGTTTCCCTTAGGAATACTCATTTCACCATCTGGCAAGTTCTGACACTTAGATGGATCTATGGAACATGGCACTACATGATTAGAGTTTCACTTGATTAGTTATGCCAATTGGGTGAATTAAGGCTGCATCAAACAAGTGGACATACAAACCCTAATTCACTTCTAGCAAGCATACAAATATCACAACTTTTAAAAGATATAAAATGTGTGAAATATAATTTCGTATCTCATCATCACATGGTACTATTCACTTTCCATTCACGAGACCACACTACTCATCATACTATCACAAGATATAAATCCTTTTCACAATATTACATGGTATCAACCCTTATCAACATCAGAGGATTGCACCTCATTCAGGGCTCAACCATGCCCAAAGGTCATTAAAACCATCATACTATCACCAGATATAAATCCTTTTCACAATATCACAGGGTATCAACCCTTATCAAAACAAGAGGATTACACCTTATTCAAGGATCAACCATGCCCAAAGGTCATTAAGACCATCATACTATTCCTTGCAAGATCATCATTATCTTTTCATGCTTAGAACAAGGCTTAACAACATCACTTACATATAATACACCATATCAACACAATATTGCATTAATGAGATAGGAGATATTCATAAACAATCATAGCAGGGTTATATTAACATTAAGAACATTCCTTTATTACATTAAAATGCAAGGAATATAGATATGATTAACACTCATCATATTCATAATGCACATGTTTGGCATAAGAAAGTATCAACCATGTGGCTATGATAACCACCAATTAATACTTTAAGGTTATGATCATGTTAAGGAGGTTATTCCACCATCATTACATCATATAAGAATGTTAAACATGAATATTCATATTTATCTATTTGCATTAGAGTTAGGTTCAACATGATAAATTAAATCAATGTTACTAATCAACACTTATACCCAAACCCTAACTCACGACATCCCCATTGGATCATGGATGCATAAGGTGAAGCATCACCATAACATTCCATACTATTCTCAAGTATGAACCCACACATAAATCAAGGTGTAACCATCGGGTTATAGCATATTAAGGTTTCAACAACAATAAGAGAGTACTCCATGATTATATTAATCATTCAATGGCTATTCATACCCAATTACCATCATTATAGGTATATTAAAGCTAGGTATAACAAGTTATACCTCATTAGGGTTACATATCAACACAACATGGTTATCATACCTTCTATTCATATGAGTGAATAGGTAATAATACCTTATTAAGGGTAACCTTCTATTTGTTCCATCATCATTCAACCCATATCACCATACCACAATGTCACCCAGAACCATTGGATGTTTAAAAGGTAAGACCATTAGTTGTTTACATAAGTAAAAACCTTGGATAAACCACCTATTAAGTCCTTGATTTGTGCTCTAGAAAGAGTCACCATCTAACCTTAGACATCCCTTGATTAACAACACAAAAATTTCCATTGAGAGTAGGGTAAAACCCATAATCGACTATTTATTTAAAACAAGCCATCCATTATCAACAAGTAAGCTCCTTAAGTTGATCATATAAATGAAACCATATAAATAACATTATTAGGACCAACATATTACATTAGTGATCATTCTACTTTATTGGAGGAATAAACATTAGATCTTGACCATTGGGTCAAGTTCATATGTTAAAACCATCAATTACAATATAGGTCCGACCATTGCATCAAGTGACCCAAGAAACCATTGGTCTAAGGCTTAATTGATGCTACAACTACAATGCTTAACTCAACATAGGTTGTAGAGACCTGATACACCATCATTAGTGATCATTAAATCACCATAGGTTGTTAGATCAACACTATATTCATTAATCAACATCAAATATTAAGCTAATTTCATCATTGATTGATAACATCGGTAGGTACTTAATGGTTGATCATTAAACTTCTAATTGATCCAAAACCTGACCTAAGGGAGTGACCATAGGTTGTCACCATCATCTGATACCTTTGATCTTTACCATAAGTTTTCATGAAGACAACACCATAGGGTTGTTGCAATGGTACCATCATCGAGTCACGAGTTTATAGAAGAAATCAGCTTTAAACCCTAAAATTGACCATTGGTTGATAGGTTCTTAGCACCATAGGTTGTCAAAACAACCTGATACAAGTCATATTATACCTTAATAATAACATACACATGATCACAGGTTCATATAGAACTGAATAGAACATGGAACATTATAAAAATCGAAATCCAAGTCAAGAATAGCTTTTTAGTGCATGAATCATCATTTTCAAGCAAAAACATGAGCTAGCAAGCTTATGGTAAGCAATAAACGTGGACAAGTTATAAAACTTGCCTCTATTAAGAAGATGATATCCCAAATATAAGAAAACTCTAGCAGGTAGGGTAGAAAATCCAAGAATAAGTTGTGAATTCGTCCATCTAGCACCTTTCTTCATCAAATGAGCAAACCCTAAGCATAAGGAGCAAGAAAGGTAGGGTTTTAGCGCTTTAGAGAAATTTATACCATGTAAAGGCAAGGTTCCAACCTGGAGGAAGGTCTAAGGAAGGAGAAGAGCAAGTGAAATAGAGAATAAAGGAAGAAAACAACTTGGCTTTGTCAAAATCCCTAGAAGATGACCTTGGAAACCCTATGTAGGGCTAGATGGAGCTCTAGGAGACCTTATTCTCCAAAAAGAGACTGTCTTCTACCTTAGAACACTTTGTTCTGAATAAAAACAAAGTGGATTCATTAATCCAGGTTATAGGAAAGAGAAATCAAGTGTAGTTTCGTACTTGGGCAAGGAAGAGGTAAATATAACCCATGGATAAGGATGGAAGCAAGCATGAGGTGTAAAAGTAGCTTCCCCATGTGTCTATGGCCTTAAACTATTAAGAATATACAAGCACACACATAAGCAGCTCCCTCACCGTCCATATAGACCTACTTAACTTTCCTTTGTAGAGTTTCTCAGCCAATCACATAATTCATTAGTTGATAGCTACTAAAGGTAGCTCATTCGTGAAGGGGTAATCCCTAAACTACCCTTGGAGAAAACACCTTCAAACCAAGGTTTAAATAGGTGACCCATGGATAAAAAATCTCAAGAATGAGGATATAATATACAAGGAACATAATTAAATTGATAAATTACAAATAAAACCTCTAAATGGGGTAAATTGCAAAAAAGTCCAAAACGTGCATAAAATTGCATAACTTGCTCAAACAGTGTCCAAATTGGACCAAATTTGAAACTTAAGCTTGTATTATGATTTCAAATTATATGAATTCAATTATGATAATTAATCATATTCAACTCATTAAGCAAGTTTAGGGGCCTTATAGGTACATGCTTATCTATCCCCTTCTAGTATCTTGTTATATCTTGTTGTTACTACTTTTACATATATGTTGCTTGTGTGAACTACTTGTGTCCTTATAGGGACATGCACCCAAGTTCACCCGCCTTTGTCTTTGTAGCCATTAAGAGTGTGTACATAGGGTAACAAACAGTTCTGTGACAAATGGTATCAGAGCCATACACATAGGCCTTTGTATATGTTTAAGGCATAACACATCTTAATAACCCAGGAAGGAATAAAATACTTTCCTAAAGTTTAGAGAGTTTTCTAGCATCTAATATCTTCTTTAAGGACCACCTAATCCACCCAAGTAGATGATTATTAGTTAGTCTTCTCATCTCCTCATGTGATTCTTCTCTCTTGACTATTAATCACATGAATTCTCAATTATGGGTAGCTTATGCATGGGGAAAATAAAATTTATTTGAAATGATTGAAGTTGATTAAGATGATAATGCCATGATTTGATCCTAAATTTAAATCCCTATTTTATGTATGAAACTACTCTTAAAAGTGATGTACTTATGTACAAAGCTTATGAAAACTTGAAATCAGACACAAGTGCTTCTATGTTTGATGTAACTTCTTGATATGGTGAAATAAGGTGGAACTCATGTGTTAAACCTCATGTTTGATGAGTTCCCTATTGTTTAAGCCCATCTTTACCTATTATTGATCGAACCTCAAACATAGTTAATCAAACTTTTTCCCCTATTTGTTATCCGCAATGATCATGCCACGAAATGACCAAGTCTTTGGAACCCTAGATCATGATGTGGAGACTGGATACTAGAGGCATATCCCTATTACTTTTATGTCTCTTTTTAAACTCAATTTTGAATAAACATGATGGACATGGATATCACTCTTGTCCTATTATGCTCAGACTCTTGGGTTCTCAATTTGACTTCTCAATTTGAGTTCTCGATTAACAAAATCCAACCTTACCTTGATCTTGAAAGGAAGGGAATGATATGACTTTGATCTTGTGAGATCTAGAATTATGGTTGCCCTGTTATGATCTCGACGTTTGAATCATGACCTTGTGAAATATGGTTTGATAGCTGATGCTCATCCTATTCGGATATGCTTGATAACTCATAACCAATGTAGACTAGTGTGCTAGGATTGGGGTGGTAGTTGACTTGTGACTCCCCTAAACTAGGTCACACCCCCTTTATGACTACCTCTAAATTGTCATCTGGTTGATTATTTAGAGCTTGGAAAGGAGACCCTTCGACACCCCTTTGATTTCTTGACCTAAGTCCCTATGGGTTATGTCTATGATGATGTTGACACTCAATCTCAAAATCTGAATTTAATGACAATCTTGGGATATGATGGTGTTGATTATAGCTAATAGTCAAGTTCCTAGGAAGACCTAGGCATATATCATTCATCAAACATGAATACCATAAAAATAAACTCGATATTGATGCCATGGAATGTTGAATAATGCTCAAAATGTTGCTTGATTGTTGCTCGATTATTGTATATGGATGAATGATCACCCCTAAGAGGATGAGCTAATCAATCTATTTAAGAATTGAGATAACCTTAAACAACACTAAATGTTTAGAGGGTTAAGTATATAAAGCATGAAAGAATATATATATATATATATATATATATATATATATATATATAGTATAATTCTTTAAAACCCAACTATGTCATCTCTAAGGGACGTGAGGAAAAGTCACTGAAGAAGTGGCTGACAGTAGGTGACCAAGCTCGGGAGGGAAGGTCACCAAGAGGCCAAGCCCAGGAGGGAAGGCCAACATGAAGACCAAGCCCAAGAGGGAAGGTCACTAAGAGGCCAAGCCCATGAGGGAAGGGCAACATGAAGACCAAGCATAGGAGGGAAGGTCGCCAAGAGGTCAAACCCATGAGGGAAGACCATCGTGAAGACCAAGACCAGGAGGGAAGGTCACCATGAGCCCAATGTTGGGACATTAGGTAAATAAGGTACACCCTAAGAGATGGAGAAAAATATTGGTTAAATAATTACACTAAAAAATAATGCGCTCGAATGTTGTTGAAGAAAACTCAAGAAAAATTGGAATGACATCTCAAAAATAAAATCCTAGGAAGGGTAGACCCCTAAGTCTCACATAAGGTCCAAAATAAGAATCTAAACCCTAGATTCCAAATGTTTGGACTTATGACCTTGATGTCCAAATTTGACTCCCAATATTGAATAGTGAAATCTAGACTCATGGTTAATGATCTTGATATTGACTTGACTCCTATGATCACCCTATTTGTCTCTTGAGATCACCCTCGCTATATGATGAATCGCTTTCATGTTCCCAAATCTTCGAATTTTAAAATGATTATTATGTTACGTCACTCAATTTATGACTTTGGGGTGAGCTCCATGTGGACTATGGTGGGACCTTCCATCAATTTTGAGCATGAAATCACAATGTTGAAATAGGATGTTTGTCTCAATTGTTGAAATGTAAAAATCTCTATCATGGACCCCACCATACCAATGTTGATCAAAACAACTCTAATACCATTATAGGGTTATGGACAATGACAAGTGTAAGAGAACCAACAAAACTTTTGATCCATAGACCCATGAGAAGATCTTGCCAATAATGATGTTAGAGGAAGGAGGGGAATCAAGATATACCTTCTTATGGAGAAACTATGAGCTATTCCTTGTGTGAGGATGTCAATCACTTAAGGAAGTGCATCTGTGATAACTTGGAATTTCGCACTTTGGATATAACTTCTATTCTTGACATAGATCTTGTTCTCAAAGTCAATTTCATTTTGTATATGTATTGATACACGTTTCATTCATCACCTTGGTGATACTCAAATTGACAAAATCAAGTTTACTTTCATGTCATGCATCATCACTTTTCCTTTGATTTTGATCATACTCATGTAATATTTTACATCCTATTATTTTACTATTGTGGAGGATCTCTCTCTCTCACTTTTTAAACACATCTTGTTTCATTGAAATCGGAGCTCATATGAGCAAGTTATGCCCATTTGAAGATCTGGTCCTCTAAAACCCAACTCTAATGTTTCTTGCCCTTTTGGGCCTTTGAATAGCCATTTTGGGCATGAGATAGCTTGCCCTCGGCCCATGCACGTCCTTCCCCTTCCTTTCCCTTTTCCCTTATATTCCTTGGCATCACATGAACCACGACTACCTTGGACTGTTGGATCCATGTGAGCCACAGATCAATGCGTGATCCAACGGTCGCAGGCCATTTGATCCCTGCACCTGACATGGTACAGAGAAGCTACTTACAACAACCTTGATCGCGACTGATAGCCACCTAGAAATGCCGTTTTGGCTTGCACGACCCTCGCCAAGCTCCAATGGGGTGCAGGGAGGGGCCTCGCATGGGGCGGAACTGATGCTGGTACTCCCACCTTTCTCAAGCTCCAATGGCAAGGAACCTTGCTCCCAACCCTAAAACGGTCAGATCTCGCACCCTAGTCCTCACTTTAGTCTATAAATAGGACCCTCATATCCACCTTCACCTCCCCTTTTTCCCCTTCTCTTACCCTAGCTCAGTCGCTTCCCCTATCACCCTTAATAAAATAAAATTATAAAAGAGTTATGAATAATTACAAACATATATATAATACTAATGCATGCTAATAAGAAAATGGTTTTGTATGTTGTGCCAACTATAGAAGTCTAAGTTAATCTGTTGTTACTTCACTACGTAATACAATTATTTATACAACCTACATGTAAACAATAGTGCAATATAGAATTCAAGAGGTGGATGAAGACAATAAAGTCAAAATGTGCTTAATATGAGTTAAAAAAATAATTCTTTGTGACTTTGGTGTTGACAAATAATTATAGATCGTGTTATAGGCTTCAATTTTTTGGATGGTCTAGTATTTTATCATTATATATTACTCTTAGCGATTGATCTGGGTGAGTAATCATAGTGAGAGGATATTATATGAATGTCTTGCTTGTGATATTGTTCCCTTGTCAAAATCACTATTAGTCACAATGCGAAGAAGGAGATGACTTAAACAAAAATGGATAATTTAAAAGTCCCATTACTTTTCCAGTAGTCATCAATGATGTGCAATTTGAATGCTATTATGTTGATATTCAAGCCATTTTAGCATCATTTTCTTATAGCAATGTGCTAATGATGTGTTTTTCTTAAAATGACTTCAGATGATTGGTTCCAAATTTGAGTTTTTTGGAAGTTGAATTCCATGAAAGTAGTTTTATATAATTATACAAGATACGAAAATGTGAACTAAGTAAAATGCACATTATTTTGTGTTCACCATTATGAAAATTAAATCATGTTCATGTAATATCCAATCCAACTTTACGTTAAATAAAAATACATAATGTTGCTCATATCTAAGTTATAGCAATGTCGTGAACTAACATGTTAGACAAAACACCCAATCCGACAAGATAGAAATATAAGATTTATAGTATTGCAAGTGTATGTATAAAATAAAAATATAATGGTAAACCATATGTACTAGAGGACTAATGATGTAGTCAACACAACTGTTAGTCAGTAGAATAGATGTCGATTGGTTTAACACCTGTACTTCAAAAACAAATGTATTACAGACCACTTCTTTTCGGCTGATCGATTACCAATTGATATTATTTAAAGGAAAATATATATACAAAAAGTAGGAGTACAAAATTTAAAAAGAGTTTGACGAGCAAACCTGGTCAATGTTTGAACGAGAAGTACGACCTTCTAGTTGCTATGAGCTCTGCAACCTCCCCCTATCGTGCTTGGTGTTGGTTTGTAGAGATCCAGTACAACTGTAACATAATGCAACACATATTTTAAAATGAAAAATACAAATTGCATGATTTTGTACTTAAAGAGAACAATTAATATAACTGCAACCAGAGTTTCATTGACTTAAATCATAAAGCAGTGACAAGCAATCATTAAGCATTACAATAACAAAATAAAAAAATTCAAAAACATCACTTTATTGAAACAAAAAGCTAACTAAATATCAATCTAACAACAAATTAAGAGTGATGATTTGTTCAGCAATAATGCACTATGACTTCTATTTGGTGCCATATGTCAAGTCTTCTACTAGCCTTTTTATGTCTAGTAATGGATTGAAACATGTCCAAATATGGCAAAGAGGTCATCTGAATACTAACAAATATACTTCAATTTGATTCATTAAAATGTAGAGCAACCAAAGGCTTCCCGCTCATCATAAATCCTAGATAAACATTACCTTAACTCTCAATCTGTTCTGTCAACATGTTTAGGTGATTGGTTTAACTTATGGGTTTTTTTAGAAAATGACTTCCATGTGATTGGTTTTCTGTAAGTCAATAAAAAAGATACATTACTTATAATTAAATCACAATGATATCGTGTTCCACGGTAAGGAGTTATGAATCCAAGCATAGTTGTATATCCAACATCTGCTAAAAAAATATTTACCTAGAATAAAAAAATCATGTTATTTAATATATAACAAAATTGTGTGTTAGTGTTTACTATATTTAAAAGTAACCTTCTGAAACTTTTAGACTATCTGGGTCTTCTAAAGCACTCTTCAAACTTGTCATGTCATTTGGAGACCCTTCCCACCCAACTCCAATATAACATATTTTACAATTGAAATTGCATGCCACTATAACATTTTGTGTTGGATGATCTTTTCTACCACAAAATCTCCCTACAATATCACTTGGCACTGTAGTGGTAATGTGTGTTCCATCTATTCCCTCTATGCAATCCTACACACAACATATTCACAAATAAATTATTACATTTTATATATATGTATGAAAATGTGTTTGTATACGTACCTTGAAATATGGGAAATATTTATTTGGCCGACACATAATCTCAAGGGGAGTAGTCATTAGAGGAGTTTTTATCTACTCATCACATAGGAAACCAATCACATATAAGCATTTATTGAAATAATGACTGGTGATTTCTTGTGATCAGTCATAGGCATTAGAAATTCCACGTTGAAGTGTACCTTGACCTACTATGCTTAAAAATTGTCATTTGTTATTCAACATACATGTTTAATGTATCATGCAAAAGACCATGATGTCTCATCATATGACATAGTTTGAAAAATGTTGATCTTCACATTCTCGTTTCTTGAAGGCAACTATTCTCGGTTCCTAGAAAAATTCAGTTCATTACTATAGATGTTGGCTTATATTTGAGTGTATAAGAATTTGGGAGTTTGAGATGATTTTGTTGGCGTCTCTTGATCAATATTATCATGATCATCAATATCATGATCACACTTAATTGTTGATTTTCCTCAAATTCAATATCATCAGCCATCTACATCCGAAAATAGTCAGCTATATTAAGTGCTAGAAAATTCTGTACGCAAGCATATTCCAATAAAAAATACTCAAGAGGACAGATAACTTATGTTTGATTGTTTATAATTAATAAGTGACTATGTTATAGAGAACAGACACATAAAACGGGACATTAATACAACCTATACGCAAGGTGCAAAATTTTTAGTTAATAAATTATATCCAATTACCAAAGATGAGAAATAGACTAAGGAAATCTTGTTGATCTCCACATTGTATACAAACGTGCTATTTACAATGGTCAATTAAAAAAGTATCCATATGGTGAATAATTGGCCGTGACAAATTTAAGATACTAGCATTACATATTATCAATGCTAGATGCAGTGACGAATTGGATTCATGTTGTTCAAGTAATTATACAAAAAATGTTGAATAGCATTCATATTAGCAGGAAGTAAGATTAATAATAGAAGGCTGGAAGATATAAAGGATCCAGTGTCACCGCTATCAATATATTAGAATATACAAAGAAACGAAGATCGACAGCGAGATCGTGAGTATGAGATGAATAGGGTAGCGGTCAGCCACATGGAGAACATACCGTGCACCAGGTCAAAGAGATACAATTCACTGAGAAATCCACCGGCGATGCCTCAAGAAATCACATGTCTCTATAATGCAATGGCTCAAGAAATCACGGTGCCGGTCTTCACAGCACGAGGACTCGGTCACTCGGGGTGTCTTCGCAGTCCAAAGACTCCGTATGCCGTCACGAGAGCGCAGCGGACGGGAAATTGTTTTCCATTCTTGCGAGGGCATCGGGCTTGCAAGGGTGTCAGAGTGCCAGACGAGGGCTTGTGCATGGAGCAACAAAGGGCGGAGAGGGGAGGACCGGCGCGGAGAGGGGAGGACCGGTCGGACGCATACGACGTGAGAGGGGGACGTGCACAACGCGAGAGGGGGAAGCACGGAGCGACGAAACAGTTCTTACGTGGAGGAACGAGTGGGGAGGTTTTTTTAAATTTTGATTTACAAATGTTGTGTTTTAGAATGGAGGGAAGGGTTATGATATGGAGGGAAATATTTGGAATGGCATTTTTCATGGGGTGATTAGTGAGTAATGTATTTGTGAGGGATTAATGTTCACATAAAAGTTCTAAGGATGTTAAAAACACGGTTGAGGGATTTGGTCCCATATTTGAAGGATGAGCTCTCACAAATAGACATCATTATTCACGATTTTTGGTTCCTCACAAATGTTCTTCAACAAAGGCCATTTTTTTTTGTAGTGAAAGAGGGTAATCCCTATAATGCCCTTGGAGAGAAACACCTTTAAAATAAGGTAAAACCAGGTGCCCCATGTTTCAAAATCTTGAGAATGGTAAGGGAATATCTAAGGATTAAAATTCAGGTGATAATTTGCAAAGAAAATCTCCCAATTGGGTAACTTGCATAAAAGTCCAAAATGTACCTAAAATTGCATAACTTGCACAAAAACATCCAAATTGGACTAAACTTAAAACGTAATCTTGTCTCATGATTTCAAAACACCTCACAAGGTTAGATTAATGTTTAGAATACTTAATTATGGTATTAAGCTTATTCAATACATTAAGTAAGGTTTGGGGCCTTACACTTCTAACATAGATTTATTTACCATTGTTCCACTTAAGTGGTGATTTTACATTTTAGATCCTTAAATAAGATTTCACCAAGGTATTTGTGCATAAAACCTTACATTGGTATAATTATTGAACAAATGTTCACCAAACCTCTATAAATTCCACTAATTAAACATGAACGACATAAAGAACGAAAATGAAAGGGAAACTTGGGAAAAAGGTTTACATGGAGATTACATCTAAGATTCATTATGTTACAACACTCCACCCTTTTAAAAGGATTTCATCCTCAAAATATAAAGCAAAAAGAGAAGGGTGAGTAGGTAACATTTCATCTCTCAACTCCCAAGTGGTTTCTTACAGACCATGATATTTCCACAAAAATTTTACCAACTCAAACTCTTTGTTCTTCAACTATTTTACTCGATAGTCAAGGATCTTCATAGGTAGCTCTTCATAGGTTAGATTCTCATGTATCTCCAAAGGCTCAAAAGTAAGCACATGAGAAAATTCCTTCACATACTTCTTCAACACAAAGACATGGAACCCATTATGAATCTTACATTAGGAAGGAGGTAAAGCTAAGTGGTATGCATAGTCTCCAACCTTATCTAAGATTTCAAATGGTACAACATAGCGGGGACTCAACTTGCCTTCAACTTTAGATCTAGCAATATAATATATAGGCTTGATCTTCAGAAATGCATAGTCACCAACTAGGAAGTTAACATCATACCTTTTCTTATCAGCATACATCTTTAGTCGATCTTGAGCAGCTTTCATGTGTTTCTTTATCAACTGTACCTTTTCTATCATCATTTGCATGTCATTGGTCTTAACTAGAGAACGTTCACTGACATCATCCCAATGCAAAGGTGAACAATATGGTCTACCATAGAGAGCTTCAAAAGGTGGCATACCAATACTAGCTTGGTAGCTATTGTTGTAAGCAAACTCAATTAATGGCAGATACCGATCCCATGCACCACTCCAATCCATCACACAACCACAAAGTAGGTCCTCCAAAATCTAAACTATTCTCTCAGATTGACCATCAGTCTGTGGGTGGTAAGCATTTTTGAAATGCAAGTCAGTACGCATCTCCTCCTTAATCTAACCCCATAAATGAGAAGTAAACTTTGGGTCACGATCAGAAACTATCACCTCAGGTACATGCAGGCGTACGATCCACTCAATGTACAACTGAGCCATATCTGCACCTTTGTAATTGGATTTGAAAGGCAAGAAATGAGTAGATTTAGTAAGCCGATCAATAACCACCCAAACAAAATCATAACCTTTCTTGGATTTAGGGAAACTGGTAACGAAGTCCATTGTGATCTTCTCCCACTTCCATTTTAGAATTTCATGAGGATGAAGAAGACCACTAGGTCATTGATGTTCGATCTTGACTTTCTGACATATCAAGCACTTCACAATGAACATAGCTATATCATTCTTCATGTTCTTTCACCAGACGCTTTGCTGTAAGTCTTTGTACATTTTTGTTGTGCTAGGATGAATAGTGTACTTGGACCCATGCACTTCACTCAGCACCTTCTGTCTTAGATCACCCACGTCAGGAATCCACAACCTTTGTCTGAAGCAGACAACACCATCCACTATGACAGAGAAGTCAGATTGTGGTTTCTCGGTCAAGGCCTTCATCTCTTCCATCTCAGAGCTTTCCAACTATGTATCAATGACTTCCAAGATCCAAGTCAGTGTAATAGTCAAACTAGCCATATGGACACACAACTTGTCTTCTTCCACTGAATCAACAAGTTGAGGTCTCCAACTAGTCACATATTCGATATTTTACCACACCGAACATCTCAGAGCAGCAAAAACGACATCCTTCTTGCGACTTAAAGCATCGGCTATGACGTTTGCTTTACCAAGATGATAGGGGATGGTGAAGTCATAATCTTTGAGATATTCCATCCACCTTCACTGTAGTAGATTCAGATCCTTCTGTCTCAACATGTATCTCAAGCTTTTATGGTCAGAGAAAACTTCAAACTTCACACCATAGAGATAGTGTCGCTAGATTTTCAGAGCATGAATGATGACAGCAAGCTCTAAATCATGTGTAGGCCAATTAGCTTCATTCAGTTTCAATTGGTAGGAAGCATAGGCATTCACCTTTCTATCTTGCATCAAAACACACCCTAATCCTTGTTTAGAAGCATCAGTGTAGATGACATAGGGTATGCCTTCAACAGGAAAGGCAAGAATGGGAGCAAAAGTCAAACACTCCTTCAGCTTTTAGAAACTATTCTCACATTCTAGTGTCCAAGAGAACTTGACCTCCTTTTGCGTCAGCTTGGTTAAAGGCAAGGCCAACTCAGAGAATCTCTTGATAAACCTTCAACAGTAACTTGAAAAGTCGAGGAAACTATGGATCTCTGAGGGATTCTTTAGAGCTTTCCACTTGGTCACAACTTCGACCTTTGCAGGATCAACAACTATATGTCCGACAAAAATCACATGACCTAGAAACATCACTTCCTTTATCCAGAGCTCACACTTTGAGAATTTTGCATAGAGTTGATTTTCTCACAGTATGTTGAGTACAATCCGCAGATGCTCACTATGTTGTTCTAACGTCTTGAAATAAACCAAAATGTCATTGATAAACACCCCCACAAACTTGTCAAGGTATGGGAAAAACACTCGGTTCATCAAGTCCATGAAGGCAGTAGGGGCATTTGTCAAGCCTAAAGGCATGACCATGAATTTGTAATGCCCATATCAAGTTCTAAATGCCATCTTCAGGACATCATCATCCTTCATGCACATCTGGTAGTAGCCACTTCATAGATCCATCTTGGAGAACACAGTGGCTGACTTTAGCTGGTCGAACAAGTCATCGATGTGAGCCAAAGGATAACAGTTCTTCACTACCACTTGGTTAAGCATGTGGTAGTCCATACACATCTACATTAAACCATCCTTCTTCTTTATGAACAGGACAGGGGCTCCCCAAGGTGAAACACTGGGGCAGATGAAGCCCATGTCGAGAAGCTCTTCTAGCTGCTTCTTCAGTTCGGAAAGCTCGACAGGGGCCAAGCGGTAAGGCAGCTTCAATATTGGAGAAGTTCCGGGTACAAGCTCAATGGAGAACTCCACCTTGTGAGTTGGTGGCATACCGGGTAACTCCTTGGGAAAGACATATGGGAAGTCCTTCACCCCATCTATGTGGTCGAGAGAAGGAGGTGTAGCCTTGAGGATTATAGAGGCTAAGAAAGCTCTACACCCTTACGAGACTAGATTTTCAAATTTGATGGCGGAGATAACAAATTGTTTATACTCTCACTTCCTACACTTGACACACAATCTTCCCTCAATAAGATGTGACAAACAACCTTTGATTCTTCACAAAACAAAATAGCTTTGTACCTCTTCAACCAATCTTTTCCCATGATGACATTAAAGGCAGTCATGTCAAGCAAGATGAAATCCAAGGGAAACATTATACCAGATATACCAAGGTCCATGGTCAAATTTTGGAGATACTAAGAGCATATCTTACCACTAGGGTTTTTTACATATATATGATCCATATCCTCAGATTCTATTTCTAACATTGAAGCAAGCTGACATGATATGAAGGTATTGGATGAGCCAGAATCAAACAATGCCTTTATAGGATGCATATTAAGATGTAAGGTACCTTCAATAACTTCATTATCTTCACCTGCTTCCTCAGCATTGAGAGCAAACACTCTCCCATTCTACCTCTCCACTGGCGGTCGCCTAGGGTTCTGGTTGTTGTTGTTGTTGTTATTCCGTGGATTCTACCTTGACAGCTGTGGCTGCTGGGCATTATTATTTCCCTGCTAGAAATAGGGGCAGAGTTGTCGGATATTCCCAACTTGGCCACACTCATGGCAGGTCAGAGGAGACCGATTGTCTCTACGAGTAGGTGCATTGTTGGCAGGACATCTCCCTGGAGGATGGTGGCGAGAGAACCTATCACACCGATCACATTTGTAATTCTCATTCTGGGTAGGGTTCTTCCTCTTGTTGTTGTTGTAGCCATTAATGTATCCATAAGATTGGCATTGTGGGTAGGACTCGATGACTAGGGCCTTATCCACCATCTTCTGGAATGTGAGTGGAAGCTGCTAAACAAGACTTCAGCCCACCTGGTAGTTCAAACCTTCCAAGAACAATGTTTTACTTCTCTCGACTCCAAGGTCGGTGGCGTAGCATTCTAGAAATAGGAACCATTACATGTAGTCGACCACACACATGCCTCCCTGCTTGAGGCTGTAGAACTCAACTTCCTTCTTCCTTAAGAAGGCAGGAAAGATGTACTTCTCCCTAAAGAGGTTTAGGAACTGGTCCCACTCGATGGTAGAGGTGTCTCGAGTGCGAGAGGCACCATTCTACAAGACACGTACGTGCCGTTCCATCCAATACATACATCGTGAACTGAACCTTCTGGTGAGGAGGGCATGCCATACCCTCGAAGGTCCGATCCAAAGATAACACCCAATCGTTGGCTTTATCCACCATGTTGTATTCACTTTCACCCTTAAAGTAGGGTGGCTGCATCTTTATGAAGTCGGTGAGGGTGAAATCCCTCAGCTTGTTGGTGTTGGCAGCCACTGTGTGGAGGTGCCCCATCATGGTGGAGAGCAACTGGAACATCATTGCCAGCTCTTGCTCCGGTGTGAAAGCGGTGGTACTCGGAGTAGTAGGGTTGACCACACTATGGCCGAAAGGAGTCACAAGAGTGTTTCCCACATTGGAGTCATCAGAGTTCGACTACTTTCCCTTGTTCCTGCTATCAAACAAGTCACCTATCCTAAAAGGTAGGGATAACATATTAAGTTCCCTGGAGTATTTGAATCATAGATGAGAAAAGAATAGAAGCATTGACGAGAAAAGAATATCTAGAATGTTATTGCCTAAAAGCATACTATTTTGGACTATTCGTATCAGCTCAGGCCAGGTCGGTATTATATGGGAACGGGAGTCCTCGTAAACCAAGCTAGTGGTACAGAGGAAAATATTGCCAGCCCCCGAAACCCTAATCCATTCTTGACACCTTTGCTTCAACTTCATGTCCTAATAATTGCCTAAAGGCTCTGATACCATGCTGTAAAGAGGCGAGATCACCTCCTTACTAAAATTTAAAGGAAGTACAAAACATCCATCTTTTTTAGAAAGACAAAAGATATTGAGGGATGCATGTATAATATTCAAATAAACAAGCATGCACCAGATACATTATAAAATGTCAATAGTAGTGGAAATAAAAGTACTAAGCCTATTACGTGGCTTTCATTATTCATTACATGATTATTCCCAAAAGAAAAAGATAATATAAAAGGATCTAGATATAGCAACCTAGACATCCTTTCAGATAGCTTGAGATCTACTCCTGAGATGACTTCCTACAAACTTGTCCTCCTTGCTCAGCACCAACACCTGGGTGGTTGGGAAAGCACCCAACAAAAGGGGAAACAAAACAAGCTATGTGTCACAAAACTAGTCTAGGATAACATGATAAGTAAAGCAAATAAGAACAGGCTTGGGTTCATCATAAGATGAAGATAACAAGAGTATGAGGCTATATTCAAAAGAAACTTGCCATTAACAATTATATTAAAAAGGATTTGCATGTAAGATAATTATTTCTACCTCACTAAGTAGGGTTGAGGCACCTACCAAACCTATAACCTATAGATGAGGGGAGAATAAGACATTCCCAGTCACCTACACAATTATATAGGGGAGAATAAAAATATTCCCCAGGGTAATTAAATACATGCCCTCTGTGGGTGGTTGTACATAAGTACCGCTACTTTAAATTAAATAGAACATAAATATACATGCTAGAAAAGTAGTCATGGCAAGAGTAGTCATAATATTCAATAAGCATGGCAGTGGGGGTATAAGACCCAAACAAGAAGAAATTATAATCTGATTTGAGGTATGAACAACATTAGGATTCAAGAAAAGAAGATTTAGGGTTCATTTAAGCCTCATTAGGAAAATATAGGGTTTGGCTGTAATTATCCCAACATAGGGTGTAAGAAATGCACATACCTCTCTTACTGATATCAGTTACTATCATTCACCACTTTAATTGAGTCCAAGTTCCACTTTGCCTATTTTCAATGTATTAACATGTATTAGAGTACATAGTGCACATTAATGTATAATAACCCTAATTTTAGAAATTTTTAGAAAAACTTGGATTTATATTTTGAAAATATCACCAATGAACTTATTAGGTTCTCCTGATGAAGATAACATATTTTATGTTAGTTTTGGAGTTATGATGATTAAGATGTAATTTTTATGGATTTTATGCATCAAATTCATTTTACAAAAACCACCCTTCGTCAAACCATGAAATCATACCTTGAAAATATTTTTATTAGATAGATATTAATTTTCCAATTCCAAAACATATTTATTTGTCAAATTTGGATAAGTGGATTAGAATATATGAATTTTTCGATACCGACCAATAGGAAATTGCCACATCATTAAACTGATCGAGATAATTGAAGAGAGGGAGAGGGAGAAAACACCATTTGACCCAAGATCAAATTTGAAGTTGCATAGGTAACCAAACTAGAGCTTCTAGAGAAGGTAAAACAGCAAGAAACCAAAACCCTAGAAGAACATGGTAAATAGAGATGGAGATCATCAATTTTAAACATAGAAGCATGAGTTTTAAGCATGTAGTTAACAATATATGAGAAGGGGGTTAACAAAACTTGCCTCTTGGAATGTAAGAAGGTATAAATATAAAGAATCCTGAGATTAGAAGGTCTGGTTTCTCTAAGACAAGCTCCTTTCTTGAGCAAAGATCACCTTCTCCACTTTAGAGGTGCAAACCCTAGCAAAAGAGCATGGATATGAGATGTTTTAGGGATCTAGGTGCTGTTTTACCATGGAAGGTCATGGTTCTGACCTGTAAAAAGGTGAGAGTAATACTAAAAACATGAAAATAGGGAAGGAAAGGAGGAAACTTATTATTTTTGGTCGAAATCACCAAGAAGGAGCTTTAGAAACCCTAAATAGAGCAAATTTGGAACCCTAGGAGCCTTCTACACCAAGGTAAGACTCTCGTTTACCTCCGAATATTACTTTCATGTCCAAACAGAGTAGGAATGATGCTCTAAGATGGGGGAAAGAGAAGGAGAGGATTTCTTCTTGGATTGGGAGGTGGGAAGGGGTAGACATGGCTTTATAAAGAAGGGGGCAAGCATGGGGGTGTCTATGGGACTTTCCATGTGTCCTTAGCCTAGGGCTTCATGGCCATGCAAGTGGACAACTCATAGAGACTTCTTGTATATCAAAAGTCAGTCCTAAAATCCCATAAAGACTTCTAGGACATCCCCACCATCCTTCAAACAAAGAAATAACCCCATTAGTTGATATCTTTTAAAGATAAGCTCATTTATAAAGAGGGTAATCCCTATAATGCCCTTGGAGAGAAACACCTTCAAACCAAGGTGCAACCAAGTGCCCCATGGTTCAAAATATCGAGAATGGTAAGGGAATATCTATGGATTAAAATTCAGGTGATAATTTGCAAAGAAAACCTCCCAATTGGGTAAATTGCATAAAAGTCCAGAATGTACCTAAAATTGCATAACTTGCAAAAACAACATCCAAATTGGACCAAACTTGAAACTTAATATTGTCTCATAATTTAAAAACAACTCACAAGGTTATATTAAGGTTTAGAGTACTTAATTATGGTAGTTAAGCTTGTTCAATACTTTATGGTTTGGGGCCTTACACTTCTAACATGGATTTATTTACCATTGTTTCACTTAAGCGGCGATTTTATATTTTAGATATTTAAATGAGATTTCATCGAGGTATTTGTGCATAAACCCTTCCATTGGTATAATTATTGAACAAATGTTCACCAAACCACTATGAATTCTGCAAATTAAACATGAACGACATAAAGAACAGAAATGAAAGGGAAACTTGGGAAAAAGGTTTACATGGAGATTACATCTAAGATTCATTATGTTACAACACTCCATCCATTTAAAAGGATTTCATCCTTGAAATATCAAGAAAAAAGAGAAGGGTGAGTACGTAACATTTCAACCCTCAACTCCCAAGTGGTTTCTTCCAGACCATGCTAATTCCACAAAACTTTTACTAGCTCAATCTCTTTGTTCTTCAGCTATTTTATGCGGGAGTCAAGGGTCTTCACAGGTAGCTCTTCATAGGTTACATTCTCATGTATATATAAAGGCTCAATAGTAAGCACATGAGAAGAGTCCTTCACATACTTCTTCAATACAAAGACATGGAACACATAATGAAACTTATCATAGGAAGAAGGTAAAGCTAAGCGGAATGCATAATCTCCAACCTTATCTAAAATTTCAAATGGTACAAAATAGTGGGGACTCAACTTGACTTTAACTTTAGATCTAGAAATAGAACAGATAGGCTTGATCTTCAGAAATGCATAGTCATCCACTAGGATGTTAACATCAGACCTTTTCTTGTCAGCATACATCTTCTGTCGATCTTGAGAAACTTTCATGCGTTTCTTTATCAACTGCACCTTTTCTGTCATCATTTACAGGTCATCAGTCTTCACTAGAGAATGTTCACTGACATCATCCCAATGCAAAGGTGAACGACATGGTCTACCATAAAGAGAATCAAAAGGTGGCATACCAATACTAGCTTGGTAGCTATTGTTGTAAGCAAACTCAACTAATGGCAGATACCGATCCCATGCACCACCCCAATCCATCAAACAAGCACGAAGCAAGTCGTAAAGAATCTGAATTGTTCTCTCAGATTGACCATTAGTCTGCAGGTGGTAAGCAGTACTGAAACACAAGTCAGTACCCATCTCCTCCTAAATCTGACCCCATAAACAAGAAGTAAACTTTGGGTCACGATCAGTAACTATCACCTCAGGTACTCCATGCAGGCGTACAATCCACTCAACATGCAACTGAGCCACATCCGCAACTTTGTAATTGGTTTTGAAAGGCAAGAAATGAGAAGATTTTATAAGACAATCAATAACCACCCAAATAGCGTCATAACCTTTCTTGGACTTGGGGAAACTAGAAACAAAGTCCATTGTGATCTTCTCCCACTTCCATTTTGGAATTTCAAGAGGATGAAGAAGACCACCATGTTGTTGATGTTTGATCTTGACTTGCTGATAACACCAAATTTTGTGATATTTTAGACTGTTTTTTTGTTATCAAAACTGCCCTTTTAAACTGTTTTCCTCTCTTTTATATGTACTTTCACAATAATTGGCCAAACAACGCTCTTAATTCAATATTTCCATCTTTTGCAGTATTTTCCTCCTATTTTGACCCATTTATCGTCAATAAGGCCATCCCAGCCAACAAATAAGTTCAGCCTGCATCGACCTTCCTGACGACCGATACGATCACTGCCCGATAGGGTAGCGCAACACAATGATGCGCGACACGGGGATGCCAAGCAAGAAGAAACTGACGGACGACACATATTTTACCCGACAGGGAGCCGAGCTCACCCGACAGCTAAAGCTTGTCGCCCGACACGGGCCACCCACCGGCAGGCGACGCTCATCACGTGACCGATAGCCGACGTCCTTGTGCCGGGCGATACCGATATCGGCCGTCACCGACTCCACGATGATAAAGGGGGACACGTGGTGCCCCGTGCACCATAACGTCCCCCAACCGCTACCTATAAATAGTAGCTACAGGAAGTCGAAAAGACAGGTCAGAATGGTCGGAACAGGTTGGAACCCTGAGCAAATCTTCAGAGGAAGCTGCGAGAGCAGAAGTATCGCGCCTGAGTGTTCGTGCCGGGCTACTCTAGGTGAGCTCTTCCCCGTCCCGAGAGGGAGGGGATGGTTCACTTAGGACCGTCCCGGGTGACACCGCAGGACGATATCGGCCAACGTGGATGAGCGACACAAGTTCCCGACATTAGATGCGTCACTCCTAGCCCGACATGATATCGAACCCAATACACTTCACCCGTCATGGCGTGCCGCTCGAGAGGGTGCCGTCCGACTTGAGCGTATCGGCCAGGGTCCTTGAACAATACAATCGGCCATCACGATGTGCCGCCCGAGAGGGTGTACCGCCCGACACTGTTGTATCGGGCTTGGCTCCCGACCGATATTGGGATGGAGAGCCGTTGTAGTCTGCCGTCCTTCTACATCAAGAAGGCGACCTCTATCTTTATTTCTGTCATTTAATTCTTTACTTATGCAATGTAATTAAGACCCTTAATGTTTATGGAAATGGAAAAGTTTAATTACTTGCTACTTTATTTTTGGTGCAATTGTTGGATGACTGCTATGTTTGATATCTGAACTCTAGCTTGCATGTTTGGATCGCGTTTCGCTTAGCTACCGAATCGTGTTTTCCCGTCGCAACAACTTCGAGAGACATGTTGTGGCTCTAGTGTTTGGGCTGATTCTGGAGTATGAGAGTGCCCAGAATCGGAGTTGCTTCAGTAACATTTTGCTCTAACTTAAAGTCCAGCAAATTTGAGAGGGGTGTTGATGCTTGGTTAGAGGTATCCGCTCTGAGAGGAGGGGTACAGGATGTTCCGGCTGCTGCTTGTTTTACCAAACTTTATCCTTCGCACCTTACTTTAAGCTCTAGTTTTATCTTCCTATTTCTGTTGCATGAAAACCCCTAAAAATTGCTAAATGCCTAAAATCTTAAAACCTTCTTGTAACTCCAGTTGGAGATAGTTTTCTTTGTTTTGTTTGTGACATCTTACTATTTCCCCTTGGGGAATTTACTATCTCTTTGTACCTTCCGGAGTGTAGCGTGTCGATTCTGAGTTCTCAACACTACCACCCTTGTCCCTATGTTCGACCCCGTATATCTACTTCGACCCCGTAAGCAAAGTTGCAGGGGCCTAGAAGGATTCAGGTTATAAATGTAAAAGCTCGACTACCTCAAATCTGCCTCCAAATTTAGGACGTGCGATTTAGGCCGGTCAACTTTTTGGCACCATTGCCGGGGACAAGGTAAAATGGTACTGTTGACGAATCCGAATCCACTAACTACACTCTAGTGCCTCAAGCTTAGAAATGAGCTTGACAACACTCTTTTCTTTCTTTTGTTATTTTATTATCATTACTGTTTGCACAAAATAATAATTCTATTTTCTGACTTGATTTCTCGTGCCATTCTAGGAACCTTGAAGAATGGTGACCTGTTCTACTGACCAGACGCGGACAGTGATTCTGACTCGGAAGATGAAAGGACTGAAAATGTCTCTTTCGTGAACTACAAAAGGCCAGATCACCCCGGCTTTAACTACGGCAACAAAGATGCAGCTGAAAACTCTCATCAGCTGCATATCTCGTCCAAGCCGACACAAGTTTTTGAGAAGAGAGGGGGGCCTGGTCAATACGCCAAGAACAACCAGTTCCAGTCAACGAAAGGAAACTTCCAAGTGCAGGGAAAGTATCAAGGGTCGAACCGAGAACAATACAAGGGCACAGGCCAAGCAGACGTGATTGGCCAGTTATTTGATTTTGTTAAGAAGCAAGATACGATCAACAATCAACTGGCGCAAAGTGCGCTATCAAATTCTGGTATTTTGAACTCGTTGCAGGTACAACTGGCGGACATGCAGACACAGCAACGCCAGATTGACCAGTAGCTAGCTCAACTGGCCGAGCTCGTGAAGAACCCGTCAGGGAAGATACCATAGAATATCGAGACTGCCAAGAAGGCAGGTCCGTGACCGCAGAGGCAAAGATGAAGATGCAGGAAGGAGAAGATGAATGCGTCCAGCTGAAGATGGAAAACATAGCACTTCTCGGGAGGCAACCCGAGCTGTCTTTTAAATTCCTAGATTAGGACGCTTTTACTTTTCTGCAAGAAAAACATTACAAACATTATGGACTGTAATAAGGCCCGAGTCAGTGCATGCGCCACATGCGCTGGCTCTTCTATTTTATGGGTCACCGCTTTAGTTTTATTAACCGAGATGGGTAATACCATCTGAGGCCAGGATCTTAGTCCTAGGACAATGATGTTTTACTCATCATCCGCTTTTAAACCACTATGTTTTCAAGTTGTATCGGGCAGCAGCTCAACCGGCACCTTAAACGCACCAATATCGGGCAGTGGAATCTCGGGGATCGCAAGGGTCATGTCGGTTAGCATGCCTGGGCGGCGTGCACTCGTATCGAGCAGTTGGAACGAGTTACCCCAACGGCCGACGCGCACCCCAGATTTACCAAGTTTCACCCCCGGTTGAGATTGCTATATTAAGGGCTGAGTTTTTACCGTATCGGGCTACTTGCCTTAGTGCTTTTTACTCTCTCGTGTCGTGCTAAGACCTTGTGCGTTTTCTCCCGTGTCGTGCAAGACCTCCCTGCTCCCGTATCACACGGAAGTTGAGAACACAACAAGGTATAGCCCGACAGACCTTATCGCTCGACAGACCATGCCGCCCGACACAATTTTACCTTTTGAACGAGTAACTTATCGGTCTTGCGGTTCCTGAGCTGAGCAGCCTTGTATCGCCCGACACACCCGTGTCAGGCGACATACCTGACACGTATCTATCGCAGTATCATCTTGTTTCTTTATCGCACGTATGATCTCTCGACGTGACAGGCGATACCCATATCTCGTGTCGGGCTCGAGCTGAAACCCTCGTATCGCCCGATATAGGGTGTGGATCATTTATGTATCAGGACATACCTTATCGAGCATTCAGTTTAACTTCTTCAAAACATCGACACATCTAATTGACCAAGGATTTTGTTTGTTAATTAACAGAATGGCCCGCATCAAGCAAACCGTTGTCTGTGTCGACGATCAAGGCAGGAGGGTCTACCCTGAGACAACAGCTGAAGCACCCTCTGCCGGGCAGAAACGCCCGAATACAGAAGCAGCTGGGGCGTCGACGACAGAGAAGAGGACTAGGGTTGGAGAAGTGGCGGCTCCAACTCCAATACTAACACCGACAACAGTGGCAGAACCTCTGGAATACTCGCCTGGGAGGTTCGTGCCAAGAGACGACGAGCACGCTTGCCGTTATGATGAGATAGCAACCAAGGTGTACAGGCCGAGCAGGTTCTGCCATGAAGCTTCATTTGCTGAGCTGGGAATCCTTGAGAGGATAAAAGGTGTCCTCTCCATGATAGGGCTGAGAAAGATCTACTTTAGTCGATCTTCCTCTTATACTGGACTCACGAAGGAGTTCATGTCTTCTCTCCGCCGGGTGAAGAATTCTGCTGCAGAAAGAAAAGAATACGGCGGAGTAGATAGACTCCAGGCCTGACTTTACAACTCGGAGCACGCCATCTCCGAGAAGCTGCTGAACAAGATCTTCTCTTCCAGCGAGGAGGAGAAGAATCTAATGGATAACGGTGAGAGAATCACTGAGGGAGACAGGTTCAATCCCGTGGAACTCTGGAACAAGCTAACCGGCGAATCATCATTCAAGCCGGGAAGAAAGGTGGTAGTAGTGCACTCCTGTTTTTGGAGAATAATGCACAAATTGGTGGCGTGCTTGCTGTTCAGCAAGAATGAGTCCAACAACATCTACACAGAAGAACTCCATGTCATGTGGCATATGATGGAAGGTCGAGTGATCAACCTCGGGCGATTCTTTCTAAACAGACTGCACCCGATGAAGGACTCCACCAAGGAATATTGTATGGGTGGCATCGTCAACTTGATTGCAGCAGGGCTCGAGTACCCTAAGGAGCCGCATAGCCTTTCAAGGACGCAAGGCGATGAGCTGATCGACACCAAGTAACTGATGAGGACTAGCATCGTAAAGAAGGAGGGAAGGGACTACTTCTACAAATTTTCAAGGACGAACATACTACTCCCGCTCCCTTACTGCGCCACCTACGACGCAGAAAAGCTGGTCTTCACTACCGTAGAGATTGAAGCCTTGGCGG
Organism: Alisma plantago-aquatica; assembly: GCA_963693085.1. Classification (NCBI taxonomy): domain Eukaryota; kingdom Viridiplantae; phylum Streptophyta; class Magnoliopsida; order Alismatales; family Alismataceae; genus Alisma; species Alisma plantago-aquatica. The sequence goes on along the minus strand of OY856410.1, from coordinate 209,683,006 downwards.
TAGACGCAACCTATGCTGCCACAACCAGAATTCAGGAAAGGGTAGCCACGAGGGGAGAACCGATTCCTCTCGACCCAAGGCGGGGAAAAGCTTTGGCGACCCGCGCCGAACGCACCTCCATTCCGGAGCTCCCAATGACAGCTGCTAAAAGAACTGTCATCGCTCCTGCTATACCAGCAACTCCCACAACAACAACTCTGATGGCTGAAGAAGACCCGGTGATCGCCGAGGACACCGAGACAGAAACTATGGGAGCTGCCGCGGTAGAGACAGCCGCAGCCCCCGAAATTCCTATATTGCCTGAAGAGGCAGAGGAAGAGCCGCAACTGGACGCCAGTAATGAGGTGTTCACTGCGATCCTTCAGAGGGAGCTCGAGGGCGCACGGTTGACACTGACACCTCCACCAGAGTCTCCTTTTGTAGCGGCTAGAGAGTTCGCTGACAGTGTAGAGGTGGAGCAACGTCCGCCCACACCACGACCATCTCCACCCCGACAAGAGGGCAACGCGGTAGCAACTGAAAGACCGCCGTTGCCTCGACCAGCGACATCTGCATCGCGGACGATTCAGATAGACTCTACCTCGCCAGGTAGACCTGCGCGCGAGCAAGATGTCACGAGGACGGAAGGGAAACCCACCGGAACTCCTCAGTCGTTCGGAAAGATGCTCAGGCACGAGTTCGACTACTTGCGGGAGGTAATGGATATCAACTCAGCTATCTATATTTCCCTAATCCACAAGTTTGCCTCTTTCCAAGACAGGCTGACTAGCCAAGAACGAGAGCTACTGACTCTGACTCACCTTCTCGGTGGACTAGAGGCCTTGAATTCAACGCTTCAACAAGTTCTCCAACGCCTCGACAAGATCGAAGAGGGGCTGGATAGGAGTGACGACCATCCACGCCGAAGGCAGCCGAGAAGGTCCCCGTCACCCCCCAGCCGTGGGTCTCCTCCTTCTTCGTCAGCTTCCCCCTCGGGAACTGCATCCTCCTCCTCCTCCTCCAGCGGGCGATCCTCAATGCCCGAGGAAGGGACGCAACAAAGGTCAGCCGAAGGAGCTCCAGCAGGACAGGAGAGCTCCCTAGGCTTGGAAGAAGAAAAGCCCTCCGCCCCCCTAGATGAAGTCGAAGATGATAAAAAAGATATCAGCATCGGGGGAGACTCTTCTGATGAATCTGAGGGAGAGAAGAGGGATGTGTACGCAGTCAATGAAAGACACCTTCCCCGAGGAAGATGCTCGATGGCAGATAGATTCCGTGAGCCATCCGAGATACCCTCCTTTGAGATGGTCGACTTCGACAGAAGAGCCATCAGATACCTGACGATCAGAGACCAGAAGCTGTTGAACAAGGTCTTAAGATCGCAGGCAGATGAAGAAGACGTCGTCTGGAGCGACGGGTACCTCTCCGTACGACGGGGAGCTCTTCGAAGTATGTTCCGCACGCCGGCTGTTGTCGGCAAAAGACTATTTAGGGTCCTGGAGAATGCGATAATAGAGGATATCGATAGCAGGACAGGTCGGAAGACAATATACACCGCCACCCCGACCTTGGCAAGGAGGCTGATGAAAGGAGATACAGACTCCAATACGGTGTCCGACATGCTGCACTACATCGAAGAGCACAGACCAAACTTCATGTTGGCCCCGTATAAAACCGCAACACATGGTTCCTCTGTGTGGCATACCTAAGGAACCACGACGTCCGGCTGCTGAACTGCAGCCACAACGAGGTGCCTCACTCTGGGAATGCTTTCAGCCGCCCGGAGGACAAAAATCTGAGGCTTCTACCGCTGCATCTTCTACGAGCTATCAAGCAAGGAGCCAAATGCTACAGCGACGTTTGGAACTTCTATTCTATTCACGACTTCCCCGTCCAGGCTGAAGAGGGAAGCGGAAACAGCGCCTTAGTCTTCTTAAGTGCCATTGAGGTGCTCAATACAATTGGAAACTTGGGGGCCCTTAGGGGCACATGTTTCTATCTCCGCAGGGGCACATACGTCATGCTTCTGATTAAAGACGGACGCTATTTCCGAGACACAGGGGTACCTGATAGGTTGCTGGACAGCGACCAAGAAGACGAATCTTCACGATCTAGCAGCTCTCCAGAGAAAGAAGCAGAAATAGAAACTGACACCTACGGGGCAGGCAAGCAGTTGGAGACCCTGCGGAAAGTGCATGGGATGGAAGACCCTACTTCGCCTGAAACTACCGAAGGGCTGATCAAAAATTTTGACCGCTTCTCATGCACTACGCTCACACAGGAGCAGGTAAATGAAATCCTTCTAAAGTTAACAGATTCTACCCCGACAGATGTCATTTACAAGGCAGGCGATGTCATAGTCCCGATTGATGATTTAAGGGACATGGTAAAAGGAGGATGCTTGGCTGTATCTGTGGTGGCTGCTTACATCCAAATATTACAGTCAAGGTTCGAACACGCATACATAGCTCATCCTATGCTGTTCAACGACGTTTGCCTAGCTGATGAAACAGGAGCAAAGACGCTTTTTCTGGCAGAGTTGGAGAGCGGGGTCCCTAGCCAAATTTTTCTGCCCATCCTGCATTATAACCATTGGACGCTCCTGACAATGTACACTCGGCAACGAGCATGAATCTTTTACAACAGCTCGGACAGCAAAAAAAACCATCCAGTGCTGTGTACATCAGAACCGTTGACATCCGTCGAATGCTTATCTCAAAAATACTACGGCGAGGTGGCAAAGATGATACAACCATTCCTGGACACGCAAGCAAGCAAATGGCACGATCTCCAGTTATGCCACCGCAGCCCACAACAGATTCCCCTATCTAACGAATGCGGCATCTTTGTCCTGGAATGGATAGCAAATGAAGCAACGCCTGACCAACTCCACTACATCGATTATCACAGCAAAAGAGGAGAATATGTGTGGGAGCTTCTATCTGACGCAGGCGCGCTCATCGGCTAACCCTCACTGGATCAACATTACCCTACCTTATCTACTTCACAACTCTGGGACAGAGTGTGGAGTAAGTTTGGGGGGGTACCATGTACCAGTGAGGGAGGTACAAATTTTTTGAAAATTATCTGATTTTTGTTCTTTCTTATACCATGTGTACATATACATATGTTTGCTCATACAACTTTTACCAAAAATTTTGAAAATTTTTGCCTATTTTGTTCTCTCACATATGTACAAAGTTGCTATATTAGTAAAAACCTGATGTGCCTTCTTGCCAAGTTTGTTTTCTTTATGCTTAACGAGATGCAAGTTTTGTTATATCTTTCTGATAATGCTGCCTCAAACAAAAGACTATGACTATCCACGCCAAAATTTCGAAAAAAATATAATAATCTCGCAAACAGCTAAGAGACGAGTATGGAGAAGGAAAAAGCTGCCCAAATAGCAGAAATCTCTTTTGTTTTCCCTTACCTAACAAAAATCCCAAAAAGAGAAAGTAGCCTTATGAGAGTGAATAAAAGCATGAGAGTTGTGCCCAATAAAAGAAAAGAAAATATATATATATACACACTTGATTTTCTAAAAGTATCCATCTTTAGGCATGATAGATCCAGGGCAGTGGTACATAGGATGTGAAATCACTGCTTTAAAGCCAACTGGCTTGGACTGCTGGGACCACTTGCTCGTTAACAGACCCTTACATGGATGGACTGATGGGAAACAAGATGAAAAACCCAAAAAGCCTTAGCCTACCCAACACACAACTTTCTGCCCCAAAAATAAAGCTGTTTGGTGTGGAAGCTAACTTCAGAATCATACACCAAAGTCTCGCTGAAGCTGTAGAGAAAGAAATTTTTTACTGAAATAATAAGGCAGGAAACTCAAGGTTTTTTGTTTGTAGTGGGGCAACATTATCTCTAAAGGCATCACGATTCTTGTTTTACCTCTTGAACTGAAAACTACACTGAGAAAGAAGAGGCATCACAAAATAAAGTTTAAATATTGATTGAGGACAATCAAAATGCTAAGTTTGGGGGAGTTGATAACACCAAATTTTGTGATATTTTAGACTATTTTTCTGTTATCAAAACTTCCCTTTTAAACTGTTTTCCTCTCTTTTATATGTAATTTCGCAATAATTGGCCAAACAACGCTCTTGATTCAATATTTCCATCTTTTGCAGTATTTTCCTCCTATTTTGACCCATTTATCGTCAATAAGGCCGTCCTGGCCCACAAATAAGTTCAGCCTGTATCGGCCTTCCTGACGACCGATACGATCACTGCCCGAAAGGGTAGCACAACACAACGACGCGCGACACGGGGATGCCAAGCAAGAAGAAACTGACGGACGATACGTCTTTTACCCGACAGGGAGCCGAGCTCGCCCGACAACTAAAGCTTGTCGCCCGACACGGGCCACCCACCGGCAGGCGCCGCTCGTCACATGACCGATAGCCGACGTCCTTGTGCCAGGAGATACCGATATCGGCCGTCACCGACTCCACGATGATAAAGGGGGACACGTGGCACCCCGTGCGCCATAACTTCCTCCAACCGCTGCCTATAAATAGCAGCTACAAGAAGCCGAAAAGACAGGTCGGAACGGTCGAAACAGGTTGAAACCCTGAGCAAATCTTCGGAGGAAGCTGCGAGAGCAGAAGTATTGCGCCTGAGTGTTCGTGCCGGGCAACTCTAGGTGAGCTCTTCCCCGTCCCGAGAGGGAGGGGATGGTTCACTTAGGACCGTCCCGGGTGACACTGCAGGCCGATATCGGCCAACGTAGATGAGCGACACAAGTTCCCGACATTAGATGCGTCACTCCTAGCCCGACACGATATCGAACCCGATACGCTTCGCCCGTCATGGCGTGCCGCTCGAGAGGGTGCCGTCCGACTTGAGCGTATCGGCCAGGGTCCTTGAACGATACAATCGGCCGTCACGGTGTGCCGCCCGAGAGGGTGTACCGCCCGACACTGTTGTATCAGGCTTGGCTCCCGACCGATATCGGGCTGGAGAGCCGCTGTACTCTGTCATCCTTCTACATCAAGAAGGCGACCTCTATCTTTATTTCTGTCATTTAATTCTTTACTTATGCAATGTAATTAAGACCCTTAATGTTTATGGAAATGGAAAAGTTTAATTACTTGCTGCTTTATGTTTGGTGCAATTGTTGGATGATTTCTATGTTTGATATCTGAACTCTAGCTTGCATGTTTGGATCGCGTTTCGCTTAGCTACCGAATCGTGTTTTCCCGTCGCAACAACTTCGAGAGACGTGTTGTGGCTCTAGTGTTTGGGATGATTCTGGAGTACGAGAGTGCCCGGAATCGGAGTTGCTTCAGTAACATTTTGCTCTAACTTAAAGTCCAGCAACCTCGAGAGGGGTGTTGATGCTTGGTTAGAGGTATCCGCTCTGACAGGAGGGGTACAGGATGTTCCTACTGCTGTTTGTTTTACCAAAGTTTATCCTTCGCACCTTGCTTTAAACTCTAGTTTTATCTTCCTGTTTCTGTTGCACGAAAACCCCTAAAAACTGCTAAATGCCTAAAATCTTAAAACCTTCTTGTAACTCCAGTTGGAGATAGTTTTCTTTGTTTTGTTTGTGACATCTTGCTGTTTTCCCTTGGGGAATTTACTATCTCTTTGTACCTTTCGGAGTGTAGCGTGTCGATTCTGAGTTCTCAACACTACCACCTTGTCCCTGTGTTCGACCCCGTATATCTACTTCGACCCCGTAAACAAAGTTGCGGGGGCCTAGAAGGATTCGGGTTATAAATGTAAAAGCAAGACTACCTCAAATCCGCCTCCAACTTTAGGACGCACGATTTAGGCCGGTCATTTGCTGACATGTCAAGCACTTCGTGACGAATAAAGCTATATCATTCTTCATGTTCTTCTACCAGACGCTTCACTATAAGTCCTTGTACATTTTTGTTGTGCTAGGATGAATAGTGTACTTGGACCATTGGTGCAAAGCTAGTATTTAGATGTATAATAGGGTTCAAAACTCTCCCACCCCCTCTAGTTAAATTTTGTCCACATTGGACATGAAGAGGCATCGATGGGAGCTAGACAAAAGGTTTATGAAATTTAGTGTTTTTATATCAAGACGAAGGGCTAGGACAACTATCCGTAGGTGAGTGCAGAATATATTTTGGTAGATGAACCAAAACTTCCATCAAAAGACAAATAAAGGACGAATGCCATTTCTTGAGTGCATGTCATCTATAGGTTGGTGGAGTCTGCCTATTTGTCAATAGAAGGAGTTTGGATGACCATTGATAGATATAGTTTAGATGACCATCAAAAGATAGAGTCGAGCATTTGTTAAGTTGGGAAGAAAGGAATTTCGTTAGAAGATGAGTGTAGGAATCCCATCAAATGGGGATGTAGAATTGCTGTCAGTTGGGAACCCAAAAATGCCATTAAAAATGGAGATAAGAGTACCATTGGTTGTTGGTAATAAGTAGACGAGTACTAGAGTTCTATCAATAGGCAATGTAGATATTTCATTAGAAGGAATGACTGTAGAGTTCTGTCAGTTGGTGACCATCAATAGGTGAGAATCGGGCTTCCGTCGATTGTCAACTGATGAGAGTGAGAAAATAGATAGTTGGGAAGAGTGGGCCAATGGATGGTTGGGTAGAGTAAGTCAACCAATGGTTGGGCAGAGTGAGTCAGTCGATGGTTGGGAAAATGAACCAACCAATGATTTTTATAGAAGATACAAACCCACCTCTTGGGGGGGTGCTATTGGTGTGTGTCGTGGGGTCTGTTGCCATGAGGTATCAACCGATGAAGGTATGTATTAGCAAAAATATGATCCATGTATTTAAATTTTTTTTGTTCCAACTAGTCAGTTAGAGGGACCCCCTATCCTATACTAGTGCATAAGATATGAAGCTTAAGCCTTCCATCAAAAATAGGGATTTGGATCAAAACTCTACCAAATTAATATAAAAGTAAGAAATCCTAAATGTTAACTACTTCTAAAGTAAAATAATGGAAATGAATGCAAAAACAAGCTAAAAAAAGCTAAACCTAGGGTAAATATGCATTCATCAAGACAGAGGAGCAATAAAAATCTAGAGTAAAAAAAAAATTGGATAAGCCTTTTTGTAAGGTAGGGGATGATATAATGAATAAAAATGAATACATATAGTCGACTAACATACAAATGATGTAGAAGCTGAACTTCATGCTATCCTCCTCGCACTTCAAGCCAACGATACATCCAATGTGAGGAAATTAACTATAATGTTGGACAACTCCATTGCACTCACAGCCGTTAATGAACAAGGTGCTTGGACACCCGTACAGGCACCCTAGATATCGATGACCGAGAAGGAGAGCAACAAACAGCTTGATGTACAGTTCATGAAGGTGAATTAAAGCAGAGTCCAACTCAGTGACTCCCTTGCTAAACTCCACATCCAAAACAACCTGGAGGATCTTATCTATACGAATCCCCCTCTCGACCCTATGGGTCAGTCCCTCCCCTTTCCCCTCTATCATGGTAGGAGTCCTACCAAGTTTATTTTTCCAGTAGGAACTGTACTAGGGAACTTTTCATTACCTGCACGAGGAGGGCGGGCTGAATAAAAATGCCTCCCGAATTCCCCCAAAAAAATATACAAATGATGCAACTTCTAAGATATGAGACCAAAATATGCCACAAGATGATGTAGTTGCTATATGGTGAGAAGTGCGTTGAAGCCAATTGGAAAAATGATCTAGTTGATTTTGAATACTTGAACTATATCTATAGGATAATCAGGCCGATCGCCTTACTAAAAATATAACTGCTTGAAAGTGATAAAGTTAGTATGATAGGAGGGAAACGAAGGGTAAGGGAGGAGAAGATATTTTTTTCTTCATGTTTTGTTGGACAAAGTATAAGAAAAGGAAGGAAATAAAAAATAGTGAATGTTGGAGAAAATTATTTGATTTCTACCACATGTTTCTCCATCAAATTTGAGTGATGACAAGTAAAAGGAGGTATTCATTGTAGGAGACATATAAAAATTAGAGGGGAAACTTGATTGAAAACATGGACTACAATTTGGGACTTGGGTGTAAAAATAAAAAATGCAAAAAAAAACCAAATAAATTTTTAGGAAAAACTAAATGATATCACAAAAGAAATTTTAAAATAATCTTGATGAAAATTTTATTGAAAATATGGAGAAGAAATTTATAAATGATAGTATATTTATAGATGATATGGAGGGTAAAATGAACATATAAATGGATATACTATTGAGATATATATTTATCTATAGTTGTCTTATTCCCTTTTTACCTTTTTACTTAACTTTTATTAATATGGGACTAAGTATAATTACGTCCATTAAGGTTTGATATGTGCTTCCTTGTTGTTTTCCCTCTTATCTATAGGAGAGCGACATACTATTTTTTAATATTTTAAAGATGATTATTTTCAACATGATATCAGAGGAGACCAGATAGCCACCACAAGTCCTCTCCTTTCCAAGCGAACGTTGCCATCATATCTTCCTCCATCCCCACCAATCATGTTCTCCCTTCTCCACCATTGTTGATCGCACCAAGGGAGATGTAGTCTCCTTTGTATCTCTATCCTCTTCCTACCAATAGGATCAAAAGACTGCCTACGTTCTTTCGATCGGTCTTATGTCCTAAAGATCGATGTTTAGAAAGCCGTATGACATCTTGTTTGTAGTCATCTATGACCACCTTATATATGGATTTCTTCAGATATTATTGCATATGATTGAGTCTTTCCAACATATCTGCATTTCCCTTGGTGATTTGTAAGGTTCACCATCTATTCTAGATTTTTGTCTTGGTAAGATCTACTATTTTGCCATTTTACATAGCGTGTGTCTTACCTACATGGTGTGTTGCCACCAATTGCTACAATGCATCTGCCACTAATTGAAATATGCGCAAGCAACATGGCATGTCTACTTATGACACATCATGTTTACTTTTGTGCCGAAGACCTTCTATTCTAATTTTCTATAATTGACACGACATGTCCTCTTATGGACACGACGTTCTCTTCTGGACATGACGTGTCAGTAACTTATTGCCCCTATTTCTATTTTTTTTCCTTTGCTACTCTATTATACTTTGTATTGGTATATTATGGGGTCATCTTCTTCTACGATTGAGATGTCCAAAACACACCCCAAGTATGTTGATTCTACAAAATTTAATAACTCCAACTATGTCCTATGGGCATGCTTGTTCCAGATCTATGCACACTCTAAAAATTAAAACATCTGATAGATCAACCTTCACCAAAGGAAGACACATATGACAAGAATAAAACTACACATGATGCATCTAAGAAATTAAAGTTAGATTTTAAGAGGTGGGTTGAGCATGATTCACTAGTTCTCTCCTGGATATTGAATAGTTGTGAATCACATATATCTGCTAATATTCTCTTCACCAACACCGCCAAGGAGGCATCGAGATCATCTTACCCAAATATAATTTAGTAAAAGAAATGCATCCCGCGTATTTGATCCATACAAGCATTTGCATTCTCTAAAACTTGAAGATAACTATGGCTTTACCTCACACTTCAATACCTCCAAAGAGATTTTGGGTGAACTAAAACTTCATCACCCCTTATCATCTGACATTGTAAAAATGCAAAAGCAACAACATGAAATACAACTTTGTCAATTTTTGACATCTCCACCTCCTAGTTATGAAGTTGTTTATAGATGATGTTTATTTGTGACTATCTCACTTTGTATCTTCTACTCGTATTATCGAGGAGCATGTAGCCCTTGTTGTTGTTGGACGAAGCAATCCCGGATGTGGGCAAGGAAAAACTTTTAATGATAGTGGGAGAGGATCCTTCTTCTTCCTCGTCCCAACCTAGATATTGTAACTTTTGTAAGAGAATAAATCACACTAAAGAAAAATGATGGAAAAAGCATGGGAAAACTGAATGGGCAAATAAAGTGTCAACTCCTGATGCCGACTAAGATTCTACCTTGGTTCCTCGTGTCACCAATCCTCAGATGGTGACACTAATTTCTTCTGACCTTGATAAACAAATCAAGGGCATTTCTACTGCTACTATTACTCCTCAAACAAGCATTACCAAATACTCAAGTGACCCTTCACATATTCAAGCTTATTACTCTTCATCAAAAGATGATTGGGTTATTGATTCGGGTGGTACAACTCATATGAATGGTAATAAGAAGTTGTTTACTTATCTGAAAAAATTTACATGCCATCCTCCTGTGCATCTAGCATCCTTGAACACCTCTCCAATTATTAGGAGGGGGGATGTGAACAACCACCTCCTTAAATCTATCTTGTTTATGCCTAAATTCCCATTAAACTTGATGTCTATCAGTAAAATTACCAAAAATTTGAACTACACTGTAACTTTTTCTGATTACACTATATCTATGCAAGATCTCAGGACGAAGAAAATGATAGGTGGGGGATACAAAGGTGGACATGGTCTATATTACTTGCACACCTTGTCAAAACTAGCTACTACTGCTCTTATGGTCCAATCTAGTTCTCTTCATCAATGACAACTGTGACTCAGTCACCCTTCTGTTTCATAATTGAAGTCTTTATTTCCAACTTTGTCCACTAAGAACTTTTCATATCAATCTTGTCAACTTAGAAAATATTATCAAACACAATTTCCTCATTGTCATAATGATAGAAGTCCATGTTTGTTTTACTTAGTTCATTCTGATGTTTGGGGACCATGTCATATTGCTAACCATACTGGTGTATGATATTTTGTTACCTTTATTGATGACTAGTCTCGTGAGACTTGGATCTACTTGTTAAAAGATTATTCTAAAGTTTTAGATATTTTCTAAAAATTTCTTAACGAGATAAAACTCAATTTTCTACTACTACTACATTTGATCAGACTGATAATGCTTTTGAATATGTGCAACATGATTTTTAAAATATTTGTATTTCCAAAGAAATTATTCACCAAAATTCATGTCCCTATAGTCCACAACAAAATGGAGTTGCCCAAAGGAAGAATAGACATATTCTTGATGCAGATCACACTCTGCTAATTGAAATGAAAGTACCTAAATGTTATTGAGCTGATGCAATTGTTTTAGTTAATTGTCTCATCAATTGGATGCATTCTTCTATGCTTCAAAATAATATTCCTCATAATCTTATATATCCCCACAAACCTTTCTTTTCTTTACCACCAAAAGTTTTTGGATGCCTATGTTTTGTTCACAATCACCAACCTATAAATGATAAACTATCACCTCATGCTTTCCACTATTTTTTTCTTGGTTACTTTCGTACACAAAAAGTTATAATTATTTTGAGCCTATTGAATGTTTCTTGTATGTCAGTATGGATGTCACCTTTTTTGAAGATACATATTTCTTTTATGAACCAAGTAACCAGGTGCTACTTCCAACTATTCTAATTCCTGAACCTAATTTGTCTAAAACTTTACCTAAAGTATCCCCTACTTTGATATCTTCTGATACTGATGATCCGCCTCAAGACAATGGTAATGATACTAACTCTGTTACAACTTCTGAGTCTGACATGCCCATTGCATTATGGAAAGGGTGACTATCTGGTGGTATATATTGTATTTCTCAACATGTATCCACAAATCATTGAAATGCTTTAATGGCTAAATTTACTGTTACTTCATTTCTAATTTCTATTCTTAAGAATGTTCAAGAGGTACTACTTCACGCTGGATGGAAATAAGCCATGGATGAGGAGATGGATGCACTTCACTCTTGTGGGACATGAGACCTTGTTGATCTCTCTACAGGTAGTAAACCCATTGGCTGCATATGTGTTTTTACTGTGAAGTATTTTCCTAATGGTATAGTCAAATGTTTAAAGGCCAAACTTGCTGCTAAGGGATACACACAAGAATATAAGGTTTATTACTTTGAAACCTTTCCCCAATTGCTCATCTTAATTCTGTCAGCATTCTGATTTCTGTCGCTGGTAATAAACTGGAACTTACATCAACTAGATGTTAAGAACACCATTTTATATGGTGATTTGTAGAAGATTGTCTATATGTCACAACCTCTGAATTATATTGCTAAGGCAGAGTACATTGAGAAAGTATGCCTTTTAAAGAAAGTCATTTATAGCCTCAGACAAAGTCCCTGAGCTTGGTTTGACAATTTATCCCTTGTGTTGAACAAATTCAACTTCATACGTTCTCAATGTGACCACTCTGTGTTTAGTAAAACTATTACTTATGGAATTATTTTTCTCATTGTTTATGTGGATGATATCATCCTGCATGATAGCGATATTGCTAGAATTGCTACTACAAAATAATATCTTATGAAACATTTTGTTACCAAAGATCTTGGGCATCTACGATATTTTTTTAGCATTGAGGTAGCACATAATAAGGATGGAGTATCTTAATCTCAGAGGAAGTATACTCTGGACTTACTTAGTAAAACTGGAATGCTTGGTTACAAGCATGTATTCTCTCCTATAGATCAAGCTCATGATCTATGGGCATAATCTACTCAACCCTTAGAAGATAAATTTAGTTATAAATGCTTGGTTGGCAAACTTCTATATCTTACAATTACAAGGCCAGATACATGGTTTGTTGTTGGTATTCTTAGTCAATTCATGGATTGTCTTAGGCAGTATCACTGAGACGCTGCATGTCGAGTCTTAAGATCTTTGAAGAATGTTCTTGGACAAGGACTATTTTATAAACGAAATGGACATCTAGATGTGATTGGATATTCTTATGATGATTATCCAGGCTGTAAATATGAAAGGATATCCACCCTGGCTACTGTACCTTTGTAGGGGGTATCTTGGTTACCTATAGAAGTAAGAAAAAAAATGTCTTTGGCTGATCCAGTACAAAAGATGAGCATCGTTCAATGGTACATACTACTCTTATGAGCTATTATGGACCAAATCCATTTTGTCTGACTTTAGATTTCCCATCACTCATGATATTACAATGTACTATGATAATCATACTTCTACCTTTATTACAGTAATCTTACATTTCATGAAAGAACCAATCATATCAAGGTAGGCTGCCATTTTCTCTGTGATGTTGTTCTGACTAAGAAGATCACTACCCCCTTCCTTCCTACACACAAGCAAATTGCTGATATTTTTTCAAAGCCTCTCTCTGGAAAAAGAGTTTTAGAGCTATATTACAAGCTGGGCATGGTTGACATCTATGCTCTAGCTTGAGGGGGAGTATTGAGATATATATTAATTTGTAGTTATTTTATTCCCTTTCAAATCTTTTTACTAAACTCTTATGTAATATGAGTCTAAGTATAATAGGCCCATTAGGGTTTGCTATGTGCTTTCTTGTTGTTTCTGTTCTTATTTATAGGAGAGGGCTGTACTCTTTTTGAATAATGAAGATGACTGTTCTCAACATGTACAATGATAAATTTTTATTGAAAAACACATTGAGATATAAGGAAATGTACTCCGTGTATCCCACGATCAATACAAAAAAATGAATGTAGTGTACCTGTTACATGTAACATTTTACTTATTTATTTGGTGTCCTTCTTTTTCCCTAAAGTAAAAACTACTAAAATATATCACTCCATCCTTTCTCTCCTCTCCTTCCATTTTCTCACGTATCCTGCCATTCATTCACCACCACATAAAATTTAAGAAACATATGCATTTAGTAAAGTATTTAAATATAAAACAGTCTATAATCACGGTTGTTTGAACTATAATTCGATAAGACAAACTTTTGAAATTTAAAAATAATATCTTTTGAATTTTAAAAATAGTATGTATTGATTTCCTATTTTAAAAATAATTAATCTAATAAAATACACACTATATATAGAGCCAGGCTAGAATGCACTCGAGTGTACGGATCACACGAATACACTCAAGTGTGTTTGCATATCAAGACTTTTTTTTGTAAAATGTAAACCATTGATCTTCGTTGTCATACTATAACTAGGCTACATACAAATTTTGAGCCCATTTGGATGAGTGTAAGTCACTCATCCAAGGGCAACAAAATCGACGTACAAAACTAATTTGAAATGTATAATTTTTGTGGTCTTCATAACATGAGCTATATATATCCAAATGGGCTCAAATTTTATATATGAGTTGTTCACAAGATGTTTAAGAAGATCAATAGATTAGATTTTCAAAAAAAATATTGCATCATGAAAAACTACTTGAGTGTATTCTACTCCGGATACACTCGAGTATATTCTAGCCTGACTCTCTCTCTCTATATATATGTAATATATATATATATAATATATATATATGTAATATATATATATATATATATATATATATATATATATATATATATATATATATATATATATATATATATATATATATATATATAACCGGAGCTCTCACCTCTCTCTAGGGTTACCCAGGCGGCTACCGCTGGGGGGGAGGGAGCGCCTCCTTGGTGCTTTCCTCCCCCTGGCCATCGGCACCCTCAGCTTAGGCAACATCACCCGCCGAAGAATGGTTCTCAAGCTAGCAACATGTCCGTCCCCTGCTCGGTATCTAGGATCGAAGAGGGTCGAGAAGCAATGGGCGGAATCAGTTCGACGAGGGTCGGCATTTCGGCGCTGCCAGACTCCAACCCGTTCAAGCGAGACGGATGGAGAGAGTCTTCCCCTGGATCTGGTGCCTGCTGATTGTTTGCTCTAATCGTTGCCGAGGGTGATTGAGCTGCTCATCCCTTCACCGCGATTGCTCTCCCTCGGTCCGAGATGCTGCCAGTTATGGAGACAGTGGCTGGTAGTGGCTGGTTCTACTTCTATGGCTTGGGCTACTTTGCTTGGGGACCAAGACGGGCGTCGTCGTTGCTATCGCAGGGTGGTAGGGGAGATTCGGCCCTGGCGTTGAATGAGGTCAAGGGGTCCGTGAAGATGTCTTGTTCTGACTACGGGCTCAGGTGGGTTTGGGATGGGGGGGGGTCTGCATCTTCCCTTCTTCTCAGTTCTCCTATTGCTATGAGTCGATGGTGTGGCTGAGTCTCATCGGGCCAGACTTGGCGACACTTCCTCTTTGGCAGCCTCTTGGTGGGTGGTTGAGGAGGTGTGGCGCCGACTGTCTGTAGGTGATTGCTGGAACACCCCCAAGGTGTTCGATGAGGCACGCTTATGCAAACAGGAGCTTGTATGGGGGTTGGCGTTAAGGGGTGACTTGCTCGTCTTATCCTTCTTGGCCCTCCTTCTTCTGCATGTAGGAACACCTTCATGGTGTTCGATGAAGTCAGGCGTGAAGGTACTGGTTGGGTGCTCATTGTACTCATAAGGACTTGCAAAGCCTGAGCCGTATGTCTTCTGGAAGGTCGCAGATTGCTGTCTAAAGGCTCCTGTGTCGGTTGTGATGATGGCTGATGAAGATGCTTGAAAATGCTCTGGAAATCCATTCTTTCAGATAAATGAGCAGAATGCATATGGAGGACAGGGGGCTTCCTTACCATCGACATTAGCCGTGTTGCCATGACCACTGGTTGTGCCTTTTGGTACTGTCTCTGCTTTTTAGGTGCATGCCTGGTAGTCTCAGGGTCCTAGATCAGGTGGCTGTCGTTTGATGAAGAGGGGCTGGATACCCACCTGGATCCCACACTTTCAGGGAATGATGCAAATGCCAGTGGTGGAAAGGTTGGTGTCTAGATCAAGGACATCTCTTGATGGTCAGCTAACGGAAGGACCCTGCACTACAAATAACTTTCCCTGCTTAAGCCTGGGTTGGAGCACCTTCAAGGTGCTTGATGGAATGCCTTGCTGCATTCAGGTGCTTTATGCGGTTGATGATGGTTCTCTTCATCAGTGTTTGTTAGTCAGATCTCAGGTGGGTTTCACCATAGGAGCATGAGTATTGATACTAGTTGGTAGTCATCTGTCTATCGGTAGAGTCTGTACTTTTTGTGGGTATGCATATTGACAGTGGAGCTCCTCTATTGTGCAGGGTGATGTTCCTACCAGTTTTTTGTCTGTATGAATGCTCCTGTATTTGTCTTCTGTATCTGAGTCTTCTGGCTTTGTTCCGGTCTTCTGCGTAAGACCTTAGCTTTTTCTTTTTGTGTTTGTCTTGGTAATCCTCTTCGGAGGGTTATGGGATGCGCATATGATGTACCTAAAGTTTTGGAATCACAATAGAAACAGAGTTTTTTGCCGACCTATATATATATATATATATATATATATATATATATATATATATATATATATATATATATATATATATATATATATATATATATATATATATATATATATATATATATATATATATATATATATATATATATGACGTTCATTCAATACCCATGCAGATAGCCTAGATTTCACTACCCGGGAGCCAAAAAAGTAACTGTTCTAACCAGAAAAGTAATTCTGCTATAAAAATGTAAGTATGTTGATCAAAAAGTAACTATACGACTATAAAAGTAACCCCGTACAAAATAAACAGCAGATATATATGTTACTGTGTTTTGAAATATGTTGTTACAAACGTAATTATCTATACATGAAACTCAACCGTTTGCAAGGTAAAGTAACCTTCTACATGTCAAAAGTAACCAACTTGAAAAAAGTAACTGAAATGGGGGGCAGGTAGCTACCCGCGCGAGTATTAAAGATGAACCGATATATATATATAAAGTATACTTTAATTTTATATTACTTACTTTTATACTTTAATGCTAAATGATTAAATTGTAATTCCATTATATAGCATTAATGATGTTGATTAAATAACATCGACCATTTTAGTCCATTTATTATCTCATCCAACATTCATTATTGTTTTCAGGCTTGAATCGTTAAGCAAAGTGTGATTACATTGCAATGTCGACTCATATCTGAATACTTACTCATTGTAATTGTATGTTGATAATAATATAATATATAGATGTTTTGAGGGCGCATGGCGTAGTACATATGATATTTTTTACGTCGAGAATGGTATCATAGTATTGATTTTCCCACCTAAATTTCTTGAGGGACCGTGTCCCTAACCCTTAAGAAGACCCACTACACTTAGGTATTATTTCACTTGAAGTAATATATATGTCAAACAAGGCTCCGAACATATAAAATACAAAGATGTGATATAACAACTAATCTTGATCATTTTGTTGGAAATAGTTTTATTTTGTTATGTCCATTGATTCTTTTTTCTTTTCAAATAAATTAAATGCCATTTTTGATAACTAGGATTCCCTCCTAGATAGGGGCACTATTGGCACCACCCCAACAGTGTAAATTCTGAAACCAACTGTGTATATGGGGGCATCAAAATTAGCTCAATATTGTGGGACCCTGTTGCACCCTGAGGGTTGACAGCCAAAGTCAAGCCTGAGTCCCTTCATTAGGAATTGTTGAGCCACACTACTGGGCTACCACCTCATCTTCGAATAAGTTAAATATTGTTGTTTACAAAAGTTGCATTGTGTTGTGTCGAGATAGGTTGGAACTAGTGAAAAATTGGAGTGTGTTTAAACTTGTCACAATTACTTCCAAACAATATGTACATATTGTGCTCCACCTTCAGGATTCAGCTGGAAATTAATAAAATTCATGGTAGATAATGATATTCCCACTATTGATGTTGTCATGAATGACTTTGTACTTTCCATATGAAGCATAGACAATAAACAACAACCTGAAAAACACTATACTCTATCCATATTGAGATTTTACAAAATGATATTTTTTAAATCATCACAATTTGTTACCAATCATATTTTGACAAAACTCGTGATTATATGACTGACATACCCTTTTTGTATGTAAGATCTTCAGATTTCATCCTTTTTTTACTGGGTAGTCATATAGTTTAGGCTGTAACTCAAGATCCATTTCAATCTCCTCCAAACTAATTTCTATTCCAAACTAATTTCTATTTACTCCTTTTTGATGATAAGCTAGCATCATCATTGCTACTCACATTAACATGTAATTGTTCAATGCTACGAGTAGTAATATTTGGTAAAGAACCTGTCATTGACCCTTGATTAAATAATGTATTGAAATATATCTTCATATTTATTGTCTTAAGATTGTATTAATATAATCAATAAAGTGAATAACAAAATCATAAATAGTTCATATTCAATATGATGAGAGTTTATATTTACTAATATCTAAAATTTTAACAAGAATAAACAAATAGAGAATGACTCATCCTATACATCAATCACCAATATGCTTAGATTATGATAGCTGCTATATCGATTATATTATGGAGATGCTAATACTAAAAGTTGAATCAACTAAAAAAGATATATAAAAATGTACCTATTATCTAAAAATTGATCGAAACCTTGATAGTGCTTTTCAGTTATCAATTGCCAACTTATAAGGAACAATAATGATTGGCTAAAATACAAAGGATCATTTCACATTGATAACAATGTCCACAAGATCTGGATGTGAAAATCATCATAAGTTTCTGGATCTAGGACTATAAGGATGTATATGCTATGGTGGTTCACACAAACTAAACTCTAAAACTCATATTTTCATTGAAAAGACAAGTTTTTGGTATGGTAAATGTTGACACAACACAAGACAAAGATTTCTTTTGCATTATGTTTAACTATATATATAAATCCTAAACATAATATATAAACATGACTTTGTTTAAATCATTATCATATTTAGGATCCACTTTTTCTACCACGAACTACATAAAAAAAGTTATTTTCTTGCTAATATAGTATACTATATATATCAAAATTTTAAGTATTATTCACTTTTCATGTAGATTTTATGGAGAAGACATGCTTCTTATGAACTTCCTCACACATATTGTGTAAAATCTAAATAGTCACATGTAATTAAGTCAACACTTTCAAATTTTCTATATTGTGTATTGATGTAATAATTTTTGGATTACCTTGTCTGAGTCAATTGTTTGAGTCTATCTTGGAAAAACATATATCTAATGCACTTTCTCATATACAATTTTTGGAAAATTAAAATCTACAGTTAGTCTAGTCAATATAATTTAATTTTATGGAATAAATACATATTGAATGGGGTGATTCTGGGAGTTATATTTTTTGAGTCAATTGTTTAGTGTATTGTTGGTTAAAATTATTATTAAACTATTTTTTATGGAGTTGAGTTGGGTCATTCCGTATTATTATTTTAAAAAATCTATACTTGAGGGAGCATATAATACTATTTTCAAACTGTTTTTGGAGTTAAGAGGGGCATTTACTACCGCTATTTAAAAAAATTTATGGAGTTGGGGGGCACTTACTCCTCTGTGACCCTCGTTCCCTCGACCAATGTGTACATAAATTTATAGTGCTGTGAATTTTAGCTTCCCTAGTAAATTTTTAATTAGTAAAATATGCTACTTGTGGGAAAAGTCTAATTTGTTTAATCACACATGAGGATGACTTATGCCAGCCCAACTATTCTGTATACTATATTAATGATGCCTAATACTAAGAGTTCATAATATATATTTATAACTATGCTCATCAATACACACTCTCCCTTTTTTCTCTTTATCTGGAATTTGAAATACGAGTAATGCAAGTACAATTTTACATGCATCGAATTTTAATTCTACATAAAAGTTTAGTTTTTTTTATCCTTAGTAATTATATAGCTTATCTTATCCTTTATGAATACACATTATTTATTTACTTTAAGAATAATCCATTTTTGGTTCTTGTGGCGGTATAATACTTGAGGTAATTGTGTGTTCAAACAATGTTGAATTTAGGAGCATGTGTTTTATCATACTTATCTTTAGATGCCACATATTTTTATATGATATTGGTGTACTATCTGCCAATGTTGAGATACTTCTTTTGTCAATACTAACATAATGTTTCTAATGTTATAGGGATATAATTTAATAATGGTAAAGTATAAACATTTTAATGTTTCAATTTATGGAGTATTTTGTTCATATTATAAGGTACTTTTTTTTAATAAAGGGTGCCCGTCGCTTTTATTTATTCATATCAGAAAGAACAATAGCTACAATGTTCTCATCGAAGTCCTCAAGCACAGTACGGGGATCTTCTAAGAAACAGTCATGAGCGGTTAAGGCATGGGCAACCCCATTACCCTGCCGTCTAATAAAACAATAGTGAAAAGAGGAAGACTCAAAGACAAATGGAAAATCTCAGTGACGATGTTGTCCTCGTATCCACGTCCCCATCCGCCGGCCTTCACTGCGTGAACCAACATAGTGCTATCGGTCTCGACGATCAGATCCTCCAGGCCTAGGTCTAAGGCTAACCGCATCCCATGTAGGACTGTCATTCCCTCCGCACTAAGCACTGTGAATGCATGGTCCAGATGGGATTGGTACGTAGCCTTGATAACTCCTAGGTGGCCCCTGAAGACAGCTCCAATCCCCACACTGCTACCGTTGCGGACACTGGCATCTGCATTCAACTTGAGACACCCCTTTGGAGGAGGATTCCAAGCTGAA
Organism: Alisma plantago-aquatica; assembly: GCA_963693085.1. Classification (NCBI taxonomy): domain Eukaryota; kingdom Viridiplantae; phylum Streptophyta; class Magnoliopsida; order Alismatales; family Alismataceae; genus Alisma; species Alisma plantago-aquatica. The sequence continues at coordinate 209,662,603 of OY856410.1, read as the reverse complement.
AAATCCAAACCATCCTCCCTGTGCGCCCCTCTATGTGACGCCGACGAGTGCCGCCCGTAATCCTCCATCAGTGAAAGAAAACTGGCTGCAAGTGCTGGGATGTACGGCTGTTGGGGGTCAAAAATATGCTTGTTTCTGGCCGTCCATGCCGTCCATATCAAAGTCACCCCTTCCTCCCTTCTCCTCAAGTCATCCTCCCGTAACAGCTCCATGGTAAAATCCCTAGCATCCATTCCCGTGTGGAGCGGCCAAGCAAGCTGTCCGGCTGCCCAAATAGGACCCGCTGAAGCACATAGCAAAAGGGCGTGAGTGGCGTCCTCGGAGTGAGATAGACAACGTGGACATAGATCATCCTGGGCTGCGTGCCTCCTGCACAGGGCTGCCTTCGTCGGTAAAATGTCTCGAAGCACACGCCAAATGACGTGTTTCAGCTTTGGAGGCCAGCGTTGCTTCCAGACTCTTTTCCAATCCTCCTCTTCCAAGTCGTCCAGTAAATCCTCCCCTGTGCGCATCAGTCTTTATGCACTGCGCACTGTAAACTCTCCCCTACTCTCACTGTCCCAGCATAGAGTGTACGATAACGGTTGTGTCCTTTGTCATACTACTGTTGATTACAAGGTATTTTTAGTCAATGTTGAGATAGTTTATTATATATTTATATATTTTACATATTTTGATACATATTTTGAAGCTCTACTTTTAAAAAGGTTATTTAACTTTTATCATAAATGAGGTGCTTTTCACTATTCTGAGAAGAGAAAATGACTTTTTAGAGACGAGAAATCACAGTGCAACAATAATAGGAGGCAATGATAATACTTATCAGTTTGCAGGACGCCAATATAACTTTGGAGCCATCAGACTCTCCATACGTAAACTTTTTTGAAATGAATGATTGGATATATTTAATTTTCTATGGAAACATATTGTCTCATACAACTAAGTATAAAGGGAATGATGAATGGGTCTATGGCATGGTATACACCATTGGGAAAGTGGCCATACTCTTTTGATTACGTGCAACTAAAGGGCAACATTTGGGAAAAAATACAAAGTAAAAATATTTCTTTGAATTTCAATACAACAAAAACATGACTTGAGGGGCCATTTTTGGTCTATTTATTATAAATTTCATAAAGAACATAAAAAATAGATAACTTACACATTAATGACAAATATATACTTTATATATTATATTTACTAGATAGTCATATATATGTATGTATGTATGTATGTATGTATGTATATGTATGCGTATATGTATATGTATGTATGTATGTACATGTGTGTGTCTGTATATGTACTCTACACACACATTATATATATCTGTGTGTGTAGGCTAAGGAATTGTTTCGATTTAGTTCATATATTCTACATATGCCATTTTAATAGTCAGTACACGTAATTTACATGTACCTACCGATACACACTTCCTAGCCTCATATATACATAGGCCATTCATTCACTACCAGTGCGGGTAACTAAGGTTAGTTACACGTGTATTTGCTTTGTAGTATGAAGGCACATATTTGTAATGAGACAACCAAAATTATATTGAGATGATCAAAATTATAATAGAAAATTCATTTGTAATACATCATAAATTATTTATTGTTTTATTATAAATATCATTTTTACCATTTTTAGAAAGACAATGAAAATTTTACGCTGTATTTACAAAATGAATCTTTCTATTATAATTTTGGTCATCTCATTATAATTATGTGCCTTCCTGTTATAAAATAGATCCACGGGTAACAAAAGTTAGTTACCCGTACGGATAGTGAATATATATACCATATATATATGTATATATGTATATATACATAGATCATTCATTTACTACCCATGTGGGTAACTAATGTTAGTTACCTGTGCATCTATTTTTTAATAGGAAGACACATATTTGTAATAAAATAGCCAATAATGTAATGAGATAACCAAAATATTAATACAAAGACTCATTTTATAATACTATGTGAACTGCTACCATGAATATCACATTTACTATTTTTAGAGGAAGAATAAAATCTTCACGGTATATTACAAAAAGTAGCATTTGTATTAAATTTTGGTTGTCTCATTACAATTACGTGTCTTCCTATTACAAAAATATTCTACGGGTAACAAAAGTTAGTTACTCGCGCGAGTAGTGAATATATATATATAATATGTATATATATAAATATATATACATATATAACTATATATATAAATATATATACATATATATGTGTATAATATATATATAAATTTATATACATACATATATATATATATATATATATATATATATATATATCAATAAGTATCTATAAATATATTATATCTTTAAACCATTACTATCTAAAAATCAAAATGAGGAAAGAGACATTTTTAGAATATTGCTAAAATATATCCAGGTCAAGAATTACATCATGATGATGTGTTAAAAGTATGTTTGTAACAAAACAATAAATTTCATGCACGTGATGTGCATAAAGCTAAGTGCTAATAGGACCTTACATAATGCATCAACTAAAATGAATGTCTAAAAAGGAAGGGAAGCATAAAACATGAGAGAAATAATTTATCAAAAGTAAATACCAATTTCATATCAATCATCGAGAATATGCTATATAAAATCAACTTTTGAATTACTTAAACTGAAAATTTTATTGTGTGAGCATGGTAACTTTTTGGATCTATCCACTCATGTCTCAATTATTTTTTCCAATTTCTTCTCCATCAATATCCCCATATATACTATCTATAAGTTGTTATTTATGTGAGGTGGAGGCAAAATATGGAGATGAGGTGGGACAATGTTGAATTGTATGTGAGGTGGAGGATAAATATGGAGATGAGGAGGGAAGAGGGGGAAGCGATGATCTTTATTCTCTTCATATACATTTCCACCCCATTCTTGCGGTACTTTGTTGTGAACAAAGTGGCATTCCTTGAGCATGGTGGTTTTTGAAGTGGGGACGGTGGAGAGATGTAAGAAAAAAGCAACTAAAATAAAAAAGATGTTGACAAAAAAATGAGAATAGAGTGAGTGAAGGAGAGAATAACATTTCAAAATAATGCTTCCTAGATGGTCAAGGAGAATAAAATGGCAAGTTTGTAATTATGCAAAAAAAACTCTCTTTTAATAGTAGTATGGATATTAATTTAATTAAAAGATATGGTAAGAGACCTAAAAGGGATAAATTAATTATACATGTATTTAAAAATTATGATTATACATATTATACATGTGTTGTCTCACAATCCTAACAAATCAAAATATATGACTTTTTAAGTGATGTATTCTATTTGACTAAGTTCCTAACTATTTCTTATTTTTATTCGAAAGAAGCACATCTTCTAATGATATATTATCCTTGATTCTCACATCAAAGTTTTTCTCACCATTGTATTAATGCCCCTCTTCTTACTTTTCACCTTTCATCACTGCTTACCCACTTACATTACACACATGCTTTGAATATTAAAATTTGAGAACCATTTAACTAAGGTAGTAAATAAAATTATAAAACATATTTGTTCTCTATAACTTATTATATAAAATCCTAACTTTTTAGGATAAGCTTCATTGTTGCATTATTTATAATAAGCAAGTAACAATTATGCACAACATTTGTATATATATGAAGCAATTATAATTTAAACAACATTAAACACAATTACATGTAATGTTTACGTATATCACGACTTACATATATTGTTATATCATCTATATTTTAATAATAAACTATTTACTCAATTCTTCTAGGGACAACTACTTCTCGTTTAGTAGTTAAAAATAAATCTCAAATAGAATCAAGGAGATGTGCTAGAGTAAAATATTTATAACATTTGAAAAATTACTTAAAAAGATGAGACATTGTCAAGTGTATCTAACATAGAAAATTATTTTTACAAATAGTTTTGTTCTGAAAAAACATATACAGACTTAAACAGTGCAACTACAAATGATAACAAACATATTAAAAAGAATTGATGTTTACTAAAATAATCAAAATTATATGTAAATAAAGATCTAGTTCATTAAGATATTTTTATTGATGGTAATAATTGTAGATCTATTCAATTATGAAAGATTAAATGAATTATAAATTTGATATGTGAAAAGTAATGTTCTATAATTCTAAATAAGAGCTTTTATCTCTTCACACTTCTAAAAAAATGCATCATCAAGGAGCTTTTAACCGCTGCATCATCGCCCAGATGTAGTGAAAAATGTGCAACGGTTTCCACATCTTGGACGGGTGTGGGTAAAGAAGCTAGTCATGCCGTTTCATTGCCCGAATGTAGTGAAAAATGTGCAAGAGCAACATTTTCGATGAAGGTAGGCAAAGAAGCAAGTCCAAGAAAAAAAAAGATTAGGGTTGGATCTTGGAATTTTGGCACTTTGACAGGAAAATCTTTGGAGATAGTAGATACTATGATGAGAAGAAAAGTCAATATATATTTCTTGCAGGAAACTAAGTGGATAGGGGAACGTTTTAGAGAGATTGGAGACACAGGATACAAAATCTGGTATGCAGGCATTAATAAACATAGAAATGGCGTAGGTATTATTGTTGATAAGATGTTGAAGGATGATGTTGTCAAGATCATTAGGATGGGTGATAGAATCATAGCTATCAAGTCCATTCTTGGGGGAAATATTTTTAACATTATTAGCACTTATGCCCCCAAGTTGGCCTTAGCGAGGAGGCTAAGAAGGATTTTTGAGATAACATAGATGAATTGATGCAAGGAATACCGATAGAGGAGAAGATCATTATAAATGGCCATGTGGGTAGTAGCAATGATGGATATGAGAGAGTTTGTGGGGGTTTTGGATAAGGCAGCAGAAATAGAGAAGGAGAGATGATATTAAATTTTACAGTTGCATATGATATGATTTTGACAAACACCCATTTCAAGAAAAGAGAATCTCATAAGATTACTTTCAAGAGTGGGCACAATTGTAGCCAAATTGATTACCTCCTTACAAGGCAGGAGGATGGTAAAGTATGCAAGGACTGTAAAGTGATTCCTGGTGAAGAACTCATGACACAACATAGGTTGGTGGTTTTGGATATTAACATGAAGATCAATAAAGGTAAGTATAACAAAAATCAAGATAGCAGGATCGAGTGGTGGAATCTTAAAGGAGAAAAGAAATTGACCTTTCATGACAAACTCATCAAGGAAGGAAATTGGAACTTAGAGTCTGAAGTCAACACTATGTGGCATAACATGAGCTCATGTATAACAAAAATTTCCGGAGTGGTTTTGGGGGAGTCCAAGGGTTGTGGGCCTCTACAAAAAGAGACTTGGTGGTGGAATGATGAAGTACAAAAGGCTATTAAACTAAAGAGGGAGATCTATAGAAGATTGCCCAAATCTCGAGATGATGCAATGTTCCAGAGATACAAGCAAGCAAAGAAAGAAATGAAAAAGGTTTTTCACGAGGCAAGGTCTAGATACTTTGATGATATTTATAAGAAGCAGGACACTAGAGAAGGGAAAAAAGATATATATAAAATGGCTTGTATACGAGAAAGGAAAGGAAGAGACTTGAGTCAAGTAAAATGCATCAAGAATGAAGATGGTAGAGTGATGGTAAAGGATGATGATATTAATAGCCAATAGAGAAATTACTTCCATAAGCTTTTCAATGGAGATACTGTAAATAATGTTAGAGACTCGTGTGATAGGGATATAAGAGATATCATTTACACATGACGAGTTTCACATTTTGAGTTCAAGAATGCCTTGAAAAAGATAAAAATGGGAAAGGCATGCGAACCAGATGGTATTCCCATTGATGTATGGAAGAGTATGGGGGATGAAGGAGTTATGTGGTTAACAAATTTACTTAAAAAGATCATGAAGACAAAGAAGATGCTGGATGAGTGGAGAAATAGTACTATAGTCCCCATCTACAAGAACAAAAGGCATTATTCAGAGTTGTGCAAACTATAGAGGTATCAAGTTGACGAGTCACACAATGAAGCTTTGGGAGGATTATTGAGCAGAGGCTAAGATCTATAATGTAGATATCAAACAATCAATATGGTTTCATGCCTGGTAGATCAACAACATATGTTATTTTTCTGATAAGGAGGCTTATGGAGAAGTATAGGGAAAGAAAAAGAGATCTTCACATGGTTTTTATCGATTAGGAAAAGGCTTATGATCGAGTACCTAGAGAAGTGTTGTTGATGGTTTTGAGGAAAAAGGGTGTGTCAATCCAATACATTGACTTGATTAAAGATGTGTATGGTAGCTCTACTGTAAGTGTGACGACCCCTGGAGGAGAGACACCAACATTTCCCATCACAGTTGGGGTACACCAAGGATCCACACTCAGTCCATATCTGTTCGTTCTTGTTATGGATGAGTTGACAAAGAATGTTCAAGATGATGTTCCTTGGTGTATGTTATTTGCTGATGATATTGTATTGATTGATGAAACTAAAGATGGTTTGAATGATAACGTTGAACTTTGGAGAAAAGAACTGGAATCAAATGAATTGATGATTAGTAGGAGCAAAACTGAGTATATGCATTGCAATTTCAGCCAATCTCGTAGTGTAAATGGTGGATCCAAGCTGGATGGAGTAGATATACCAAAATGTGATAAATTTCATTACTTGGGCTCTATCATTCAAACATACGGGGATGGACAAAATGACGTTTGTCATAGGATCACTACAGGATGGTTGAAATGGAGGAGTGCAACTGGATTATTACATGATCAGAAGATGCCTCTCAAACTAAAAAGCAAGTTTTATAAAACTATTATACAACCAACCATGCTCTATGGGAGTGAATGTTGGGCGGTGAAGAAACAAGGACTCAACAAGATGAGCGTGGCTGAAATGTGTATGTTGAGATGGATGTGTGGGAAGACAAGAAACGATCGCTTGAGAAATGACTATATCAGGAATAAAGTGGGGGTGACAATCATTTGGGAACAAGTTGCGCGAGGGCCGACTCAGATGGTATGGACATGTGCAACACAGATCGACAAATGCGCATATATGAAGCAATACTATTTAGGCAAGCATAATTAATAGAAGTAGAGGAAGGCCTAAATTAACATGGGAAGAGCTTATAAAGAGAGATTTTGAATCTCTACATCTCAACCAGAATATGACCCATGATAGAGCTGAATGGAAAGATGGATGCATGTAGCCGACCCCAACATAGTTGGGATTGAGGCTTAGTTGATGATGATGATGATGATGATCATGATCAAGGAGACTTTCTCTCCCCGACCCCTCTCTGTGGAGGCCCGAAATAGGAGGAGCATGGCAAATCAAGTGTGCAACCCATTAGTTCTGATGCAAACTATGTCTGACATAAATCTCAATTTATTCGTCCCCGTGAGGATCGAATATGAGACCTATGCATGCGTTCACAGTCTGATCACCAATGAGCCACACCCTTGCGGGCCTCTTCACAGTTCTTATTATATTTCTAGTCGATTAAAATTCTGTCTTACAAAAGAAATTAACCAACGTATTACATATTCAGATCTACTTTTGTAACAGACTAAAAAATATTTATTGGTGTTGGTGAGTGAAGGAAAATATATTCTGATGGGCTGAAAAGGAAAAATGAGAGGAAATTTACTGAGGAGTGAACTTGTAATTTGCTTATTTTTCTTCTTCCTAATTTTGTGCTATTTCATTTCAAAATGATGGTCTCTCCACACAATTATCCGTTGTTGGTAAAATTCATATCAAGTTACTACTTGTGTGTTACTCTAAGTGATGTATTCTCACAATCCTAACAAATCAGTCTATAGAATTTTGTAAGTGACGTTATTGTGTGACTAAATCTCTCACTATTCTTAGTTTTGTTCCAAAGATACACATCTTCTTCTATTGATCTTTCTTATCCTTAAACAAAGTTCTAATCTATTTGATTCTCACATCAAACTTTTCCTACCGTTGTACTAATACCCCTCTTCTTAGTTGTCTTCTTTCATCATTGCCTACTTATAGTACACACACTTGCCTTTAAAAAAGCAATGGACTTTAGTACAAATAAAAGACAAAAAACCCAAGACAACAGAAATACAAACATTGTGTAGTTTGGTGCGAAAAAATAATGTTGAGTCATATCTCGTAGCACCAACAACAAGCAACGTTTCTTATGGTATATCCACCGCGGCCTAGCATAAGCAATGGAACATTGAAGGATCTCATATATTGTACACACTCTCTGTGGCCTTTTATGGACAAATTGAAACAACCTAAACGATCTCCAAATAAAGAATATGCAAGAACCGCTGCACCAGACGGGAAGACTTCCATTACTTTGCCAATAATGGGTTCGGAATTTGATTGTTAGCTCTCCTCGTCAGTGCCAATTATGTCGAGAGGAATGTATAGCCAGTAGTACTTTTCTTTTCCATACCCTCATCTCGTAACTCGCCAGTTCTCGGGAAATAATCCTAAAATCTGTGGATGGAAACAATCATGACTCCACCTGTAGTGTACAAGGATTCCTCGACACCATCACCATGGTGAATATCAATATCCACGTAAAATATATGCTAGCATATGATAAGAACGCAATCATTTATTAAATAGAAATAAATGGATACCGATAAGAATATCAATGTCCACATACAATATCGTGCTGGCATGTGACAAGAACGCAATATCAAATCATCTAAAAATATAGAAATAAATAGATACCAGGTGCATCCTCTAGCATCAGGTCTTGACAGCACATGCGGTAGGCTAAAATGCACATTCCATCTAAAATAGCTATACTGATTGACTTTATGAATAGTATAAATCATGGTAAATATATTTGTTGGTCCAACTAAACAAGCAACTGCAAGTCATTCAATTGATAGACTTCTGATCTCTACGCATTACTGCACCATCTCAACTACTTGGAGGATACGCGTCATATATGTAATGAAACCCAATTAAAACTCAGTGTAACATTGAAACTCCTTGGATGATTTGATTCGTGAGACTTTTTCTACATCATTTTATTTCATGATAACGGACAAAGAGAACAACAACTGAGACCCATTTATCTATGCAGCTCCAAAACCTACAAGTTTAGATTAGTAGTGCCAGAATACAGATCACGAACTGATTAATTATCTTATTAACAGCATGAACCAAAGAAACCAGTAGATTCCTTGATCATTGGGATGGGGCAGTATGCATTAAGGCACCAGTTTGGAATTGCGAATGAAGCCAAAGAGAGGCAACTTTTAGGAGTCATTGGTTTATTTGGGTGTAAACCCCTATAAACACTATAAACCATCGAAGAAAGATATCTTATATGTAAGAATAATGATCTGGTCACGCGCAACACCCTCACGTGCGGGTGCTACGCGCGGTCAGCTGGGTGTGGGTGGTTTTGTGGGGTAGGAGATGACGTGGCGGGTTTTAATTGGATGGATAGGTGGAGGTTGTGTAATTGATAAATAAATGTGTTTTACTTATAACTTTTGAACCATGACGATTTTTTTTTGATGAAACAATAACCATTAGATTCGTTATGAAAAATACATTCCAACAAGACTAATATTGATATATTTTTAACAAAAAAAAAATAAAAATGATATAAATAGGTGATTCTGGATGCCAATGAACTATTTTGGGCGTCAATTAACCATCTTTGGGTGTCATTAGCCATTTATGGGTGCCAATAAGTTATTATTGGACGTGAAGTACCCTTATACCCTATTTAATGCGTACAACCATATTTGAGCACTATTCAATTGTTCTTAGGTGTCAAACAGACCTATTTGGGCATCATTTTTATACTTTGGGTGTCAATGAACTCTTTTGGGCGTCAATTAACTATTTTTGGGTGTCAATAGCCATTTATGGGCGTCGTTATACTTTTGGGTGTCAATGAACCATTTTGGGCGCCATTTAGTGGTTCTTAGGTGTCAAACAGACCTATATAGGTGTCTTTATATTGTTTTGGTTGTCAATACCTTATTTGGGTGCCATCTTGATACTTCTGGGTGTCAATAAACCATTTTGGGCATCGATTAGCCATTTATGAGCGTCGTTATACTTCTGGGTGTCAATGAACCATTTTGGGTGCCATTAAGTGGTTCTTAGGTGTCAAACAGACATATTTGGGTGTCGTTATGTGGTTTTGGTTGTCAATACCTCATTTGGGTGCCATCTTTATAATTCTAGGTGATTCTGGATGCCAATGAACCTTGGTTGCAAGAGTATTGACAAATAAAGATGGCGCCATCTTTATACTTCTAGGCTGCTACTGCCTATGAATAAGAATGGGTTTCAGTCCCATCACCAAGGTTCATGTTCAAGATTTTAGTTCACATAATTCCTGTGGGAGTCTACATTGAATAACTCATGTAGATTCAAACAGAAAGTTATCTACTGAAAGCATAGTATGGAAGACTGTTTGGCAGTGCACTACACATTAGACTTTATGGGGGATTATTGGATATATAGCTTTTGCAGCTATTATCACTACTACAAAGCTTGCTAAGGCTGAAGGACAAATCCTTGACCAGTACCCATGAATCCCTGACAGATAGCTGGTGGTCAGGGCCAATCCTTGACCATCGTACCCTCGGCAAAAACTTGGTGACCAATAGAGATTGGTGAGGACTTATCCCTGACTAATAGATGTGGAAGCCTTGAGCAACCATCAACCTAAAACCAATTTGTATCCCTAGTCAATACCTTGCACCT